>CM032628.1:6281010-6484356 GCA_019097785.1 Fraxinus excelsior
GTTTTTTATTTTTCCCCTTCTCCAAAATCGCCCCCTCCACAAACCGGCCACCATCCACTACAACATCATTCTAACTCCCTGACCTCCCTCTACAATGTCCACCGATTAATTGACGGAAAATCAGCCAGAATCAACCGGAATCAACCAAAAAAATCGTAGTAGCACTTACTGTTTTGACCTATAAACACCGCCGGTGGCCACCTTTCTGATCGCGGACCACCACCAATCCACTCATCTCAACAAGACGCATCCAATTCTACCATGGGTCACCTTCAATTATCTCCAGAATCGGCTGATCTAATCTCATGGAAACCGCCTTCGACATCTCCAGAATCGCCTGATTTTTTGGAAGCCGTAGGTGAGTTTTGAAGCCATGGCTGGAGTCGTCTGGGCGTGTGCAATTGTCCGGAGGTGGTGCGCGACCTTCAATGTTGCCGGAGGTTGAGATTCTGGCATAAGCAGTTCATTTCGAATCAGTTTTTGAGGATATTTTTTTTCGATTTTGGTATATGATTGAATTGTTTTTTGTGTTGTAATTGAAGAGGGGATTGAAGGCTTCACAATGGTATATAACTCTGGCCGTTTTGGAGGAGGTTGGCTGGAGTTTAGAGGGTTGGAAAGTGGCGGTAGAGTGTGGAATGGCAGAAGAAAGGAGGAGAGTTTTGGGCTGTTTCCTGTTTTCCAATTTGTGATCCCGTGTTTTCCAATTTGTGATGGAAACGGCCAAAACGACTTTTTAGCCGTTTTGTGTTTTCTTCAGAAATTTTTTTTCTGTTTTCCAAAAGCCGTTTTCGAAAATGACAAAGAGAACGCATTTTTGTCGTTCTGAAAAATCGAAAACAGAAAACGGCTGGAAAACGACAAAGAGAACGACACCTTAAAAGTTGGATGTGTCAACTATATGTGAAATTTTATATATTTTGACTACATCTTGAGTCTGTTATTTAAAGTGTGTGTGATATTTTTGCAATCATATTACATTGTCATAATTCTTGAACTGTTTTAAATACAATTTTTTTTTATTAAATTATCTCTTGTCACCTCGAATTATGTCATTGTATCATCACATTTCTTTTGACAAAGTGACAAAATACATATTTTCGAGTTTTTTTGTACCGTGGAGTAATAATGGTGGGAAATTGTTCTTGTATGCTCATTTCTATTACATTATCTGCTGATTGAAGTAGATTCCAAATTTCATCTGAAAATTGTAACAAGAGGCATCTCTTCAAGAGTTGATAAATAACTTTCCGAGCCGTGCTGTAGGTCCCAACTCAATGACCACGGCTCCAATAAGGGGCGTCAGCTGGCGCCCTGGAAAAGGTCCCGGTCATTGAGCCGGGACCTATGGCTTTTCCCTAACTTTCCACAAGGACTTTTATTTTCTAGTTTTCTTTAAATTAATTTTTCAAATTTGAGGCAGACCTTTAGAGCATTTTTAATGGGATTGGTTATATTATGATTTTTATTTACACCATATTTTAATTGCAGTTAAATTTTTCAATCTTTGCTTGTAGCAATAATTTCCTTAATTTTTTTCATCGAATTTCTGTATTCAATATTTCATTAAGTAGTACATATTGTCTTTGATGATGATTTATGTTAAAATATTTGTTTTCATGCTTTGAAATGATGGAAAATAAATTTTCTATTTCAGCAGACTATTTGGACATAAACTTGTCATCAGATAAAAAATTGTGTTAACTAATGATAATGTAAAATGAGTGTAAATTATTCTTTAAAATTATTTTTACATACTCATTTTCATTCCGATGAATTTAAATTCAAATTCTGCTATAATGGAAAGATCTAAATAAATTGAATGTAAGTGGATTGGTAGCTTTTTTCTCTTGTAAATCTCACGAATAGATCTAAAAAAAAATATAAATTTATATTTTTTTTATATATATATTTGCTGTCGAAAATGCACTTTACATTTCTTCACTGAAGATATTTTCAATTATTTTAGAGATTTAAACTATGATTTAAATCTAATTTTAGAGATTTAAACTATGATTCAAAAAGTTTACGAAACAATAATCACACGACTTTTACAACAAGGAAACACGACGGACGTGTTCTAAACACGAAAGTGGGACCAACGTGTTGTGAATTTAAACTAGAGAACGCCACGTGTCCAGTGGCACTAGAGTCGGATATCCCGTGTCGCAATTGGTTGTTTTAACACTTCTAAGAAACCCAACATTTCAATTCATGTCTTTTTCCTTTTGATCTCTTCGATCCCCTTTCTTGATTTCACGTCTCCTTTCGCTTCTCTCGTCTGTCCTCAATAGGTAAGCTCTTTTTGCACCTCTTCAATTCTTCTTTACTTCATCCATATAGTTGTTATTCTGAAAATCCTCGTTTTCTTCCACGGAACATTCATCAATCTTGAAATTCTGCACATTTCTTTCGTATTCTATGCAATTTATTCAAAGATTATTTTTTAAGTTTTGCAATATAGGCAAGGTTTTATTCGTTTATTGATACGTTCGTTATTATTTCTCCTTTTTCTTTTTCTCTTTGTCTGCACTTTTATTGGTTTGTATAATATATGGTTTCTTGTTCTTGAAGAGTCGGTGTTCTATCTCATTATTCAATTGACTGAATTATGATATGGGTTTCTTAGAGTATGCATTAGTTATGCACGTAATCTGCTCTGCACTTGTGCTTTTCTTTGATTGTTTATTGAAAATTACGAACAGCTACTAAGTTACCGAATGGTTATAATTGTCCCTTTTTAGTTTTGACCTGACGGGTGGAATTATTTTATTAAAAACAACAAGTCAATTTTTAATAGATTCTAAATGATTAAGCATGCACGTCCAATTTTCTTATATTTAAATACCGCAGTTTGTAATATGGAAAGCAATAAAGAACACCAATAATTGTTGACGGAGAAATCCAACTGTGTAACAATTCCAGGATAATATGGATTAAAGTCCGTTTCTAGTCCAGCAAATTCCACTAGTTCCCACCGTTGTAATTCATGTAATCTCTAAAGATCCGATGTTTCTTCCAGACTCACGATCTGCTATCGTAGATACTATCTAGCCAACCTGCTAAATCTACCTACAGTTCCTTCCAAGATTCGCTATCTCCCTCTAGCTTCCTGATTTTCTTCAATTGTCTCCAATTCTTGTGCTTTTCCTATGCTTGCAGTCCAACCTCTCTCAACCTCCAGAAACTTCTGGAATCCAACTGAGAAAGTACATTTCTAAGGATATTTAGGAAGTAAGTGTTTTGTATTCTTCAATATGGTGTTTTCCCAAACAGTTGTTAATATGATCTTAAGAAGAAAAGATAAATCACAAAGGAGAATATGTTCTTGGATCTTTGGTGAATAAGATGAAGCAATGAAAATAATGAAAAATCACCTTAGAAATTCGTGCATAGGCTGATTATTTATATGAGAGAGTACTTGGGTTGAATAGGCCGGAAAAATCTGTTTAAAAGCGCAACTTAGAGTTTTTTGTATAAACCCGACGCTCGAGCGAAACCTCAGTGACTGACGAGCGACGGCCTCTCGCTCAAGCGAACGTTTGGCGACAGGCGAGTGACGGGTACTTGGTTGACAGCGCTCGAGCAGTGTCCAAGCGATATGCTAGCGAAAATGAGGCGCTGTGTTTCTCCTCTTTTCATGCTCGAACCCTAGATCCCATAACCCAATTTATACAAATTGCACCCTAGGTCCTTGACTTTTACAATATGTTACAAATTAGTCATTTTGTCCACAGAATCGTCAACACTAAAAGCCTAACATTTATAATAGTTGGGGCACTATTAGTGTCATCCTAATGTTTATGGATTCCTCTTTGGGCCTTGGACAGGGATTCTAGTCCCTTGCAAATACTATTGTTGCCAAATTAATTTGTGAATCCTGATTGCCAAGAGTACTTTGGTAACCACATACTTTGACGAAGTTTCAATGCTGGGATTACTGTTTAGTCTCTTCTAATAGTTTCAAATATGTGGGAATATGTCGAGAATCGGGAAGTTTGAAAGCTTAGTTGTTTTGAGTCTCATGATAATTTTTTCGACCTGTTTCATTAAGTAGAGGGAATAGAGTTATATGATGTGATCAGATGCAAAGAGATAAATGTGCTTCATGGACAGCGGGCTATCAGTATATAGACTTGTATTACAGCATTATCATCATTTTTCCGTAGGGTTTTTAATGTAGTGGAATAATCACACAGTTCTTCCTTGTTGTGTACAAAGCTGAGCGTAGGGTGAATGATATTGGCAAATATATTTGGTAAAAGACTTAATTGGTATTCTTAATTCCCTATTATAATAACCTATGAAGTCATGGAAAAGGATTGAAGTATTTATGCACAATTTATTTATTTATTTATTTGGTATCCCATTGGGTAGAATTATTGGTCTTAAAAACGTGGAAGATTTTGAGAAAAATCCAGATTAAAAAACTGATGAGACAAGTGTAGAGATTTGAATGTTGACAAATTCTTCTCACTTCTCTGTCATTCCTTTTCCTTTCATATAATTTTTATTTTCAAGGTTTGAAGTTTAGAGATTGATGGGCTGGAGGAGAATGAACAAGCACCAGATTGTGTCGGAAACAATGTTCAATGCTTGTAAACAAACTAAATTGTGAGAGGGAGTGTCATTAGAGTTGATGGTTTGCAGCATTTCTTTGCTCGCAACTTATCTAACAATCAAGTCTGCAGCTAAGTGGCAGGGCTGTTAACCTTGACTTGCCTGCATTTTGTGTCTTAAACACATCGAACTCCTGCCTGACTTGAACTGACTACTCACAGGAATTTTTTTTTTCATTAGCCTTTGGGTATATCTGTTTGCATTTTTCTTTTCTCCAATAAAATGGTTCTGATGTATTCTTAGCCCTTGCTTGAGCCCCATTTTTCTGAAAACTCATTTTTTCAAAACTAATTTTTAACTACGCATTCTCCAATAAAATAACATTATACGCAAACTCAAAAATTTTCCTTAATTTTTAACCACACATTTTTCATCGGTCTGCCATTCCAAAATGCGTTCTTTCCCCAAAATGGGGCTCAAACAAGGGCTTAATGTTATCACACACTACTAGCATGTTATTATGATTAATCACTTTGTAATTCTAGGAACCATGATTAAGTTGTTCAAAGTAAAGGAGAAGCAAAGGGAACTTGCTGAGAATGCCAATGGAAAAGGCCATCTGAAAAAGCAAAGTGCTGGGGAGCTACGTCTTCATAAAGGTTTGCTGCAAACATTTGTGATAATTGTTCCTTTTGAAATCGATGTCTTCTGATTCATTGCTGTAGCCACTTCTGGGATTGTCAACTTCTTGAGAGGGTACTATTGTCAGGCTTTTGGATAAGTTCTAATCGTAATAACTTGGTAAGAAGACACGCAACAAGCACATGTACGAGGAGTCATTGAAAAATTTCAAATACCTCTAAGCTAAATGATTTACTATTTAAAGTGGATTTTGAGGAATGAATTCTTATGGAAGCACTTAGAAAACTATATTTCATTTTCAAAGGACTCCACTACGTGGGATTGACCAAATGTTGAAGTGCAAAGTTCGCCTAGGGGACCAAGATATTACATACCTTGTTACTGCATAATGAAATCTTATTTTAGATTTGATTGATATGACTGAATTAGAATTGGACTTGGTTTTAAAGGGTGGGGGTGCCAGGGTGGGTGTAGGGTGTAGGAATATGGGAAATTGGATTTTGAAATTTGGACTGATGCACTATACTTTGTTGTGTACAAAAAATTGGGGCTGATGATTTGGTCTACAATATTCGGAGATTTTAACCTCTGGATTTGTAAAATGTTCATCCATCTGGAATGGACACTAGCAATTATGGGGATCACAGATGTCAGAATAATCTGGGGATTAGTAGCTGCACCACTTTCTTTTGGACATCTATGGAGACTGATAAATAGGTCTTCTATCGTGAATTACGGAGTCTAGTATAACTCGTATGGATATAAATTGGAAATGCTATGGTCATCTTTTACTATCGTTCTCTTCTGATTAAAGGAGCATACAGTTTTTCTTGGCTGCTGATATTTAAATTTAAGCATGGAGACAATGTACGCATTTGTGATTATCATGTAGTTATTACCTGTTGTTCTTTATAGGTAATTTCACGTCTTTTGGTGTATATTAGGTACTCCTAGACTATTGAGTCCTCTCATCTTGCAACATGGAATGAGAGTAGTGTGAGGAGCAGACAAAACGAGTTCTGTAACATTTTTGATTGAACACATTGTTTTTTTGGTTTGTGACTCTTGGTGTGAATTAGGGTATACATGGCCATTCAGGGGTCCAGATTTTTGAATTAAGGGCACAGACAAGAATGATTGAGCATGTTAAGCACGTTAACACATGATAAATCCACTCTGATTTTTTATGTATATGTCAAGGCTGCATATTATTAAGTTCTAGGTGTGTAAATCAAGGGTAAGAGAATTTCTTAACTGTTACATCTCGAAGTTTTTCAACTCCTGTCTAGATATGCCTTAAAATGTGTTATAGCCTTATAGGTGTTCATGAAACATTTTCTGATTTCTGTTGGGTATTGTTTGTAATGTTAATGAAGAGTTTAATCTTCAAAATTCAATTTTGTAGACATTAGTGAGCTGAACCTACCTATGACATGTACCATCTCTTTCCCTAATGGCAAGGATGACCTGATGAACTTTGAAATCACCATTCGACCAGATGAAGGATATTACTTGTAAGTTACCAATCGTACGCAGATATTTTTATTTTGATGAAGTTTCTTCGACAGTATTTAATATTGACTGTCCAGAAAAGGTGCATCTGGCTTATTAACTTCTACAATTTCGTTGTCGGTAACCTCGGTATTGGTTATTTTAATATTTTTACTGTTTCAGAGGGGGTGCATTTCTATTTTCTTTCCAAGTTTCCCATATTTACCCGCATGAACCCCCAAAAGTCAAGTGCAAGACCAAGGTAATGACACTCATCTCTCTCTCCCATCAATGTTGAAATTGTGGAAAATGATAATCACAGGAATAAGGAAAATAAAATATTTTGTATTTCGGGAACATGGCATTTGGTCCAACTATTTCTCATTCAAGTTTTGTACAATATGCAGGTTTATCATCCTAATATCGACTTGGAGGGGAATGTCTGCCTCAATATACTCCGTGAAGATTGGAAACCTGTCCTTAACATCAACACTGTAATCTACGGATTGTATCACCTTTTTACTGTATGAATTTGATTCTTCCACGAGTAGATTTTCATTATACTTTAACTACAACTCAGCGTATCATTTTCTGGTTGTATGTGCATGGATGTTTTTGAAGCCTCGTGCTATGACACTTGCAATACTTGGTATTATATGCAGGAGCCAAACTATGAGGATCCTCTCAATCACGATGCGGCTGCAGTGCTGAGAGATAATCCAAAGATGTTTCAATCAAACGTGCGGAAGGCTATGATGGGTGGATACGTGGGGCAGAGTCACTTCCAACGGTGTATGTAGTAGCTTATAAAACAAGGCTGGCAACTGTTGATTGTCATCATATCATAACATTTGAAGGTGCTCATTGTAAATTTCACTTCCAAATTTCAGTGTCATCTTTCGACCATTTCTTTACAGCTGGGACATCAGTGTGCAAAATGTATGCTATGACTTACTGAATCGAATTGCATTGATATGCTAGTTTTACCATGTTAAACAAGAATCGGCTTGGTCTAAGATTTGCTCCTAGTTATTCATGAAATCTGTTTCTTCTACACTGGCTATTCTTGTATTCTTGTGTTACTGCTTAAAATTCCAATACTGCGGCCCACAGCCATAAACCAAATGGAACAACCATCATTGAAACGACCCTCCTTGACAACGCGAAGGCCACACAGCAGACCCTGAAAGTGGGATAAATCTTCTCTGCTAAAATTTCAACAACAGGAGATGCTGAGTAGTAAAAGGATACGTCAACAGCGTGATCAGATGCATAAATCATGGTACGATGTTTTGCTACTAGCAGAGATGGAGCTAGGGGAAACTGAAAAATACATTACAAATTAACTAGGAATAGTGTACCGCGGACAATGTTGGGGGGCCCCGACCGCACCCCCCCCCCCCAAGATTTTGACTCGGCCCAAAATTTTGAAATTTTTTATTTTTCTTTTCCGTTAATAAATATTGAGTAAATAACTTACATTTTAAAATTCAACCATACAAAAATTTTATATCTAAACAAAAGATCTAATAGTTACTTAAATAAATCAATAACCCAAATCCAATCCAAAATCTAAGTTCCCAGTTCCCAAGCCCAACTAATTAAAACCCAATTCTCAACCTGGTTTATGCATAATACATGTTTACTTGTTCTTGAATATTTGAATTTAAGAATTAAGTAGAGTAGTTGCTGTTAGTTTGTGTAATTGTGTTAGTTATTGAATATTTGAATTTAAGAATTAAATTGTAGAATAGTCAGTAGTGATTGAATCGAATATTGAATTTCAGTACTATTTTGGTACTCAAAATCGTCGTTTTCAATTCTCTTAGTTGAAAAAAAAAAAAAAAAAATCAGCCCCCGTATTTTCGTACCCCCCAAAATTAAAAAGCTGGCTATGTCCCTGGCTACTAGGACTAGATGGTGTTACAAATAATATTTTAGTTTTTTCATTCTTGTCTAATACTTGTGCAAATAAATTAAATTTCTAAGATAGGAAATCTGTGAATGTTTTAGAAGGGTGGCTACCAGTATCACATCCTTGCAAGGAGACATTTATTTATCCGTATATAGTATTCAACATGCGATACATTTTCTCATTAAAGGTGTGCATCATTCAATGTTATAAAAAGTGTAAAGTGTGATAAGACGAAAAGACTAAATAGGTTTAGGATGAAGTTAGGAGTAAAGCGTGACTGGGAGGTCTGGTGGTAATGTTTAAGCATGCTTTGTAAAAAAATGACATAATTTATAAGTTGATGGTGACGATTCTTATTTTACGTTTATGGTTTGCTTGGGTCTACTTATGAATTGTATGTGCGGTGTCAACATCTATGGCCGGCGTAGATGGTGGTTCCTTTGTTGTTATATGTTAGAGCACCTCCAAAAAAACTCTTTACGAGTGTGATTGATGGATATTATTGAGAAAATAATGTATTTTAAATAGTGATATGATAGAAAATATGAGATTAAAAAATAAGAAAAAATTATTGATATGATGAAAAATATTATTTTATTGAAAAATGTGGTTGAAAGAATGTGCGTAAAACAGGGGCTGGTTGAAAATGAATTTTGAAAGAATGTATACCAAACATGGTCTAAATGTACTCAAAATTATTTCAATTTTCAATAAAGAAACATAATATAATAATTTGAAGGGAAGCTAATGAAAATAAAAAATAGAAAAAAACAATAAATATTTTTTGTGAATAGTAAAATTTAAGTGTTAAATATAAAAATCCTTTTGGAGTACTTAAAAATTTTATTCTCTAAATTTATATATGCTCTTTAAAAATAGAGTCTATTGAAAATACTCTTAAATAATTAATTAACTTAATTATCACTCCTATAACTGGTGTGCTAAAAATACTTATCCTTATTTTTTTTACTAAAGAACTTAATTAAATTTTAAATTAAATATGCATTTTATGGACTCATAATTTTTCTTCAATTTTCATTAAAATATATATATTTATTTAAATCGAACTAGGCATAGTCTCTAAGGTCAATACACAAATTATAATCTTGCAATATTTTGTTTCTGTTTCAAATGCCACGTAGTGACATCGACAGCATAATAAATTTGGTCCTGAAAACTCTAGATTAATTCTAAATGGCCAATTATACATCTTTCCGTATGGATTTGGCAATCTCACATATATTATCGGCAATCCATGCTGTTCCATTCCTGCAATGGATTGTGGGCCGTGGATTCACTCGATAGTATTTAATAAAATAAGAATTTGGTTTGTTTTTATTGAATTTTGATATTCTGTAGGAGCTCTCGTTCATATGATCATAGCTGCTATGGCATCTGTTTGGTCATTTTTTTTTTTTATTTTTTTTTTATCATTGTTCAATAAAAAATTGTCAAGCGTTATCTTTATAAATTTTGGCACCACTCCTTCGGTACAAATAGTAGCTCTCAATTGGAAATATGCAAACACAAGAATCCGTCACCTTAAATTGTCTCCATTTTGAGGTGATTTTTGTATAGAGACTTGAACTCTATGTGTAATCGGTGTTCTCTAGTCTCTTGTACGTGTTAAGAATGATCGAGTTGGTGATCTCCTCGACTTAATTTTGACGGATAATTTAATATTTATCGACCAGATATGTGTGTATCATAATTCCAAATTTGCATTGCAAAGTTGATTGATGAAGTTTTTTTTTTAAGGCTTCAGAGTCGAATCAATTTTTTGCGTCGCCAATGAGTTTATATCTTGAAATTTGCCTTGGTGAGTATTAGAGTTCGATCATTTCTAAGTTTGATATGATATTGGTTACGAGTAATGCTATGTGGTACATGTCTATTTACAATTGCTTAAAAAGAATTTATAATGAATCTCAACCACATAGATAATATTAATTATTTACAAAAAATAATGTTATATAACCTAACGGGTATGAGTTGTACTATCTAACCACGTGTGTTTCAGAACAACTGTATAAATGAAAGGACTTGTCAGAGGAAATACTTGCAAATGATCGAAAGAAAAGACCATAATTCTTATTTGGCCTATGACCGGTAAATATGTTAAAAATAAAAACTTAAAGTATAACTTTAGTCAAGTAGGGGTTTACTTTACACCATTTCAAAAATACAAAAACAAGTTTCAAATTTCAAAAATCAGGTTTTTAATATTTTTATTTATGAAATAATAAATTATTAAATCAATTTAATATTACATATTTAATTCTAAGAGTTTGGTCACAATCTAAGAGTTTTTAGGTCACAATTAACCATTTTATTAGTAACAAATTATTTTTTGATTACAAATCAAAATTTTCATGTGTCACATTATTTTATAGTCACAATTTAAAAATATTATAGGTCACATTTTGTTCATCGATTACAAATTAAAACTTTAAAGTCACGATTTTTTTATCGGTCACATATCACAAATATTATAGGTCACAACTTATCATACCGTCACAAATTATCAAATTACGGTCACAAATTAAAACATTAAAGTCACGATTTCTTCATCGGTCACATATCACAAATATTATAGGTCACAACTTATCATACCGTCACAAATTATCAAATTACGGTCACAAATTAAAACTTTAAAGTCACGATTTCTTTATCGGTCACATATCACAAATATTATAGGTCACAACTTATCATACCGTCACAAATTATCAAATTACGGTCACAAATTAACAATGGTCACAGATCAATAAAAATTATATGACACAGTTCGATACTAAGTCACACATTAATAGTTAGGTCACAGACACCAAAAAAAGTTAGGTCACAGACAAAAATAAAAAATCAAGGTTCAATAACTAGGTCACATATAAAAAAAAAAAAACAAAACAATCACTGCCACCACCCAAAACATACCACCGTTCACACATCCGCCACCACACCCACAGATAAGCTACCCACACACAGATCCATCTCCAACACATACAGATCCCCACAAACAACGCACACCCATAGCACATCATCTCACACCCACTGCACTGCCTTTCTACCATTCCAAAATTAAAAATCTGCTCAAAATTAAAAATTAAAAAAAATAAAAAAAAATCTGCTGCTGAACGGCAGCCTCGCTGCCGTTCAGCAGACCCACGCTGCTGAACGGCAGCGACGCTGCTGAATCTCAGCAGCGTCGCCGCTGCCGAATCTGCCAGAAATGGGGGGTCGCCGGAGCGGGGGAATCTGCCGAATCTGCCGAGAAGAAGGAGGGGAAGGGGAAGGGGGAGGAGGAGGGAGAAGGGAGAAGGGAGGGGGAGAGGCGGTGGTCGCCGGAGCAGGCGGCGGTGAGGGAAGGAGCGCGGTGGAGGCGGAGGCGGCGGTGAGTGAGGAGGGAATGGGGAAGAGAATGGGGAAAGGGAAAAGTTTGGATTGTAATTTAATTTAGGGTTTGGATGTTTGGGGGGGTGTATGTATAGATTGATATATATTACTATTATTATTATTATCAAATATTAATTTGTATTATTAATTTATATTAATTATCAATTAAAACCTGATTTTTGTAATATGAAACTTTATTAAGGATTTATGAAAATGGTAAGTTAAAAGTAGGGTTGGGTGTAATTTCCTCTTTTTATTATTAATTCGACTAACAACCGGCACACTTTAACAGTCGGCCCGCCTTTTTTACTACTAAACTTGCTGTTGGGCTGGAACGTGGGCCAGCCAGCTGTCTCACATTTTTTGTATTTATGATTAATTTGTAATTAAATAATATTTGTATTCTTTAAGTTCAAAAATTTTCTTTTATTCTAATTTTTATATAAAAAATGAAATAATTTTAAATTGATAATTACGAAAATGAAATATTATTTTTTAACGTGTTAACAAATTCTTATTTTTTCCCTTTAATATTTTAATTAATTTAAAATTGTTTAATTAAATATAATTTGTAAACTAATCTTTCATTTTTCAAATATAATTAAATAAATATATATCGTTTAGCAAATTCTTATTTTTTTTCCTTTTAATATTTTCATTAATATAAAATTCTTTAATTAAATATAATTTGTAAACTAATCTTTCATTTTTCAAATGTAATTAAATAAATATAGATTGTTTACTTAATTTTAAAAAAATTCCTTTTATTTTAATTTTGATATAAAAAATGAAATAAATAATTTTAAATTGATAAATATATAGTATTTATTTTTTCATTTTTAATTTAAGATTCTTTAATTAAATATTCATTGTAAGCACATCTTTACCTTTTTCAATTTTAATTAAATAATATTTATTTTCTTTATTTAATTTTAATAGTTTCCTTTTATTAAATAAAGAATTTGAAATTGATAATTACTAAAATGAAATATTATTTTTTGACGAATTAGCTAATTCCTTTTTTTTTCAATTTCATTTTTTAATTAAATATTCATTGTAAACAAATCTTTACCCATTTCAATTTTAATTAAATAATATTTATTTTCTTTTTAATTTTAGTAATTTCCTTTTATTAAATAAAGAATTTGAAATTGAAAATTACTAAAATAAAATATTATTTTTTGCCGAATTAGCTAATTCTTTTTCTTTTCGTTTTAATTTATTAATATAAAATTCTTTAATTAAATATTCATTGTAAACAAATCTTTACTTTTTTCAATTTTAATTAAATAATATTTATTTTATTTTATTGATTTCCTTTTATTAAATAAAGAATTTGAAATTGATAATTACTAAAATGAAATATTATTTTTTGACGAATTAGCTAATTCTTTTTTTTTTTTCCGTTTTGATTTTTTAATTTAAAATTCTTTAATTAAACATTCATTGTAAAAAAATCTTTACTTTTTTAAATTTTAATTAAATAATATTCATATTCTTTATTTAATTTTAATAATTGCCTTTTATTAAATAAAGAATTTGAAATTGATCGTTACCAAAATGAAATATTATTTTTTGATGAATTAGCAAATTCTTTTTTTTCGTTTTAATTTTTTAATTTAAAATTCTTTAATTAAACATTCATTGTAAAAAAAATCTTCACCTTCTTAGATTTTAATTAAATAATATTCATATTTTTTATTTAATTCTAATAATTTCCTTTCGTTTGAATTTTTTTTATAAATAATTAAATAAAGAATTTGAATTTGATAATTACTAAAATGAAATATTATTTTTTGACGAATTAGCAAATTCTATTTTTTTTCCTTTAATTTTAATTAATTTAAAATTCTTTACTTAAATATTCATTGTAAACAAATCTTTCATTTTTTTCAATTTTAATTAAACAATATTCATATTCTTTGTTTAATTTTAATAATTTCATTTCGTTTGAATTTTTATATATATATAATTAAATAAATAATTTGAATTTGATAATTACTAAAATGAAATATTATTTTTTGACGAATTAGCAAATTCTATTTTTTTTTCCTTTTAATTTAAAATCCTTTAATTAAATATTCATTGTAAACAAATCTTTCATTTTTTTTTTCAATTTTAATTAAAGTAGTTATGGCCGTGCAATGCACATACTTTGTTATTTTGAAAGTAATATTAGCGTTGAATATGAAAGATTAAAAGGAGATATAAACAAGGTTAGTAAAATGAGCTTAATTGAACAAAATAAATTTACATATGATTTTACCCATATAATACTTTTATAAAACATTTCAAGAGGGCGAAGAAATAAAAAAAAAAAACTTAAACGAGATCCATAGAGAATTTATCTTTCGAAATTATTATGTAAAAAATAAAACAAAGAGCAAATATACATCTAGAGAAGTATGGAAAGAATAATTTTTCATCATTACAGTCATTCTCTGTTGCGTCTATTTATTCGTCTAACACTGTCACATTTTCAATAGTATGCTTAAGTGCATCATCACCCACTACCTTGTGTTTGTTCTAATCTGTCAAGATGTTAGGTAATTATAAAAGCATCTATCAAATTAATAAAAACATACTAAATAAACACGAAAGTGGGTTTTCCTGATAAAAGACTACCTTAGAAGCTTATATGCCTAAACTTCCATTCATCGTCATGAAGATCCCTCGCAATGAGTTCGTATGCAGGTGTGTCGGTTAGAAATCTTGAGGCATGAAATGGAAAGATTAGATAAGAATCATTATTGCATGAGATCAAATTATGATATTATGGGACTACCATTACCAAGAACAAAGAAGCTTTCATATGTCCTAGTATCACCTGTGGTTAGTATCTTGCAAAAGTAATCCATTCTCTGCTAGGTAGGGGTGTAAGCAGTCCGGTTTTACCGATTTTTGATAATTTTTCAAACCAAACCGTTTAGACCGGTTTGAGAAAAACTCAAACCTAAACCAAACCATTTTGAACGGTTTGAAAAAAACTCAAACCTAAACTTAACGGTTTGGTTCGGTTTTAAACCGTTGGTTTCGCCATATTTTTTTTTTGTCTGTTTACTTTTATGATATCAATTCATTGAATTAATATATGTTTATATCTTACTACCAATATATCTAAAACAAACTATATCTACTACAAGTTTAAATATCAACTAAATTCAAGTGAAATCACAATAAACTAAAATATTGTTTCTTGTTTGCCATTTTAGGCTAAGACTTTACGATAATGTTACAATACAAGTATACTAAATTACATATAAAGCCCAAAAAACATAATGGTGTTCTACAAGATCTCGTGATCATCATATTTGAAAAATAAAACTACTGATTAGATAGAGAGAATAATAAACCATAATAATAAATCAATTGTTTATAATATCTAAACATAACAATTACAGAAGTTTACCATTGTATATTGTTACGAATTCAATTTCTCACATATACTCAAACATCAATTGTTGTCACAGATGATTCATAATCTCCATTGTCAAACAAATGCATTCGTTACATCATCATAGTATTGGATACTAAATAGATAAGATAATCTTTAAAAATACAGTAATAAGAAATATAAACCACCTGCCACAATTTTCATTGAATTATCAAATGCTTCCATTTCATCTAAATATTGGTGCATCACTATAAGTTCATTCTTAATTTGCAATCAATTCTTTTCGCATATACAAGCCTCAAACATTTTTGCATCTAATAAACTCCTAAAGAAATCAAGTATCCGACCTCCAGTTGAGAATGCAGACTCAAAAATAACTGTAGAAATTTGAATTCTGAAGAGGAAAATGGTTTTGATAGATTAGATTAGTTTTGAAATTATTAGATATAAATTAGAATTATTTGGTAATGATAATATTTTTTTTTAAAAAAAATCATTATTTTTATTTTAATATATTTTTTCGCCCGTCCCGTTTGATTTTAAACCGCAATTAAAATTCTCAAACCTAAACCAAACCATTTTTGATCGGTTTGATTTGGTTCAAAACAATTTCGTTGACGGGTCCACGTTGCACCAAACCGACGGTTTCTAAAATGCGATTTCGGTTTGATTTTCCGGTTTGACGGTTTTTGCTTACAGCCCTACTGATAGGGGTTTCCAATTCCACGGGAAGATGCGTATTTTTTTGATCTTGCTGCACTAAACGTCAATGAAAAATTAGTTCTAACCAATGTGCAATGATAATTAGACCTTGAAAGAAGAAATCAAAGTTTAATTAGATTAGTAAAAAAGACTTGCTCACTATGACCCTAAAGGAAATAAATCGAAGGAAACAAACCACATGACAAAGTTTAATTGTATCCAGATTCTAGACAGGTTAGGTGCCAAATGTAAGCATCAGTGTTTCCTTACTTCTTAGAGGTTATCAGTCTCATTGTAAGACATATAAATAAGTAATGGAAAGAAACAATAAAAACATAATTGAATTACATAGAAACCACTGACTAAAGATGCAATATTATAGATTCTACAAAAATAATTTGGCTAAAAATAAAGATCTGATACCATTTTTCCATAAATTACAGTTATTTAATTGGGAAGTTATTAACTCCAGTCAAGTTGGATAACCTTTTAGTTAAATTAATAAATTACCTGACGAAAATACTACAGCATGTCAGTCGGAGCATTAAAAAAAAGCAGAAGCAATCAAAGTATCAATTTGTTTCACCTCATCAAAAAGAGACAGAGCTTGTAACCAAACATTCTCATTACGACCTATGAGAAGTCAACGTGTTACTCTATAAGCCTGATTATCAAAGAACTACAATGGTTGTAACCACAGAGAACACCATGAAACTGACATGAACTATGATAAGCGAGATTATAAAAGAAGTGTACAATTGATTGATGCCAAAATTTGACCATTATAGAGGTTATTTACTTGTTCTATAGTTGAAAGTATTACATTATATCAACCTATGAAGAAGTTCTATTTAATTATGTGGTAACTTGAAGGAAATAGACACGTCAAGTTGAAGAACTTGATGTAACAGAGAATATAGCACAAGTTAAGAGAGAGAGGAATGACTAAACCATTGTACCTGCAAGCATTCAGAATTGCTGAAAAGATGACAATATTTGGCTTTATTTCTATTTCATGCATTTTCTGAAAAATTTCCAAGACACAGAGGAAGTCTTGTTTACCCTTCATGTTCCATTTTTCACAACCTGATTTTCCATGGGCCAACTGCTTAAAAATTTGTACAACATTTATATTTCAAATAGTGGATAAGAAGTGTGAAAAAATACTTACAAAACATTTGTAGTTCTAAATATGTATGAAAGAAAGAATTTCTTTATAGACAACATTTTTAGTACATCTAAAGTACATAGTTTGAGTGTTTGATGATTTGAGTAGAACTTTTAAACATTTGCTTGTTTTAGCTCTTGACAATGCTACATAAAGTTGACCGTGACAGAAAACTGGTTCAGGTAGATACAAACCAACAAATTCAAGTGTTTGAAATTGTGCTTTGTTTATTGTCATTGCAAAACATGGTCTAATTGGAAATTGAGTTCTTTTCTTGAAGATTGATCACTTTTCAAAGGTATAAAATGAATTCTTGATAAGAAAACATGTTTTTCACAATATTCACCAGATGCAATTTCAGCAAGAATGACGTTTTATCAAATTTTCTACAAGTAAGACGCGTCACATTGCATAAACCCTCAGCTGGATTGATATTCTGCAATAACATTACAGGACAGTTAATCTTAAATATCAATTCATGTGGTGGTATTCCATTTGGGGCCAAAATATTCAAGAAATCTTCTTGTAAACTTTGTTCTTTTTGTCAATTGCCTTATCAAAGCTATAATATGTGTAAATTTGACCAGAAATTTGATCAAGTAAAATTCTATTAATATGATCAACACCTTCATTTCGAGGCTTTAGAATAACTCAGTTTGCCATTGTATGTAAATTATCAACATATGTTTCGATGTTCGGGAATACATGATTTATAAAAAAATTTAGAGATGTAATCTCATCTTCAAATGGTACAATTATGTCCTTAGGAAGTTTAATGCAATGACAATTATGTTCCCACTCTGTTCCATTTCCAATTTTAAGTAAGTAATCACAAAATGCTGGATCTAATTTTGCTCTCATATTCTCAACCACGGATATGTGTGAATATAAAGGCCATAGATCAGAGAAAATTAAGCTAGCTTTCATAATGTGTGTCAACCAAGGATATGTGTGTCATCTTTTTTCCCCATTGGTACTACCGGTAAAATTTGTTGAAAATTT
Organism: Fraxinus excelsior; assembly: GCA_019097785.1. Classification (NCBI taxonomy): domain Eukaryota; kingdom Viridiplantae; phylum Streptophyta; class Magnoliopsida; order Lamiales; family Oleaceae; genus Fraxinus; species Fraxinus excelsior. The sequence goes on from CM032628.1 coordinate 6,299,275, forward strand.
CCTCCTAAAACTACTACTTTTCCACCCAAAGACAAATTACAATCAATAATATCTTTAAGCATTTTATCAACAGTTTCAACGGCACAACGATTTACCATAGGTGCTTCATCCCAAAGTATTAACTTTGACATTTTCAACAAAGTTCCTAAAGCAGATTGTTTACTAATAGAACAAATGATTTGTTCAATTGTTTCCAACAGAATTTTAAATCTTGAATGAGTTGTTCATCCTCCAGGTAAAATAGATGCAGATACTCCAGACGATGCAGTAGCCAAATCAATTAAATTTTGTGACCTTACACTAGCTAAGAGTACTTTATATAGAAAAGTTTTATATGTTCCTCCTGGACCATCAATGAAATAAAAGGCACTTGAATTGCAATTTACTTTTTTCATGATAGTATCATACACATTTTTTTTGCTGATTATTTAAGCTTGCTGCACAAGAGTAACCCCCTTGAATATCCAAATTTGTCGTCTCATCTGCAATCATTCTTGTCAACCTCTCATTTTCATCTATATTAATATTAAATGACACTATTTCATAATCATTTATGTTTTTACCCAATAATTCTAGAATAGAACTTATGTCTTCCAACGCCTGTAGTTTAGCAATATCTAGAGGTTTATTTTCATGTACGTAATCGTCAGTCATATAACTCTTAAATTTATTTCAAAGTAGTTTTGGATGATCAGGGTTACAGAGTATAAGAAGTAGCAAACAGACGTCTTAAAGAAGTACATATTTTATAAACAATAACTTCATATAGATATTCTTCACAATGATTGACTCCACTCAACTAGCTATGTAAAAGTGTTGCTTCTCGATATGTACTTACAATTATTCCATTTAAAGTTCGTAAATGATGAAATGACGTTGGACCTCAAATATGATTGAGAAGTACCCATAGGAAATATCGTTCTCCTTCAGAAGGATATGCTAAAACAATTTGGCCTATGACAATATGTTTCTTTCTGGGAGTCCAAATTTTTTTAGATGAATTTCAAACGAAATGTGTTGGAAAATCTCGGTATAATAATGTACGAGCAAATTCATCCGCTTCATTTACTCTAAAAAATTCTGTTAACATTTGTTCGTCTTGTATCTTCATTCTCAATAATAGTAGTTAAATCATCTTCGTCGTTATATCGCACTTGTTGATGATTTAGGAGATCAAGTTGTAAAGAATAAACAGTTGGATGAATTTATGCTAAATTGAACGATAAAATCATCCACATTGTCTCAGGTGGAGATATCCATCTAGCAGTTTGATAAGTAGAAATTTCATCGATTTCTTTCATTATTTCAACTGGTGCAATTGAGAAATTAATCCGATCATGGCCTATGTATACATATTTGTACAAATATTTTACAATTTTAATAGAAGAACATACTTCAACATTTAAGTGACAATCAAATTTGCATTTAAATAAGGATTGTACGACACAACCCATCGGTTGTCTAACATATGACCTCTAACTTTAATACAAATACCATTATTGCGTCGTTTATAGAAAGGGTATGAGTTGTTCAAATGTAGTAATATTACAATAATCCATATGGAATTTATTTTTGCATTTTTCGTTAGATTCCATACATACAATTTTGTGATTCAAATCCCCAAAAGGACCATGCATATTATGTTTGACAATAACAAAATGAAGATGAGGATATCTTGTTTGGTCGAGAATCTCACAACTAACTATTTTATCAACATTTATAGTAGAACGAATTTTGTGGCCGCATTTGAAAATCAATAAAAAATGTGCATGAGGAATACCTCTTTTTGGAATTCGATAACATATATACGTGCAACAACAAGGCCAGAGATTTTTTTTTTGTATAAATCATCTTTCAACTCTTCTAATTTTGCTCTAAATATAAGTGCAATCAAATCTGGGCGATTTTGAATCTCGACATTGTGTTTTAGTTCTTGCGTAATTTCTAACCAATTTGGATTATATGTAATAGTCAAAAATATATCTGTTTTCCATAATGCTGCACAATAGCCATTGCATCCATATATCTCCTTAACATATCTCTAGGACCACATGTAACAGACTGTGGCAAAATAAATTTTCTTCCAATGTTGTAATCTCTCGTCTTTCCAGTTTGAACATTATCTACAATACCCTGGTAAAGTTCCACTTGAATTTGTTTCTGATTATTTCGAAAATAGTCAAATCTTGTATTTTCAATTTTAACATACATATCTACAACATATTGTTGAAGCAATTGACCACCGTGAAGTAAAATAGACTTACTGTAAGGGCGAATTTGCAATTTGTATGAATAATATTCTCGACAAGAAATCTGAGATCGGTGCTTCGTTCCACTAAGAACTATTAAAAAAGATATCATTTATTTGTAACAGTTGCATGGTACAAATGACCAAAACATAGAACAAAATTTGTTTACAAACCTTCATTCTCATGTTCAATAAATTCAGCTACAGAAGTCACTATTGAAGGTAAAACATCAAATTCAGAAGTAGGTTGAACAGAGGTGGTCATGCATCTCCCAATGCCTTCGTGCCAATCAGATTCCCCGTACGGAAAAAGTAACGGATACTGCAAAGGATCATAGCCAACATAATAATAATGAACTATATGTGCATCATCAGAATGACCGTATATAATAATATTACGAACGCGAACATTAGCATTCGCATCATCTTCCACCCATATAGCAGCTACCTGAGATACTGTAGGAGTGTTAAGGACGCGTTGCTCAAGTCCTGGATCGCATCTTGTGTATATTTCATGGTCTTCCAAGTTAGGTATATTAGTTACAGACCTAAAAAATCTACTATATGGATTTACCCTCAAAATTTCAATTAAAACAATTAAGGTATGTTGAACAAAGTGTTCTGAACTTTCAATACGATTTTTAAGTTCATTGTCTATGTCATAGAAATATAACTGCATATAAGAAGGCTTATTATCTTGTGGAATAAGTTTATTTATGTAATGGTATATTTGCCATTAAACTCGAAATGTGTAAATACCTTTGTATGATTTGAAGAGATTTTTATCATGTTTAACACCAAATGAAGTAAAAGCAAAATGATTATTATATCTTCTTACAAGTCTTTTGAATTCCATATTTTTGGATTCTTTGGACGTAAATAACTTGTACAATTCAGCAGGTGAATCGGGGGCATAGGAGGACAAACCTTTTCATCAGAGCAACAGAAACCTTTGCTTTTTTTTGTAAAATTTTTTTGCACTACAATGTTTACAAATATCGCACGTATATAATACATATGAAGTGGTTGGTATGTTTAATATATTAAAACTACTTTGTAATTCAATGCTACAAGTATTAGGAGAATCTTGGTTTTTTAGAGTAGAAGTTTCAGTATCTTGGAAATCATGATTCATTATAGGAGATTGCATTTGCACAGAATTCGAATTATTTTGTTCGGATGACATAGGACCAGCATCAAAATTATTATGTGCAGATGCTATTCTTTTGCGATGGTCGATGCATCCAGTGCAAAGCCGTTATCGTTGCTCTCTTTGCCTTTGGGTTTGTTGTTGGTGAGATGACATTGTTTCGAAGTTTAAAGGAACAATAACTCCATCAGAATTTCAAACATCTACGACAACAATATGCGAAATAGTTGAGACTAAAAGCAACTAAAAAAAGTGAAGAAAGTTAAGTGGGAATAAAATCCCCATGAAATATATTAACTTATTTAACATATTTGCAACTAATGCGAAATTTCCTCATGAAACCAAGTGAAGAGTATTTCACTCAATATTAATTTCTTTTGCTTTAATGTACATTATTTTAGAATGAAATCAGACAAATGTGTTATTTGAATTTCTCAACTTAGCAAAAACAAATTTCCAGCACAGTCCAAGAAATAATTAATTCTCATGCCAAAAAATAATTAAAAAGCCCAAATACACAAACAATGAAAAATTTAATCGAACAAAAATACCTACCAACCATAATAAAATGAAGAATTAGAAAATGGAATGATAATAATCCATGATACCCAGTCAAATTAACATCATCCATATTTCAAATACAAAACAAGCTCTTTAAATTGAACATTTCCATCTCTGCTCCATAAGCCACAAGAAATTGCAAAAAATAATACATAATCAAAACGATGGAATTATTTAGAAAAATACAGGATTGGCAGATCAATGGTTGTCCTTGTAAAAAACTTGGTATGATTTGAAGAAGATAAGAGAAGGAATACACATACATTAGGATGTTCCACACATAAATGTAATTTATGTCACAGTTTTCTACCAGCTCTTACAACGTAGAAGACCTATTTTTTATTTAAACTGATTTCTTCAGTGCAACACAAATATGAAAATCCTCATAGTCTTCTTATGTTTGCACTGGGGAATTTGAACACCGAAAGATGAATTAGTTATTGTAAGCTAAAGCAAGAGAAAGTGTTGATGAAGTTTAAAATGTAACTTATATCTGAATTTTGGGTGAACGGTTAGAAGAAGGTTTTTTGTTTTTTTTTTTTTGTTTTTACAATTTCAATTGATAATGAGAGCTCAAAATCCTGGCAGTCAGTAGGTTTTCTGTAAGCTCAACAAAGATATTTTTTTGTACAAAAAACTTGGAAGGTGGTGGAGAATTGATGTAGGACCCTTTTTAGGATAAGTATGTAAATTCAATATTAATGAGTATATCTACAAAACAAATTAGATATTTAGAAGCAGAAAAGTAGATTTGAAAAAAAAAAAGGGTTGAGGGGGCAGCACCCCTCAAAAGGAATTTTGATTTTCGTGTAGGTACGAAATTGGATTTTTCTACTATTTTTGAATTGAATTATTAATAAGTAAATTTTATATTCTTTAGTTGTATTTGATAATTACTAAAATGAAATATTATTTTTTGACGAATTAGCAAATTCTATTTTTTTTTCTTTTAGTTTTAATTAATTTTAAATTCTTCAATTAAATACTCATTGTAAACAAATCTGTCATTCTTTCAATTTTAATTAAATAATATTCATATTCTTTATTTAATTTTAATAATTTCCTTTCGTTTGATTTTTTTTATATATAATTAAATAAAGAATTTGAATTTGATAATTACTAAAATGAAATATTATTTTTTGACGAATTAGCAAATTCTATTTTTTTCCTTTAATTTTAAATTTGAAATTCTTTAATTTCATTGTAAACAAATCTTTCATTTTTTTCAATTTTAATTAAATAATATTTATATTCTTTATTTAATTTTAATAATTCTCTTTCGTTTGAATTTTATATGTATATGATTAAATAAAGAATTTGAATTTGACAATTACTAAGATGAAATATTATTTTTTGGCGAATTAGAAAATTCTATTTTTTCCTTTAATTTTTTAATTTTAAATTCTTTAATTAAATATTCATCGTAAACAAGTCTTTAAATTTTTTTTTCCAATTCTAATTAAATAATATTTAGATTCTTTATTTAATTTTAATAATTTCCTTTGTTTTGAATTTTATTTTTTAATTTAAAATTATTTTTTTCGTGCAATTTTTACAATTCGGTTCACTTAATTTTTCTGAGATTATGATGTATTCCATTATCTTATGTTCGATATGTTAATATTTAAATTTTTTTGCAGCATGAAGTATCACTTGGATGTGACATTGAGACAGTTGCTCAACATGCAGATCTTCATTATCGGGAACCACACGTGAAGAATTAGATGATGGTCCGCTCGTTCCGACCATTGAGTTCTACCCCACTTATGTCTCTAACGGGATAAAGCAATTAAATCATTATTTGTAAATTCATTTACATTCTCGTTGTCCTGAACTACTGATTGAATTTTGTGCGTTACAACGATGTCACGATGAGTAACAATTGTATCGGGAATATTAGAGTCATCATCGCGAGCTATCTCCACTGTATTTCAAAAATCATTTGCATTATCATCAGATCTATCTCAATGTTCATTTCTACCTTCCGTGTCGTCCTTCATCGCTAAAATCACGTAAATCAGTGTCATTCGCATGTTGCTCAACTTACACAAATAATTCACTTCAATATGAGATGTAACCTTCATATGTGGAATTGAAAATGACAAATGCTTTTTGAATTGAATTCTCAATAGCATATCTTATCGAGATGAATCAACGTTCAACTTGTTCTGTATATCAAGGTACTCAAAAGTTGTGTGGAAACTCACGATAAAGATTTGAAAATGTTATGAGTCAAATGGATACAACTCAAGATCAAAAGGAGTGAAAACAAATCAATTTTCAACCACACAAGGATGTCCAAATTTCTTAGTTGGAGATCGAGACTCATTTTTTGCCTAGTAAACGTTCGAATTGAAAAAGAGCTATTTCTAGCAAAGTTGTAGTCATTTGATTTATCTTTCCAACAAATTTTGAATTGTCTTAATCGGATATTGGGCTGTTAACAGCCTAAAGTCGGCTGTTAACAAATGAATTTGTGCAGATGAGTTTTTTTTTCAGTTCATGCTAAAAAAAATTATAAATTTGCTAAAAAAATTTATCTGCCAACAACCTAGACAATCTTAATTTATCGAGTAAAAACGTATACATATTTAATGAAAACGAAATTAAACATACGTAAATATATTTACTGATTCGAAGTAATTGACAGAAAATAATTTTTTTTTCAGCTATGGATATTTTTGAGATTTTCAAAGTGAAGAAATTGAGAGAATTTTTATCCGTGTTTGAACAGATTCTGTAATTTTATGTAGGGAATGTTTGATTTTTATTTGTTAACCAAAATTGTAGTATTTTTTTTTTTAACAAAATCATATTTTGTAATTGTTTTATTCATTTAAGGGTATTTTTGTCTTTTGAATACTCTTAGACTATTTTGGAATTAGTGAGTTGTGGAAAAGTCAATGTGGAATTTCCCTCCTTTGACTTGACCATTTTTAAATAAACCCCGAACTTGTTAAGTTTAACTAATAAGTCTTATATTCATATATTTAATTTGATTTATTGTATTATTTTATCCGAATGACTAGACAACATTATTCAACCGATGCTCAACACGAATATAGATTTTAGTTAAGTTGTATTATCTCATTTAAAATGGTCAATCACCTCATTCTTTTTGGGTAATTAGGAGGAACTGTGTAGCATTACTCATTTTGATATTATTTAAAATAATAATCTTGTTTGATATAAATTCTTTAAAATTCATTTTTCTTCGAACTCATTTTGATTTATACATTTTTTTCAATAGTATATTGCACATGAATTCATAATTTTCCAAATATTTTAGCCGTGCATTTGCAAAAAAAAAAAAAAACAATTTTGATGTAATATATTCTTAAAAATTCTCTTCAATTAGTCTGGGAGCCATTTTAGCCAATTTTTATATTTTTTACGTTTAAAACGTCAGTGGGGCCATTTTTGTAGAAAATTTTGATTACACAGTTAAAAAATACTCGAGTTATCATTATTTAATCAAAGACTAATTTTATGCGGAGAGGTAAGATTGGTAATTTTATTGAATTCAGTCAAACGTAACGGCTTCCCATGTACGCAATCGTATCAGCTAAAAATTTGATGTAAAGGGTCCGTTCGGTAGGGATTAAAATCAGATTAAAATTGAAAAATTAATCGTTATTGTTGACTTTTATTAAACGAGTGAGATTCAATAACAATCATATTTTTAATTTTAATCTCTCCAAAATGCGAAATGGACAAGCACACAATTTCATAGCGTCCATTTCTCTCTAATCATCACCCTATCAAAGGACAGCCGTGAAAATTCAAGACACGTGCTTCATTTCTCTCTTATCTCCTCCTCCAGACCTCCTCATTCGCACTCTTTGCGTTCCCGTGCGTGAATCCATGGACGGCTCAAAACTCCATATAGCTATTCTCGCAAGCCCAGGCATGGGACACCTCATCCCTGCCCTGGTTCTGACCAACCGCTTAGCCACCCACCACCGCGTTAAAGTCACAATTCTTGTGGTTACAACTGTTATTTCGCCTCCGGAATGCCAGCTGCTCAAACTCCCCGTCGAGCAAAACTTTGTTGATAGAATCGAACTTCCACCTGTTGACATTTCACACCTTGTTAAACCCGACACTAAAGTAGTGACACAACTGTGCATGATGCTACGCGAGGCGTTGCCGGGCTTAAGGTCTACCATATCCGCCATGAGACACCGACCTGACGCCCTTATCGTGGACCTTTTCGGCACTGAAGCTCTTCCTATCGCGGCTGAGTTCAACATGGTGAAGTATGTGTATGTGACCACCACAGCATGGTTTACTGCCCTCACTATATACTGTCCGGTTCTTGATAAAGAAATCGAGGGACAGTATGTTGATCAAGAAGATTTGTTAAAAATTCCTGGTTGCAAACCGGTTCGACCGGAGGACGTGGTCGATCCAATGCTGGACCGGAATGATCAACAATATTATGAGCATGTGAGTATAGGAAATCGGTTTCCACAATTTGATGGGATCCTTCTGAATACATGGGAAGATTTGGACTTTAAAACTCTGAAAGCTTTCAAGGAAAATGAAATCTGGAGGTCAATGGTGAAGATCCCGTTTTATCCCATCGGTCCACTGAGTAGACCGACCCAACCGGACGGTTCAAATAGTGAAGTAATTGGATGGTTAGATAAACAACCTAATGAATCAGTAATATTAGTTTCATTTGGAAGTGGTGGGATGCTTTCGGTTCAGCAAATGACGGAGCTGGCTATTGGTTTAGAATTGAGTGAACAGAGGTTTATTTGGGTGGTGCGCCCACCCACGGATGGTGCTGCTGACGATGCATTTTTCATCACAAAAACCGTGGGTTCAGATGATACTTCGCACTACTTGCCCGAAGGGTTCACGACCAGAACCAACAATTTAGGGATAGTGGTCCCAATGTGGGCTGATCAAGTGGAGATCCTCGACCACCCTTCAGTGGGGGGGTTTATGTCACACTGTGGGTGGAACTCGACTCTAGAGAGCATATGTAGTGGGGTACCAATGATTGCTTGGCCACTCTATGCCGAGCAAAGACTCAACGCCACCTATCTTGTGGAGGAGCTCGGGATTGCTGTCAGGCCTCGGGTGCTACCGACCAAAAAAGTGGTGGCGCGTGAAGAAATAGAGAATATGTTGAGGACGTTGATGGATGAAAAAGAAGGCAAGAAAATGAGAGAGAAGGTGAAAAAACTGAAAATCGGTGCGGAATATGCTCTAAGTGAAGGAGGCTCATCGTACAATTCAATGTTGCAGATGCTCAAACAAGTTACTACAAACCTTAAAGCCGAAGATCGCTATTAGTTTACTGATCCATCTCCATTGCCGTGCAGTTTAGCTGTATAAATGTGTTAAATAAGGAAACACATGGCCATGGTCCACGCATGGATTGTTATTTTTTAATACTGTATATGTACAATTACAATGTATGTTGATGTGGTCATTATTATGGATTCCTCGAGCATGAGGACTGTCATGGCTCTCCCTTTTCGATTATAGGAACCGAGTCCTCGAGCTTGTATAGTCCTCGAGATAATTCGAGGATGGACCCTCAAGAATGTCTCCAAAATCACTTTAGTAGTCCTCGGGGGTTTGTTCTCGAAATTTTGCCTTAGCCAAATCCTCAAAGTGCTCCATGATCGAGAGTTGCTAGTCCTCATCCTAAAAGGACTCTAGCCCTATCCAATAACATGAGCTATCGTCGAGCTCATGCCTTCATTATTACATGAGCTATCCTCGAGCTCGTGACTTAATTATTACATGGGCTATCGTCGAGCTCGTGACTTAATTATTACATGGGCTATCGTCGAGCTCGTGACTTAATTATAACATGAGCTATCGTCGAGCTCATGACTTAATTATAACATGAGCTATCCTCGAGCTCATGACTCAATTATTACATGGGCCATCATCGAGCTCATGACTGAATTATTACATGAGTTATCGCCGAGCTCATGCCTTCATTATTACATGAGCTATCATCGTGCTCATGACTCAATTATAACATGAGTTATCCTCCAGCTCATGACTCAATTATTACATGGGCTATTATGGAGCTCATGACTTAATTATTACATGAGCTATCGTCCAGCTCATGACTTCATTATTACATGAGCTATCGTCGAGCTCATGCCTTCATTATTACATGGGCTATCCTCGAGCTCATGACTCAATTATAACATGAGCTATCATCGAGCTCGTGACTCAATTATTACATGGGCTATCGTCGAGCTCGTGACTTAATTATTACATGAGCTATCGTCGAGCTCATGACTTACTTATTAAATGAGTTATTCTCGAGCTCATGACTCAATTATTACATGGGCCATAATCGAGCTCATGACTTAATTATTACATGAGCTATCGTCGAGTTCATGACTTAATTATAACATGAGCTATCCTCGAGCTCATGACTCAATTATTACATGGGCCATCCTCGAGCTCATGACTGAATTATTACATGAGCTATCGTCGAGCTCATGCCTTCATTATTACATGAGCTATCATCGAGCTCATGACTCAATTATAACATGAGCTATCCTCAAACTCATGACTCAATTATTACATGGGCTATTATGGAGCTCATGACTTAATTATTACATGAGCTATCGTCCAGCTCATGACTTCATTATTACATGAGCTATCATCGAGCTCATGCCTTCATTATTACATAAGCTATCCTCGAGCTCATGACTCAATTATAACATGAGCTATCCTCGAGCTCATGACTCAATTATTACATGGGCTATCATCGAGCTCATGACTTAATTATTACATGGGTTATCCTCGAGCTCATGACTTAATTATTACATGGGCTATCATAGAGCTCATGACTCAATTATTACATGAGCTATCTTCGAGCTCATGACTGTATTATTACATGAACTATCTTCGAGCTCATGACTCAATTATAACATGAGCTATCCTCAAGCTCATGACTCAATTATTACATGGGCTATTATGGAGCTCATGACTTAATTATTACATGAGCTATCGTCCAGCTCATGATTTCATTATTACATGAGCTATCATCGAGCTCATGCCTTCATTATTATATGAGCTATCCTCGAGCTCATGACTCAATTATTACACGAGCTATCGTCGAGCTCATGACTTCATTATTACACGAGCTATCGTCGAGCTCGTGACTTCATTATTAAATGAGCTATCTTCGAGCTCATGACTGTATTATTACATGAGCTATCATCGAGCTCATGACTCAATTATAACAGGAGCTATCCTCGAGCTCATGACTTAATTATTGTATGGGCTATCATTGAGCTCAAGACTTAATTATTACACGAGCTATTGTCGAGCTCATGACTTCATTATTACACGAGCTATCTTCGAGCTCTTGATTGCATTATTACATGGGCTATCATCGAGCTCATGACTCAATTATTACATGGGCTATCGTCGAGCTCGTGACTTAATTATTACATGAGCTATCGTCGAGCTCATGACTCAATTATAACATGAGCTATCCTCGAGCTCATGACTCAATTATAACATGGGTTATCCTCGAGTTCATGACTCAATTATTACATGGGCTATCGTCGAGCTCATGACTTAATTATTACATGAGCTATCGTCGAGCTCATGACTCAATTATTACATGAGATATCATCGTGCTCGTGACTTTATCATTACATGAGCTATCATCGAGCTCATGACTCAATTATTACATGGGCTATCATGGAGCTCATGACTTAATTATTACATGAGCTATCGTCGAGTTCATAACTCCATTATTACATTATTACATGAGCTATCATCGAGCTCATGCCTTCATTATTACATGAGCTATTCTCGAGCTCATGATTTAATTATTACATGAGTTATCCTTGAGCTCATGACTCAATTATTACATGAGTTATCCTCGAGCTCATGACTTCATTATTACATGAGCTATCATCGAGCTCATGACCCAATAATAACATGAGCTATCCTCGAGCTCATGACTCAATTATTACATGAGCTATCCCGAGCTCATGCCTTCGTTATTACATGAGTTATCATCGAGCTCATGACTTAATTATTAAATGAGTCGAGCTCACAACTTAATTAGAAACTGGGCTACCATCGAGCTCATGACTTAAGAATTAACTGAGCCATCATCGAGCTCATAACCTACAAAATTTATTAATCGGACTATCGTCGAGCTCATGACTTGCAAAGTCTTATTAACTGAGCTATCATCGAGCTCATTACAAAGTTTATTCACTGAGTTATGGTTGAACTCAATGCCTTAACCAATTAAGTTATCCTCGAGCTCAAGACTTGTTAAATTAATTGATTATATTGTCCTCGAGCTCAAGACATTGTCAAAAAGTTAATTAATTATGTAGTCCTCAAGCTCATATGCATCCACACCTAACTTTCGAGCTTTAGGAATGGATGCACGGGGGCCACTGATGTGGTCATTATTATGGATTCCTCGAGTATGAGGACTGTCATGGCTCTCCCTTTTCAATTATAGGACCCGAGTCCTCGAGCTTGTATAGTCCTCGAGATACCTCGAGGATGGACCCTCAAGAATGTCTCCAAAATCACTTTAGTAGTCCTCGAGGGTTTGTTCTCGGGATTTTGCCTTAGCCAAATCCTCAAAGTGCTCCGTGATCGAGAGTTGCTAGTTCTCATCCTGAAAGGACTCTAGCCCTATCCAATAACCTCAATTGAGGAATCCTAGGTCCTAAAGGAGTCTTACCTTGAGGAACACTTCAAATCAGGAAGAATTAGACTTCTAGAATCCAACACTCATCCCAACAATAATTCCTAAAAATAAGGTGATGAGTCCTACTAGGAGTCCACTACTATCTAGCTCTATAAATATGGAGCATTGGACCTTTGTTTTAGGTACCGGAGGACCTTGCTCGTGCTCGTTCTCAGTCGTCAACCTCAGGATCAATATGTACGATTTTTGGTATCAACATATGTCATCAAGGTAGTGTATTTCTTCTTGGTCCAAGGTAGTTTAATTTACTCTTCATCCAAGAGATGCTTGGAGAGCATCGACCAACCTCTTCGGTGTCACAAGGCAACCATTCAATTCACTTTCGTGCACCAACTCAGGTACTTTATATAAGACTTTAAACTTGTTGCGATATCATGTCAAGCTGAAACTTGGGAGAAACATTGTACAATTGATAATTTTTTGACTCTTCAACCATTTTCATCACTCTTAACGATAGTGACATAGAAAGAAACGAAAATGAAAATTATTGAAAATAATATGATTTTTATAATGTTAGTCTCTTAAGTCAAAAAATACAATATGTCATGGTATGCAATCGGACAGTACCTATACATCCTAATCCATAAAGATATTCAAATAAGTCGTGGTCCATTGGACAAGTGACTCATATTCTTATATGGGGAGCTAGTTGATGGAGCTGATGGGACAGTCAATAACTCCAAGACAGACTTGTCTCTTTTCTAATTGTTCAAGCCCCATTTTTGTATCTTTATCCTCGTCTATGTTGACTATTAGCATTGTGGGGAATGATGCCCAAGAAGCTTTGTGTCTTATCGTTATCATGATATGCAAAATCCTCTTTCACACACATTGGAATGCTGTTAAAAGAGTAATTGGATATCTAAAAGGAACAATTGGGTATTGAGGCTATTGTGTTAGTCTTGTGGAGCTCATAGAAATGAACATTGATACATTAGCAGAAAAGAGGAGGTGGGTTGATTCACATGTACTCACGATGCACGAGGGGGTGGGTTTTTTTTTTCATTTTTTAATGTAGTGGGTCCCAATCATTTGTGAGTATTGTTAAAAAAATATAGAAGAAACAATTTTGTACAAGCAGGAAAACCTCAAAGAAATAACCTACAGTCTCGAAATCATTAACAGAAGCAGGGTATTGAAGCTTGACCTGTACAACTACAGAATTCCTGTGGCTTCAAAGCTTATTAAGAGAGCTCAAAAGTTTTACAAAGTAAACAACCACCGACAAGGTGTGACAATTGAGTATAGTCACTCTATTTGCCAATCAAGAGTATAGTCACAAAGTTAAACGCGTTCCATCCTAAGATAACGTTAGTTTCTTGCCCTCGAGAGTAGTGCTTTGTAAGCGACGTTACAATTAATTCGACTTTATCGATTATTCACTTATTTACTTTGAGCTATTTAGTCTATGTTTGACCCTCATTTTTTCAAAAACTCATTTTAAAGCACACATTTATTTATAAAATAATTTTACACGTAAATCGAAAAAAGATTTCTTATTTTTTTACTACGCATTCTTCAAACAATCACTATTCTAAAACACATTTTCTTATAAAAATTTGACTCAAATAGGTGCTTAATCTTCATGATCACAATAGTGGTTACACATTTTATACACGATGGGTCAAGTACAGTGAGACATATTTTGTAACGCGATGAATATGTATCGTTCACGATGGATGGATAAAGTTTAACGTTTTATATTGATAAAATTGTATTGTTCTTATTACGATTTATCTAGATTCGAAAAATAAGCATGATCATGTTAGCAACAGTGTTAAGTAAATACGACTCTAGTACAAATATAGTTGTATTACGTATTGGCAAATAAATATTCGTCCCAAGATTAAGGCATAATTAGTGTCCTGTATTGGAATTGATTCTTTCAATTTATTATTGACAAAAGATAATTGATACTTACAATTTACATTTGATTGGAGATCATATTGCCGGGTAATTAGGTTCCCACTTTCTATCTCATCCGGGCACTATCATCTTCTTTGATTTTCTTAACACCTTTTCGTTTCATTGTCCATTCATTGTCCATATTGTGCCTTATTGAAGGATGTCAATCATAATGTAAAATAAAATGTACTTTTAGCATTTTCTTATTTGAATTTATGTAATTTTTGACTATTTTGCTATGGTAACATAATGGTTGATCTAAGGGATGACATAATTTGATAAAAAGACATAAATGTCCTTCCTATATTCTTTAGTCAAGTCAGGATTTTCTATTCCTAATATATGATAAGTTTGGTTTATTTCTCCTATCAAATGGAAAAGCCAATTATGCTCATATTTATCTATATATTTTTTTTTATCAAAACAATCGTTTAATATTTTAATTTTATTTTCTAAGTTATTAATTTCTCTATTAATTCTAATTATATTTTCTTCTATAGGCACAAGTATAACTCTATTATTTTTCAGAAAATAATCAAGCACAGTATAAAATAGTTTAATTTTTTCTCTTTTTCTTTCACAGTTAATTTCTAATTTTCGAATACAATTAACTAAAACGTAATAAATAGCAGGAGTGCAAATATTAATGCAAGTAATTGACATAAATAAGAAAGATCTTACAGTAATGAAGCAGAAGGTAAATGCAAAGTAATATCAATGAGATTTTCCTCGAGTTTGCTCCCATATGTTAGTATACTCAGATATAAGTGATCGGTGTTGTTTGAGTTTGAGAAAGTGGGTTATGGTCCAACACGACTTCTGCACTCTTATTGGTTTTCTCTCTGACTATTTTGCATATCTCACAATGGATCACAATGAATCACAGTTTTCCTTTCAACTCCTAGTTAAAACATCACCTTGAATGGTAACAAGGTTCTCATGGCTTTCTCTAACAACGCATAAAACGCCTACACACGGCAACATGGCAACAAGATACTTGCACTAACCCTCAAGGTTTTCACCGTTGGAGTATAAGTAAGATAAGAGCTTTTGAAAATATAATAAGGATAAAAAGACAATGTTTTCAAATAACTTTGATTTCATAAAAACATCACACTAATATCTCTTATAAAAAAGTATACATACATATCTCGGCTACTCTTTGTACTCTCTCTAAAGAGTTTATAACTCCATAGAGATTACCTTATTACAAGTTTCAAATGAAAGATAGAAACTGAAATAGCTACAAGATTTGAAAACGAGAGAGAAATAAGTTTTTGCTTAAGGATGAAATGTCTTCTTCTGAAAATTAGTCTTCTTTTTATAGACTCGAAAAGGCTCTATAGATGTCCTTCATTATTGTTGTGTTACTGTATAAGATAATGAGAATCTTAGTGTGACCTAAAGTTGTTTGTCTTAACCAGTTTTTCTTTATCAAAGTGACTATGATAAAGTAATGATAAAGGGGGTCCATTACTTTTCTATATGAGACTCAAACCATTCATCCGGAAATTCCTCTGGATCTAGTGAGATTGGTGAGCCATCTTCTTCATTGCTACAGCATTCGCACTTATGGTTTGGATAACGCCAAAATTGTTTACACAGCTCATTTTTTTTGTCTTCTGTGTTCCACTAGCGTTTCCTCCAAAATATGATCACACCATAAATCAAGATAATGCCAATCTTCTTACTTAGTGGGTGCCACAGCCTTGCTGTAAATCAAGTGGTCTTGTGACTCATACACCCAAATTTTTTGATTTTCTTCAATAATTTTCTGGAGATGCTCAAACTGTTCCTTATATCCATTCGCTCTACGAAAAGCTGTCATATTGATGACATCTTTTGGTGTAGTTTCGTGGATTTCACTTTTCTCAGATTGGAGATGCTTGGAAGTAGTGGCGATCCTTATGACATGGGTAACTGACAGCAGTTTATCTTCTTCATTATCCCATTCGGGACTAGCAGAGAAGAATCTGATGTATATGTTCTTATGTTTAAGAACTTGACAATATCTTTCAATAGCTCGGACTACCTCTTTTGGTAGCATATAAATTTCCTTTAAAGATTCCGATGGGTAAATACAAATTATATTTCTCATTTCAAATAGAGTACAAACCCAATAAGTTGGGGCTCTTGGATATAAATTCACTTTGTTATAGGTTCTATATGTTAAAGTTTTCATCCAACCTCCAATATTGGTAAACCAGCAACATGCTAGATTGAACAGTACATATGCTAAAATAAAATCATTTTTACTTTTGATATCCATAACACTGGGAGTGTTACAGGCCTTGATGATATTTGAGCGATCTAGCTCTGGTATGAAGATATTTTCCTTTGTTAATTTTTTCTCCTGTGAGGTAGACAAAGTAGTATTCTCTTGGACTGATAATTTATGAAAATTTAATGCTTCTTGTTCAATATTGGCACTGAGGCCTTCAGATTTATTGGCACTAGGGCCTTCAGATAATATAGCCTTATTGACTTTCTCAGATATCGGCTTGACAACAGCCACTTCTATTAGTGTTATCTTAGACTCCATAGCAGCAATCTTCATATTCATTTCGAACTTCAATGTCTCTAATTCCTTCATGATTTGCTCCATTCCTGGTTAAAAAATTTGGAACAAAATTGTCTTTCCCTTTAATATGGACAATATCAAATTTAAACGGTGCAAACCACATTTGCATTGTAATAAGTAGCATTTCAGCTGCACTTGTTCCAAATTTATTTGTTAATAATGGTTTTACTTGAGTATTATCTGTTTTAATAAGAAATTTCTTAGGTAGCAAATAAGGTTCAAATTTTGCTACACTTTTCTTAACGGCTAAACATTCTTTACGATTGATATCATACCTTGTCTCGGCATCTTTGAATGTACCTGAAGTATAAGCAAGAAGCTCTTTTGGGCATTTACATAATGGATTACGAAGAAATTATTTGTGATTTTTTTTTCTTTTTAGAATTGCTCCCTAGTGTAATAAGGATGCGTCAGTTTCTAAAATAAAGAAATCATCATTTGGAATATTTAATTATGATAGATTTTCACATATTCTTTTAATTTTATTTACCATTTCTATATTTTCTTGTGTCCATTCCCATTTAACTCATTTTTTGAGTTTTTTTTGGTAAAGTGGACTTTGTATTTTGCACAGTTTTTAATAAATTTCTCAGAATAATTTAATAATCCAATAAAGCTTTGTAACTCTTTTTTATCTCTAATTTCTTCTGGAAAATCAATAATCTTATTCCCAATATGATGTTGTTGAAGTATTTTTTTTCCAGTAAAAATATATCCTAAGAATTCAGTTTCAGTCTTAGCTATTTCTGTTTTTCTTTCTGATAAGGTTAATCCATATTTTTTAGCAATATAATTGAATTTTTTAAGATGTTCAATATGTTCTTTTAGATTTTTACTATGAATAAGAATATCATCTACATAAACAATGCAGAAATTCTTTATTGATCTAATTATCTTATCCATTCTTTGTTGAAATATTGATGGTGCATTCATCAATCCAAATGGCATAACATTCCATTCGAATTGTCTTAATGGATTAGGAGTAGTAAAACTAGTTAAAGGTTTTGATGCTTCATTTAGTTTTATTTGCCAATATCCAGATTTACAATCAAATTTAGAATATATTTTACTTCCTTGTATTTGTTTTATTAACAATTCTTTTATTGGTAGTTTATAGCTATTTGGTACATTTTAGAGTTCAAATCTCTATAATCAATTATCATTCTAGCTTTTCCTCTTTTAATTTCACTATGGTTTCTAACCATAAATGCTGGACTATTATATGGACTTGTTGATTCTTTTATAACTCCTAATTGTAAGAATTCTTTAATTTGTATTTCAAATTCTTTTTTATATTATTCGCTATAAGGAAATTGTTTTCCTGATATTTTAGTATCTTGGTATTTTAATTCAATGGTTGCCATAGGTTTATCTTTTTCCCATTTAGCTAAGGGATGTTCATGATAACATTATTTTAGTTCTAATTTAATACTTTCTAATTCTTCTTCTAAATTGCTAATTCCTAATATTGGAATTTTTTGTTTTTGATTAATTTTTGTATAACATCCACCACAATTACCTGCAAAACTCCGATGTCTGGGTTTACGGTGAATTGGTTGATGTGCAATTCCAATGTCTTTATAGATTTTTAGTGTTTTAATTGTGTGATTACAATGTGTTGTAAATTCAAAACTATCTTTATATTGTGTAAAAGGGCTATATGTATAGATAAAATTCTCTCCTAAAAGGATATCACATCCGATTTTATCTGTTGCATATATTCGAGGTATAAAACATTCTCTATTTCCTCTAATTATAGGAACATTTTCTACAAAATCTCTATAGATTTCTACAATATCACTAACTGTTTATCCTTAAGTTATTTTCTTATAGTCTCTTTTATAGTAATGCTCTGGGAACACGTATCTTTTGCATATGCAAATACCTGATCCAGTATCAAATATAGCATGAAATTTTATCATACAGTAATCTGGTAATTTGAGAGTTATCTCAATATATGGACTAAGTATGCTAGTTTTGATTGATCTAATTTCTTGTATCATATAAATTGGTTCTTTGTTTTTATTAACTCTATAAATCATTTTTTGTTTTCCTTCTATAGTTATTTGTAAGGTATTCTTATGGATATAGAATGGTAAGACTTTATCAAGAAAGTTCATTCCTAATAATATTAGACTAGTATCTTTTTCTTTTTTATAATCTTTATGAATTTTAAGATTTAGTTTAAATTGTTCTCCTTCTATATTTGTGAAACTTAGTTCTAGATTAACAAATATTTTAATTTCATATTTAATTCCATGATAATCTGTAAGAGTTATTCCTTGCGGTAATTTTTCTTCTAGTAAATGATCAACTAGGTCTGCTCTTATATGACTGGTACTAGCTCCTATATTAACAAGTGCTATGATTTCTTGGTAGTTATTCTGATTATTGATATATTCTATTAGAATAAGGAAATTATCTTCCTTACATTTTCTTAGATCAATATCAATACTATTTCTAAGCATTACTGGATAGTTTCTACTTGTAGATGTTCTACTAGAGCTTGAAAGTTCTCTAGTACTAATACTTCTTTCTATTCTTTTACTAGGCATTCTGGCTATAAGTTGTCCAGAGGTATTCAAGGTAACTAATTCTTGATTTCCTACATTATTATTTATTCTTCTAGATTGTTGATGAAAATCAAGCAATATATCTTGTTGTAACGAAATATTATTATTACTTAACATTTTTGGTGGTGTAAATTGTGCTAGGTCTCTAAAATCTTCATGTATTTGTATAAAATCTCCTGAAACTTTATTGATTTCTTTTTGGTGTGTAGGCATATAAAGCTTTACAATGTAATGTTACAGCTTTACTTCTTGGTGGCATAATTAATCCACAATTCTATGATATAGATTTAATCTCATACTTAAATTTTCATCAAATAAGGACATGGTAAATCCAGGTCTTATAGTAAATATAATTTTCTTATATACTAGATTTTCAGAGACAACTCCTAATGAAGCGTCCATAGGATCATGAAGTATTCTGTTATCCATTAAGTACATTTGTATAGGAATATCAATTCCTTCTCTAAAGTATCTTTTGATCATTATTTGGATTCCTCCAATTACTATGTTCTTTAATCTTTCTCTAGTGGATCTATTTATTTTTGATAATTCTCTATTAACCAATTCTTTAGTTATTAGAGGTATAGTAGTGTTTCCTTTAACATTTTCGATGTTAATTGGTACTTCATCATATTTAGCAATATATATTGTTTTATTAAACCAAGGTAATATTGGTCTTACAAAAACATCTCTATCTTTTAAAGATATTTATTTTTCTTTTATAACTCCATATCTTTCTTCATCAAACACGACTATTTGTGAAATTCCTTCTTCACTATCTAAGTTAGTTTCAATAGTATCTATAATCTCTTGATTTATATAAATTTGTTCAAATTCTGGTTCTTCAATTTCTTCTATATCTAGCTCATATATTGAATCTGTTTCAGATAATTCGTCTAAATTTTTGATTATTTCATAGTTTGAGTCGTATTCTATTTCTTTCATTATCCTAATGGCTTTAACATTTTCTCTTTTGTTCTTATTAGGACAATTGAGAGATATATGTCCTATTTCATTACATGTAAAACATTTACATTTTTTATATAATTCTTCTTTAGATTTTTTCTGAGGTTTTCTATGTTGGTTATATTCATTTTTCCACGGTTTTTTCTTTTTGAAATATTTCTTATGATTCTTAAATCCTTTGTTTCTCTTCCAAGGTTTAAGATACTTTTTAAATTTCTTCTTATAATATGGTTTCCTGGCGGTTGGTGACAACCAAATTGCGGTACTGCTGCTATTTCTCCATAATAGTATAAACTTGCTTTCTTACCATGTTTTCTAAATAAGTGTTAGTACATAGATTTTCTACACTATTCAGATATTTTTCTCTTAGCGAATGAAGTTCTCATTCCTAAGGTATCAGCTTTACGGTTATGGTCTTCCCATTTTATTTTATTCCAATAAATTTGGTAATCTTCAAATAATTTCTGACCCCATGGCCAAGATAGTTTAAGAAAATATTTATTTAGTAATTTTACATCTTCTTCTGATAAATTCCATTCTTTTATGGATTTAGAAGCTTTAATATATATCTTTTTGAATTTCTTAGTTTATTCGTTTAATTCACACATATCACAGATTTTTAATAATTCCATTTCTCTTTCAGCTTGTAAGGGCTTCTTGAGTGATCATGTCTATTTTTGTTTTTGATATAACTTCTCCTAAGAATAAGTGTCTAAAGAAATTTTCCATTCGTTTTAAAACTTCTTTAAAATTTTCAGCACCTAAACTTTCATTGTTATCTATAGTAGTTGTAGATTTTTGTCCATATTTAATTTTATTTTTGGTTTCTTCAGAAGTTCTTCTCCAAATATCTGAAGTAATTCCTCTAAAGGTATGGATTAAAAAGTTATAAGCTTGAGTTGTATTCCATTTATGAAAAGCAACAGCTAAATCAGTAACTTTTGCACATGAGTCAATAATTTCACTTTTATTATTGCTATCATCAACATCTAGCCATATTCCTGTTGTAGGAATTGGTTCAATAAATAATTTAACTGAATTATTATCCCTAAGATGTATATGCTTAGTTGATATAATCTTGGGTCCTTTTTTAAAATTGTAACCTTTTCGTTTTTCAGTTATTTCATGTTCTTTTATCCATTCTAGATTCCAGTAATCAGATTCGACTTGTGTCCAATCTGTAGTAATATTAGTTCTGCTTGTCTATCCGACTAACAGTTGAGTTTCAACTTGTTGATTTAGACGTGGAGTATTAATTACAGTAGTTTCCTCTTTGGGTGGGGGATCATTCATATAAATATTCTCGATTTGAATAGCTAATTGTTCTAAACTTTGTTTGTAGATTTCTAATTCTTCTCCAATGGCTTCAAAGAATTTCGTTTCTAATTCTTCTATAACATAAGTCGATAAATGTGGTTCAATTGATATACAAGACTCTCTCTCTTTTTAGTTTTGATTCCTTTAATTTTGATTCAATTTGTTTATATAAGAATTTTGGTCCTATTTTAATATTGTCATTAACAATTTATAAATTGGATTCGATATTTATTATATGAGTTAAAATATCTTGATTTATAATATTCATTTTTTCTAAAGGTTGAGCATAATTATCATATTGTTCTAAAAATTGATTTATTATAATATCTTATTCTTCATGTTCGAAAAATTCATCTACTAAAATTTGTAATCCTTTATTTTTTATTTCTGCTAATTGTTGAGAATTATTTATTTATTGTATTTCTTCACTTAAAATTTTATATTTAGTACTTAAATTTGTTGCTAATTCTTGCAATTTAAGTCTATTAGTATTAGTTAAAATATTAATATTTTGTAATTCTTCTAAAATCATTTTATCTTTTCTATTCATTTTAAAATATATTATTTAAGTTCAAAAAAATTTCTTCAGTTTCGTTACTAGGCTCTGATACCAATATAAGGGTAAAATGCGGAAAACAACTAAAATATAAGACTAATGGCAAAATAGACAATGTGCACAGAAAATGACATTTAATTATAAGGGTAAAATGCGAAAAACAACTAAAATATAAGACTAAGGGCAAAATAGACAATGTGCACAGAAAATGACAAAATTATGTCAATGAAATGGTCATCTAGGGTGACAAAGTAGCATTATCCAATTTTTGATCATCTATCAGCTTACTACCGTAAATCACAATTTTTGTTATTAAAAAATATATTTTTCCAAGTGAAAACATTTGACATATAAATCACATTTTCTACTGAGCGAGTTCGGAGAAAGCGAAAGTCGTTTTCACCCACTGAATCCCTCTTTCGTAGAGATTATAATCTAAATTAAAGTTAACAATGAATTTTCATTACATATTTTATGGGTCCAATAATTTTTTTTTTTGACGTATGAACCTGCAGCCGCTATTTGTGAGTGCGCACTAAGTAAACCTCGCTCTATGTGCAGTAGTCCGCAAATCAAACAGGAGAGATAAATTGCACTGGCAAGCTCAGTGCGACGGGCTCAACCGGGAAAATGTTGGCGGAACTTGTGACATTCAGTCTCCGCGTTCACCTACTCCACCAACTCGGCCATCTCCGAAGGGGTTGGGTCCGATAACTTTTTAATCATACATTTCATCAATTTATATCAAAATCTACTGAAATTTTGATTTTAATCCCGACCAAACTGAGGCTCAAATATCTCAAATTGAAGAGTTTCCATTTAATCTCAATCTTAGCCTCTGTTTGATGATGGCCTCCAAAATATTTATCTACTTTTTAATCACATATTATCTAAAAGTTTACTATTCAAAACGCTGTTTTTTGATAAATAATGACCACCAAACATGACTTAGCCCTTGTTTGAACCCCATTATTCGGTAAATAATGCATTTTTGAATAGTACATTGATAGAAAATGTGTGAATAAAAAATAAGAAAAAAATTTAGTTTGCGTATAATATTATTTTACTAAAAAATGTGATTAAAAAAAGACGGAAAAATGTATTTTAAAAATAATGAGACTACACGATGGCTTAGTTATAATTAGGGAAAATTGTAACAGTGGTACCAAACATTTCATTAAGTAGTAGATTTTGTCCTAACCTTTTATTTGTACCACCCACAATACCAAATCTTTCAAAATGTCGTAACTGGAGTCCAGGTGGATGAAAGCTGTTAGTTTGACCGTTAGTTGACCAAAAATCAAAAGTTTGACCAAATGTTAACTAATTTTAAATGGGTAAAAATGTAATTTTATATTTTACATATAAAATAACTAAAACAAAAAAATTAAGTCAAAAAAAGAAGAAGAAGAAAACACCATTCATCTTCTTCCCACACCCCACACACTCCTCCCAAAACCAAAAATAAAAAACCACCACCTCTGCTGTTCCCCTGCCACACGCCCACCTCCACCTTCACCTCCTCCGAGTTTCTCTACTTGGGTACACTAGTCAGCTCTCGAGATGCAAATGTTGGCTCCACCGCCACCCTAAATGAAAAGAACACCCAAGCAGCCATTTTGCTAGATTACTAGCGGTTGGGGTCGCCGGAGCTCCACCCTCTCCCGCCCTGCCATGTCAACACTTTCACCAAAATTACGAAGATGCTACTGCAAACAACCTTCGTTCTTCTTATTCTTCCTCAGAAAAAATGAAGAAGAATAGTGTTTTCACCAAGAGGGTTCACAGGAAACAATGCTAGTCCATTTTCACACGAGGTCATCCCTTCCTAAAAGCTTAAACCCAATTAATTTGAACTTTCAAGTTTATTCTTTGTCATCTGATAATAGCCCATCAGTGGTGCTGAATTCCAATAGCACTAGGAGCTTAGCATCAAAATCATCGGATAGCTTACTGAATTTTCCTATTCCTTTACCGCATTATATCCCACTGCCTCCATCACAGGAGCCAAGGGCATATACTTCATTTTCGCTTCATTGTCTAAGGATGGGGCCCATAATTCCTCGCCTCAAAATTTTGAGTTTTTGGGTATTAGAAGAGGTCTAACCCCACCCCGTCCTCCGTTACCATCACCACTACTACTACCACTAGGGAAGCGTACCAGGTAGAAAATGTTGGAAAAATTGAAATATAGGCTGACTTTGGCACTAGTTTTGAGCGGGACCCGCTTGGCTATTTTGAAATATGAAAGTTGATTTGTGTTCTCCTCCGTGAGTACATCGAAATCATATATTTACTTGTCAAAAATGATGCTCGGGTGAATGAGAAATTGAAGCTCAAAGTATGCCATGTGAAAGGAGTTTATGTTGGTGGGAAAACAAAAATTTAAGCTTTGTCCCACATAGGAAGTGGATGAAAATTAAAACCACTTTATAAAGGATTGCACTTTAGAATGGTGTAATCATGTGTAGCATAGAGGCTCTCTCCACGTGCGCGCGCAGGGGGGGTGCAAATCTTGGACCGAAATTGGCTTCAGACCTTGAACTTGTGTGCGAGCGCGACCTGCGTACACGAATGTCGGACCGAAAGGAGCAAAATTGGCCCCTTAGGAGTGTCCACGTTTTGCTACATTTTTTAATTTCTTCAATAGACTTTTGGTTTTCCAAAACTGTTGAAACTCCTAAAACTCCAATGTTAATTGCTATGAAGTTATTGAGCAATTATTCTACAGTTGTCTATATAGTCATCTCGTTTTTCCAGTCTGCAGTACACGAATTCATCTGCATATTCATCTGTCTGCAATTTCTGTTTCTCCTACATACAGTCTCCGTTTTGCATTTTTTTTCCGATCTTGTTCGAGTCCGGTGGTGATATTATTCAGACACATAGTCAGTTCGCCGGAGTGGTCTCTGTGGTGCTCAGAAACTACTGGTTCTACCGTTGTATCCTGGGAAGCAGACGTTCATATCAATCCTCAAGCACGTACGGTGAGGGGGCGAATTTGTTTTAAGGAAACTGTGTTTGACACAGGCCTCGGGTTAAAAGTGTTATACGGTTTTAACAGATTTTGGTTGTTCGATTTTGCATATATTTGTTCTGCAATTGTTTTTATTGTTTACTACAATATATATATTTTACATTATATTATAGTGTGAGCAAACTGTATTTGTAAATACAGTTTTTGTTCTGTTCATCAAAATTGGTATCAAGTAGTAAATCCGGTATTTGAAGTTGAAACAATTTTCCTACAAGCTTAAAACAGATTGTGGTTATTGTTTCATTTGGTTTATTGGATTAATATTAGTTTATTAAAAACTAATATTTTTGTTTCATTTTCAGAAATGGCAACCGAACAAACGAACATGGATGTGACCCAAACTGTGGCTACTGGAAAACAGGCTGTGGGCTCTAGTTCTGGTGTGGCTCAGACTGTGGCTAGATTGCCAAGTCATGTTGTGAGCCAACCTATGGCTACTGTTGCGGTTAATCATAATGAAAAATCGGAGAAATTCAATGGCTTGAATTTCAAAAGGTGGCAGCAGAAAATGCTATTTTATTTGACCACCTTGAATCTTGCGAGGTTCTTGACTGAAACTGCTCCAAAACTCCAAGAGGGTGAGGGAGATGTTCAAGCGATCAGTGCACTTGATGCTTGGAACCATTCGGATTTTCTATGCCGAAATTACATTATGAACAGTTTAGCAGATTCGCTATACAACGTGTATAGCACTATGAAAACTGCTAAGGAGTTGTGGGAGTCTTTGGACCGTAAATATAAAACTGAAGATGCCGGGGCTAAAAAGTTCATTGTCGGCAAATTCTTAGATTATAAAATGGTGGACTCCAAAACTATAATCAGTCAAGTGCAAGAACTCCAAG
Organism: Fraxinus excelsior; assembly: GCA_019097785.1. Taxonomy (NCBI): domain Eukaryota; kingdom Viridiplantae; phylum Streptophyta; class Magnoliopsida; order Lamiales; family Oleaceae; genus Fraxinus; species Fraxinus excelsior. The sequence goes on from CM032628.1 coordinate 6,325,748, forward strand.
TAATTCTTCACGAAATTCATGCTGAAGGGATGGTGTTGAGTGAGACTTTCCAAGTGGCTGCAATTATTGAAAAATTGCCTCCCGCATGGAAAGATTTCAAGAATTACCTAAAGCACAAACGAAAGGAAATGAACGTCGAAGAACTGATTATTAGACTTCGAATTGAAGAAGACAACAAGAGTTCCGAAAAGAAATTGTTCAATCCTAGTGTTGCTAAAGCCAATGTTGTGGAGCATGGTCAAAGCAGTAAGACCTACAAAAGTAAGGCTGGGTCATTCGGAGGTAAAGGGACCAAGCTAGGACCTAAAGGTGGAACCTCTAAAAGGAAGTTTCAAGGAAAATGCTTCAATTGTGACAAAGTGGGTCACAAGTCTTCGGAGTGCAGATTGCCAAAGAAGAAGAAAGAAGCAAATGTGGTTGACTATATGGCGCATGATGTGGCGGAGATGAATCTAGCAGCCGTCGTTTCTGAAGTGAACATGGTGGGCTCTAACCCAAAAGAATGGTGGATTGACACCGGAGCTACGAGACATGTGTGTTCTGATAAAGAACTGTTTGCTGCTTTCGAAGCAATTGAAAATGGAGAGAAGTTGTTCATGGGAAATTCAGCAACTTCTGAAATCAAGGGACAAGGCAAAGTGGTTCTGAAGATGACTTCAGGGAAAGAGCTAACTCTTAACAATGTGTTGTATGTGCCTGAAATTCGCAAGAACCTTGTGTCCGGGTCGCTTTTAAATAAGCATGGTTTTCGTATTGTATTTGAGTCAGACAAAGTTATTTTGTCTAAAAGTGGAATGTTTGTCGGAAAAGGCTATGTTTCCGATGGTATGTTTAAGTTGAATGTAATGGTTGTTAAACCAAAAATGAATAAAGTGAATTCTTCCGCTTACTTGCTTGAGTCTTCCAATGTGTGGCATGGTAGACTAGGACATGTTAACTATGATTCTTTACGTAGACTAGTTAACTTGAATTGTATACCCGCGTTCCATATTGATTCCAAACATAAGTGTGAAACTTGTGTTGAGGCAAAATTGACAAGGTCATCATTTAAATCAATTGAACGGAATACAAAACCACTTGATTTAATTCACAGTGATATATGTGATTTAAAATTTGTACAAACAAGAGGTGGCAACAAGTATTTCATTACTTTTGTCGACGATAGCACAAAATATTGCTATGTGTACTTGCTAAAAAGTAAAGATGAAGCGATAGAGAAATTCATTCTCTACAAGAATGAAGTTGAGAACCAACTTAACAAGAAAATTAAGGTGATAAGAAGCGATCGAGGTGGTGAGTATGAAGCACCATTCGCTGAATTATGTGCACAACATGGAATCATACATGAAACCACCGCACCTTATTCCCCGCAACAAAATGGTGTTGCTGAAAGAAAAAATCGCACCTTAAAAGAAATGATGAATGCGATGTTGGTAAGTTCTGGGTTACCTCAGAACATGTGGGGGGGAGGTTGTGTTATCAGCAAATTACCTTTTAAATAAGGTGCCCCGAAAGAAAATGGAAAAGACCCCTTATGAGTTATGGAAAGGAAGAAAGTCTTCCTATAAATACTTACGAGTGTGGGGGTGTCTTGCTAAAGTGGCCGTCCCAACACCAAAGAAGGTGAAGATAGGACCGAAAACTGTAGATTGTATCTTCATTGGATATGCTCAAAACAGTAGTGCTTATCGATTTCTTGTGTATGAGTCTAAAATTCCAGATATACACAAAAACACGATAATGGAATCGAGAAATGCTTCCTTCTTTGAACATGTATTTCCATGCAAGTCCAAAGAAGAGGCAAGCTCTTCTAAACGGACATATGAGACTATGATTGAAAATAGTCCGGACCAAGAATTAGAAGATGAGGTTGAGGTTGAACCAAGACGTAGCAAAAGGGAAAGGACAGAAAAATCTTATGGTCCAGATTTTCTGACCTATATGCTAGAAAGTGAACCTCAAAGCTATCAAGAAGCTGTGAACTTATCAGAAGGACCTCAATGGAAAGAGGCCATTCAAAGTGAAATAGATTCCATTTTGCAAAATCATACATGGGAGCTAGTGGATCTTCCTCCGGGAAGTAAACCACTAGGCTATAGATGGATTTTCAAACGTAAAATGAAAGCAGATGGATCTATTGAAAAGTATAAGGCTAGATTGGTAATAAAAGGTTATAGACAACGAGAAGGCCTTGATTACTTTGATACATATTCTCCAGTAACGAGAATAACATCTATTAGGATGATACTTGCGATTGCTGCTCTACGAAATCTTGAAGTACATCAAATGGATGTTAAGACTGCATTCTTGAATGGAGATTTAGATGAAGAAATCTATATGGAACAACCCGAGGGGTTTTCATCTCCAGGGCAAGAAAAGAAAGTTTGTAAATTGGTGAAGTCGTTATATGGCTTAAAACAAGCACCAAAACAATGGCACGAAAAATTCGATAATGTCATGATGGAAAGTGGATTTAAAATCAACGAGTGTGACAAATGTGTTTACGTTAAAGACACTGAAAATGGTTATGTCATTTTATGTCTTTACGTTGACGATATGCTTATTGTTGGTAGTGACAATAAGATGATTAAATACACTAAAGATATGTTAAATTCGAGGTTTGACATGAAGGATATGGGTTTAGCTGATGTTATACTTGGAATCAAAATTTCAAGAACATCAGATGGGCTTGTTCTAAACCAGTCACATTATGTTGATAAAATTCTAGAAAAATTCAGTAAGGATGATACTGAAATGGCTAGAACACCGATAGATACAAGTCAACATCTATCCAAAAACAAAGGTGATTGTGTATCTCAAGTAGAATACTCGAGAGTTATTGGGAGTCTAATGTACTTGATGAGTTGTACAAGACCAGACATAGCCTACACAGTGAGTAAATTGAGTAGATATACGAGTAACCCATGAGCTGATCACTGGAAAGGAATAATAAGAGTACTAAGGTACTTGAGATGTACACGTAATTTTGGACTGCACTATACTAGATATCCAGCTGTCATTGAAGGATATACTGATGCAAATTGGATATCTGATATAAAAGACTCAAAGTCCACGAGTGGATTTGTGTTCACACTGGCAGGTGCAGCTATATCCTGGAAATCCTCTAAACAAACTGTGATAGCCAGATCCACTATGGAATAGCTTTAGATAAAAGTGGTGAAGAGGCTGAATGGTTGCGCAACTTCTTAGAGGATATTCCAAGATGGTCAAAACCTGTGCCAGCAATTTGCATATATTGTGATAGTCAATCAGCAATTGGAAGGGCACAGAGTAACATGTATAATGGTAAGTCTAGACATATACGTCGTAGACACAATACCATAAGACAATTACTCTCAACTGGAGTTATCACTGTTGATTATGTAAAATCAAAGGATAAGGGTTAAATAGAGAGTTAGTTGAAAAATCATCGAGAGGAATGGGACTTAAGCCCTTGAATGGATAAGTTAATACAAAGGAAAACCCAACCTAGTTGACTGGAGATCCCAAGATCTAAGTTCAAAGGGACAACCTAATTGTAAAGACTTAATAAAATCACTGTGGGGGATATTACCTCATGTCCATTCCTATGATGCACAGTGATGCCCGAAAGATAAAGGATAAGCAATAGGCTTTTAATGATTATTATGTGTCGAAAATTCGAGTCAAGTAACGTGGATTACTTGTAATGAGAAATCACCTATGTGAGAGAGAAGTGGGGCCGCTTCTAAGGGAATTGTGTGGGGTGCAATTCTTGTGAACTCTCACAGAACCAGGCGTATGTTCATGGCCAAAACGAACATAATAATGAGAACGAAAATGTGTTAGGAAGAATCCTGTGTGGAGTATATCATCGTTTACATAAACGGCAGAACAGTTCAAGGACATCGCGTCTACTGGTCAGCCAGTAAAGTAAATATGCTTTCACGAGGGAAGGTTCAAGGGGTAATACCTACCTATCCTATGCAGGTTTCAACTGTTGAACTATATCACCTAGTCTTCATGTGTCACATTCATGTGTCGCTCCCAATTTTCATTCATGTGGGGGATTGTTGGAAAAATTGAAATATAGGCTGACTTTGGCACTAGTTTTGAGCGGGACCCGCTTGGCTATTTTGAAAGATGAAAGTTGATTTGTGTTCTCCTCCGTGAGTACATCGAAATCATATACTTACTTGTCAAAAATGATGCTCGGGTGAATGAGAAATTGAAACTCAAAGTATGCCATGTGAAAGGAGTTTATGTTGGTGGGAAAGGAAAAAAAATTAAGCTTTGTCCCACATAGAAAGTAGATGAAAGTTAAAACCATTTTATAAAGGATTGCACTTTAGAATGGTGTAATCATGTGTAGCATAGAGGCTCTCTCCACGTGCGTGCGCAGAGGGGGGTGCAAATCTTGGACCGAAATTGGCTTCAGACCTTGAACTTGTGTGCGAGCGCGACCTGCGTACACGAATGTCGGACCGAAGGAGCAAAATTGACCCCTTAGGAGTGTCCACGTTTTGCTACATTTTTTAATTTTTTCAATAGACTTTTGGTTTTCCAAAACTGTTGAAACTCCTAAAACTCCAATGTTAATTGCTATGAAGTTATTGAGCAATTATTCTACAATTGTCTATATAGTCATCTCGTTTTTCCAGTCTACAGTACACGAATTCATCTGCATATTCATCTGCCTGCAGTTTCTGTTTCTCCTACATACAGTCTCCGTTTTGCATTTTTTTTTCCCGGTTTTGTTCGAGTCCTGTGGTGATATAATTCAGGCACATAGTCAGTTCGCCGGAGTAGTCTCTGTGGTGCTCAGAAACTACTGGTTCTACCGTTGTATCCTGGGAAGCAGACGTTCATATCAATCCTCAAGCACGTACGGTGAGGGGGCGAATCTGTTTTAAGGAAACTGTGTTTGACACAGGCCTCGGGTTAAAAGTGTTATACAGTTTTAACAGATTCTGTTTTCCGTTTTTGCATATTGTCGTTCTGCAGTTGTTTTCATTGTTTACTGCAATATCTATATTTTACATTATATTATAGTATGCGCTGACTGTATTTGTAAATACAGTTTTTGTTCTGTTCATCAAAATTGGTATCAAGTAGTAAATCCGGTATTTGAAGTTGAAACAATTTTCCTACAGAAAATAGAAGAGTTTAAGAACAAAGAAATGATGGAATTCGTGTTGATGCCGACGAGAAATTGGGTGGTTGTGTTCGGCGTGGTAAATTTGGGGTTTTGGCCAAAGGTAGACGATAGAGGCGAACAGGATAATGACGGTACTAAAGTTTTGGTGGTTTTTTATTTTTGGTTTTGGGATAGATGGGGCGTGAGAAGAAGATAAACAATGTTTTCTTCTTCTTTTTACTTTATTCTTCTGTCTTAGTTATTTTATATTTAAAATATAAAATTACATTCTTATCCTTTTAAAATTAATAACATTTGGTTAAATTTTTTATTTTTGGTCAACTAATGATCAAATTAACTGATTTCATCCACTTGGATTCCCGTTGCAACATTTTGAAATGTTTGGTATCGTGATTGACACAAATAAAAGGGTTTAACAAAGTCTGCTACTTAATAAAAGGTTAGGTTTTGTAGCTTATAATCACTACTATATTAAAAAAGAGGATGTCCAAACCACTTTTCATTTGTGCACCCTCCATTTCACATTGAAATTGGTTCTCCACTATTCACGATCTGATTTTTCTACAGTTATTTCCTTAATATCTAACCATCTTATTGACTAATTGATATATATTTTCTTCTTCAACCGTCCAATTGCAGTTGATATTTTATAAATATCTTTTCCTCAAACACGAGCCCCGACAAAGAATACTATTGATTCCTCATTTATCAGTCGAACAATGGAGAAACAATCTCAGATTTTTATTGGAATACTGTTTCTGAAGAAATTAATAAAAAACTCCAGGAGTGTAGCTAAATAACATTGGCAGAAATGGCGACCAGCTGCAAATTGAGTCGAATAACATATAGAGTAAGAAGAAAAAACGAATGAAGTGAATGTGTTATTTTTAACAGAAAAAGAAAATGAGGGAAAAGCTAATGAATGCAAAAAAAAAAAAAATCATGTCTCCGCACAGTACGAAAACACAGCTCCGCCACACATTGCGACCAGCTGCAAATTGGGCCGAACAACATATATAGATTATAAGAAGAAAGACTAATCAATTGAATATGTTATTTTTAACATAAAAAGAAGAGGAAAAAGCTAATAAATGCAACCAAAAAAAAATCGTGTCTCCGCACAATATGGAGACACGACAATTCGTGCGGAGACACGGCTTTTATGGAGACATGGAGTGCCCCGTGTCTTCGCAATGTGCGGACGACCATGTCTCCACACACAATCTTTTTTTTTTAATTTCTTATTTTTTTATCAAAAATTCTACTTATTTACATTTTACACAAAAAAATTACGTACAAGTTGATACCAGTGGGGGCGTTGCCCTCGAACCCCCACAAGTGCCCCTCGACTTGACCGGCAGGTCGACCCTCGTCGTGGGCATCCCACAAGAGCCGCTACCCCCCTCAACCCCCCCCCCCCCACGAGATGCAATATCCCCCTCGTATCGTATGCCTTCAAAAGTTTCATTTACTTTATCTTCTCAACTCCATCTTCATATTGTTGCTTAATTATAAACTAGTAACGTTTTTTTTTTTTTTTTGGTTAAATCATTACCATATGTACTTGTAAAATTCAAATGTTTTTGTGAACTTATTTCGGGAATTTCTATCGTGACCAACATTGAGACATATGATCTTCTTAATAACAAGGAGCACATACTCATGATCAAAATTGTTCGTGATCATAGCAGACTAAAAGTACGTATTCTTTAACCATTCATATATAGTACTTTTTGTTCCTTGAAGTAATATTTCAGTTATAAAACCAGTAATGCCTTAGTCAATTACTTTTGATGACACCTCTTTCACTTCTCCCTATAATACTTGCAACAACTAATTTTTTCATCTATTATTGTCATTAATATTTTTCATCTTTATACTTTTCATCTATTATTGTCATTAAATAAACTACGTCACTAATTTCTATGCAAATAATAGAAACTCTATTCGCCTATCAAATAATATTTTTCATTATTAAATTTTATTAGATAAAAACTTATCGGCGTTTCACGTTACCATTACTATTATGCATTAATATTACCTTAAAAATATCAAAATCCGTGCACGGACGTACGACTAGTTATTATATAGGGATGTATAGAAGAAAGATTATATAGGAGCAGAATTTTTCATTTAGAAGCTAATCACAATTAGAGAGAGAGATTTGAGAAGGATGGCGGAAGAAACACTGGTTGCTCTGAGGTCTCTAATGACCTCTCACTCTCCCAAACTCGATGCTCTTGTCGTTCCGTCGAAAGATTATCATCAGGTCAGTCTCCTGTATTTGGCTGGGTAGATATTTACTGCAATTCTGATGCTTTGGTTTTACAATGAATTACTTGAGTTGTTAAAGCGTTATCTTTATGTGTTTATGTGATTCGACCACTGGCGTTGAGTGGGTTTGACAATTATATAATTGGTGGATGTTGATTTGGCAGAGTGAGTATGTATCTGCGCGGGACAAAAGGCGTGAATTTGTATCTGGATTCACCGGCAGTGCGGGTTTGTTTCTATTTTACTAATTTAATTTTCACAGAATTGAATAACTCTAGAAATGCATTTTACAGCACATGCCAAAGTTTTGGGTTTTTTTTTTTTTTTTTTTTTTTTGCCAAGAGCGAATCAGTTTTTGCGGCATTAAGGTGTTTACTTTTGATATGGACAATAACCCAAATTCGAGGAAGAATTGGTTTTTAGAATGATAATCTTTCCCCTAAGATAATAAATCATTGTTGTCATTATCCAAGTGCCTTCCCTGTGGGGTTATGAAATTTATTGACTAGAATATTTTGTTATCGCGTGAACCATTGGGTGGTGAGATTTAATTCCGAGGTATAGACCGCAGCAACTTTGAAAAGATGGTCCGATGTTGTGCAATGATATCGTCGAATTATTATCTTTATGGTAAATGTCTTCACATATCCTTGGATATGACCAAAATGAATTGAGGTTTTAGCACATTAATAACAGTGGTTGCCATTACAATTGTCAAATGCACAATCCCTTCTGGCATGCCTTTTTATCTGTCTTTTCATTGTCATTGATCTATTTGATTCTAACTAAGTCTCAACATTTGGATTTCATGTAGGCTTGGCGCTTATAACGGCGAATGAAGCATTACTGTGGACGGATGGAAGGTACTTTTTGCAGGCATCACAACAGCTTAGTGACCAGTGGAAGCTAATGCGCATGGGGGAAGACCCAGCTGTTGATATTTGGATGGCAGACGTGAGTTCACTTCACAGTTTTTGTGTAATCTAGTTTCTGCTATTTATGGGCTCGTCTCAATATCTATTCTCATTCTGAAAGAAGCTGTAATGGATTTATCTTACTATTTCAACCAATTTTTTTCATTTTTCTGTACTAGAATCTACCAAAAGATGCAGCTATTGGTGTTGACCCCTGGTGTGTATCAGTTGACACTGCACAGAAATGGGAGCGTGCTTTCTCTAAGAAACAGCAGAAGTTGGTCCGGACATCCAAAAACCTGGTAGATGAAGTTTGGAAAAGTAGACCTCCACTGGAAATTAATCCTGTTATTATCCATCCACTTGAGTTTTCTGGTTGTTCCGTTCAAGAAAAGTTAAAGGATTTGAGGGAAAAGCTTGTTCAGGAAAAAGCTCGTGCTATCTTAATAACTGCCCTTGATGAGGCGAGTCCATGACATCCAACTCATACCCTGCATCAAGTTAAGACCCAAATGCTTTTAAGTTTCGTTGCTAATTCTATCAACATTTCAGGTTGCTTGGTTGTATAATATTCGTGGAACTGATGTTTCCTACAACCCGGTTGTTCATGCGTATGCTATAGTAACGCTAGCTTCAGCTTTCTTTTACGTGGACAAAAGAAAGATATCTTCGGAGGTTAGTTTATGAATAGTTTAAGCAAAGAAGCTCTTTTTGTACGTGTTGATTTTTTAATCAAAATTCAAATGATTTGCAGACAAGTTTTTATATGGAGAAAAATGGAATTGAAGTGCGGGATTACAGCGCTGTGAGTTCAGATGCGATCTTACTTGCATCTGACCAGCTTACTCCTTCCAGTTCAGTCAACAAAGCAGAACATTTGTTGCCAGCTTTTTGCATATATTGTGATACGTCAATCAGCAATTTGAAGGGCACAGAGTAACTGTATATTTAATCTAACATTATACGTCGTAGACACATACCATAAGAGAATACTTCTCAACTGAGTTATCCTGTTGATTATGTGAAATCAAAGGATAACATTGCGGATCCGCTAACCAAAGGGTTAAATAGGGACGTTAGTTTTTTGAAAAATTCATCGAAAAAAAAAAAAAAAAAAAATTATTTTCTTTTCAGAGAGAAAGGGGGGAGGGGGGTTAATCAAGGGATAAATATGTGACATATACATGGGTCCTAGAAAGCCACGCACTTTAGGGCTCAAGCAGCCCAAATTCATTATACTTAGCCCCATTTTGGTTCAATTAAAGAAGTTTAAAATCAAAATCAAAATCAACAATAAATTTTAACTATACATTTCATGAAATCCATAATTTTTAACTACACATAACATAAACTTTTATCAAAATTTACTAAAAATGTAATTTTTATCTAAAACAAAACAAAGGCTAAGTTTTTCCATGTAAATTGAATATTATACATTCACACGGTTCGACAAGCTTAAATTATATAATTTAAACCCCATTTTATCTAATTGGCCAAGCTATTTACTACTATAATATTATAATGCTAAAAAAGAGTTCTAACTATCAACTCTACGGCACATAAAATGTGACCTTCAAATTACCCTTCAGAATATACTCGTCGAGAAATTTGGCACGTTTACATCCTGCTCAAACCTCTATTTCCAAGCTCCGAAGCATTATAGTCTTAGGATTTCCTTGAACCTCCTCATATTAAGGTTTTCAACACCACAATACTTCTCGAATTTGTTCGTTTCTGTTGGAAAAAACTGAAAATGGGCTGACTTTGGCACTAGTTTTGAGTGGGACCCGCTTGGCTATTTTGAAAGATGAAAGTTGATTTGTGTTCTCCTCCGTGAGTACATCGAAATCATATACTTACTTGTCAAAAATGATGCTCGGGTGAATGAGAAATTGAAGCTCAAAGTATGCCATGTGAAAGGAGTTTATGTTGGTGGGAAAGCAAAAATTTAAGCTTTGTCCCACATAGGAAGTGGATGAAAATTAAAACCACTTTATAAAGGATTGCACTTTAGAATGGTGTAATCATGTGTAGCATAGAGGCTCTCTCCACGTGCGCGCGCAGGGGGGGTGCAAATCTTGGACCGAAATTGGCTTCAGACCTTGAACTTGTGTGCGAGCGCGACCTGCGTACACGAATGTCGGACCGAAAGGAGCAAAATTGGCCCCTTAGGAGTGTCCACGTTTTGCTACATTTTTTAATTTTTTCAATAGACTTTTGGTTTTCCAAAACTGTTGAAACTCCTAAAACTCCAATGTTAATTGCTATGAAGTTATTGAGCAATTATTCTACAGTTGTCTATATAGTCATCTCGTTTTTTCAGTCTGCAGTACACGAATTCATCTGCATATTCATCTGCCTGCAGTTTCTGTTTCTCCTACATACAGTCTCCGTTTTTGCATTTTTTTTCCGATTTTGTTCGAGTCCGGTGGTGATATAATTCAGGCACATAGTCAGTTCGCCGGAGTAGTCTCTGTGGTGCTCAGAAACTACTGGTTCTACCGTTGTATCCTGGGAAGCAGACGTTCATATCAATCCTCAAGCACGTACGGTGAGGGGGCGAATCTGTTTTAAGGAAACTGTGTTTGACACAGGCCTCGGGTTAAAAGTGTTATACAATTTTAATAGATTCTGTTTTTCGGTTTTGCATATATTTGTTCTGCAATTGTTTTCATTATTTACTGCAATATATATATTTTACATTATATTATAGTATGCGCAAACTGTATTTGTAAATACAGTTTTTGTTCTGTTCATCAAAATTGGTATCAAGTTGTAAATCCGGTATTTGAAGTTGAAACAATTTTCCTACAAGCTTAAAACAGATTGGTTATTGTTTCATTTGGTTTATTGGATTAATATTAGTTTATTGAAAACTAATATTTTTGTTTCATTTTCAGAAATGGCAACCGAACAAACTAACATGGATGTGACCCAAACTGTGGCTACTGGAAAGCAGGCTGTGGGCTCTAGTTCTGGTGTGGCTCAGACTGTGGCTAGATTGCCAAGTCATGTTGTGAGCCAACCTATGGCTACTGTTCCGGTTAATCATAATGAAAAACCGGAGAAATTCAATGGCTTGAATTTCAAAAGGTGGCAGCAGAAAATGCTATTTTATTTGACCACCTTGAATCTTGCGAAGTTCTTGACTGAAACTGCTCCAAAACTCCAAGAGGGTGAGGGAGATGTTCAAGCGATCAGTGCACTTGATGCTTGGAACCATTCGGATTTTCTATGCCGAAATTACATTATGAACAGTTTAGCAGATTCGCTATACAACGTGTATAGCACTATGAAAACTGCTAAAGAGTTGTGGGAGTCTTTGGACCGTAAATATAAAACTGAAGATGCCGGGGCTAAAAAGTTCATTGTCGGCAAATTCTTAGATTATAAAATGGTGGACTCCAAAACTATAATCAGTCAAGTGCAAGAACTCCAAGTAATTCTTCACGAAATTCATGCTGAAGGGATGGTGTTGAGTGAGACTTTCCAAGTGGCTGCAATTATTGAAAAATTGCCTCCCGCATGGAAAGATTTCAAGAATTACCTAAAGCACAAACGAAAGGAAATGAACGTCGAAGAACTGATTGTTAGACTTCGAATTGAAGAAGACAACAAGAGTTCCGAAAAGAAATTGTTCAATCCTAGTGTTGCTAAAGCCAATGTTGTGGAGCATGGTCAAAACAGTAAGACCTACAAAAGTAAGGCTGGGTCATTCGGAGGTAAATGGACCAAGCTAGGACCTAAAGGTGGAACCTCTAAAAGGAAGTTTCAAGGAAAATGCTTCAATTGTGACAAAGTGGGTCACAAGTCTTCGGAGTGCAGATTACCAAAGAAGAAGAAAGAAGCAAATGTGGTTGACTACATGGCGCATGATGTGGCGGAGATGAATCTAGCAGCCGTCGTTTCTGAAGTGAACATGGTGGGCTCTAACCCAAAAGAATGGTGGATTGACACCGGAGCTACGAGACATGTGTGTTCTGATAAAGAACTGTTTGCTGCTTTCGAAGCAATTGAAAATGGAGAGAAGTTGTTCATGGGAAATTCAGCAACTTCTGAAATTAAGGGACAAGGCAAAGTGGTTCTGAAGATGACTTCGGGGAAAGAGCTAACTCTTAACAATGTGTTGTATGTGCCTGAAATTCGCAAGAACCTTGTGTCCGGGTCGCTTTTAAATAAGCATGGTTTTCGTATTGTATTTGAGTCAGACAAAGTTATTTTGTCTAAAAGTGGAATGTTTGTCGGAAAAGGCTATGTTTCCGATGGTATGTTTAAGTTGAATGTAATGGTTGTTAAACCAAAAATGAATAAAGTGAATTCTTCCGCTTACTTGCTTGAGTCTTCCAATGTGTGGCATGGTAGACTAGGACATGTTAACTATGATTCTTTACGTAGACTAGTTAACTTGAATTGTATACCCGCGTTCCATATTGATTCCAAACATAAGTGTGAAACTTGTGTTGAGGCAAAATTGACAAGGTCATCATTTAAATCAATTGAACGGAATACAAAACCACTTGATTTAATTCACAGTGATATATGTGATTTAAAATTTGTACAAACAAGAGGTGGCAACAAGTATTTCATTACTTTTGTCGACGATAGCACAAAATATTGCTATGTGTACTTGCTAAAAAGTAAAGATGAAGCGATAGAGAAATTCATTCTCTACAAGAATGAAGTTGAGAACCAACTTAACAAGAAAATTAAGGTGATAAGAAGCGATCGAGGTGGTGAGTATGAAGCACCATTCGCTGAATTATGTGCACAACATGGAATCATACATGAAACCACCGCACCTTATTCCCCGCAACAAAATGGTGTTGCTGAAAGAAAAAATCGCACCTTAAAAGAAATGATGAATGCGATGTTGGTAAGTTCTGGGTTACCTCAGAACATGTGGGGGGGAGGTTGTGTTATCAGCAAATTACCTTTTAAATAAGGTGCCCCGAAAGAAAATGGAAAAGACCCCTTATGAGTTATGGAAAGGAAGAAAGTCTTCCTATAAATACTTACGAGTGTGGGGGTGTCTTGCTAAAGTGGCCGTCCCAACACCAAAGAAGGTGAAGATAGGACCGAAAACTGTAGATTGTATCTTCATTGGATATGCTCAAAACAGTAGTGCTTATCGATTTCTTGTGTATGAGTCTAAAATTCCAGATATACACAAAAACACGATAATGGAATCGAGAAATGCTTCCTTCTTTGAACATGTATTTCCATGCAAGTCCAAAGAAGAGGCAAGCTCTTCTAAACGGACATATGAGACTATGATTGAAAATAGTCCGGACCAAGAATTAGAAGATGAGGTTGAGGTTGAACCAAGACGTAGCAAAAGGGAAAGGACAGAAAAATCTTATGGTCCAGATTTTCTGACCTATATGCTAGAAAGTGAACCTCAAAGCTATCAAGAAGCTGTGAACTCATCAGAAGGACCTCAATGGAAAGAGGCCATTCAAAGTGAAATAGATTCCATTTTGCAAAATCATACATGGGAGCTAGTGGATCTTCCTCCGGGAAGTAAACCACTAGGCTATAGATGGATTTTCAAACGTAAAATGAAAGCAGATGGATCTATTGAAAAGTATAAGGCTAGATTGGTAATAAAAGGTTATAGACAACGAGAAGGCCTTGATTACTTTGATACATATTCTCCAGTAACGAGAATAACATCTATTAGGATGATACTTGCGATTGCTGCTCTACGAAATCTTGAAGTACATCAAATGGATGTTAAGACTGCATTCTTGAATGGAGATTTAGATGAAGAAATCTATATGGAACAACCCGAGGGGTTTTCATCTCCAGGGCAAGAAAAGAAAGTTTGTAAATTGGTGAAGTCGTTATATGGCTTGAAACAAGCACCAAAACAATGGCACGAAAAATTTGATAATGTCATGATGGAGAGTGGATTTAAAATCAACGAGTGTGACAAATGTGTTTACGTTAAAGATACTGAAAATGGTTATGTCATTTTATGTCTTTACGTTGACGATATGCTTATTGTTGGTAGTGACAATAAGATGATTAAATACACTAAAGATATGTTAAATTCGAGGTTTGACATGAAGGATATGGGTTTAGCTGATGTTATACTTGGAATCAAAATTTCAAGAACATCAGATGGGCTTGTTCTAAACCAGTCACATTATGTTGATAAAATTCTAGAAAAGTTCAGTAAGGATGATACTGAAATGGCTAGAACACCGATAGATACAAGTCAACATCTATCCAAAAATAAAGGTGATTGTGTATCTCAAGTAGAATACTCGAGAGTTATTGGGAGTCTAATGTACTTGATGAGTTGTACAAGACCAGACATAGCCTACACAGTGAGTAAATTGAGTAGATATACGAGTAACCCATGAGCTGATCACTGGAAAGGAATAATAAGAGTACTAAGGTACTTGAGATGTACACGTAATTTTGGACTGCACTATACTAGATATCCAGCTGTCATTGAAGGATATACTGATGCAAATTGGATATCTGATATAAAAGACTCAAAGTCCACGAGTGGATTTGTGTTCACACTGGCAGGTGCATCTATATCCTGGAAATCCTCTAAACAAACTGTGATAGCCAGATCCACTATGGAATCAGAGTTTATAGCTTTAGATAAAAGTGGTGAAGAGGCTGAATGGTTGCGCAACTTCTTAGAGGATATTCCAAGATGGTCAAAACCTGTGCCAGCAATTTGCATATATTGTGATAGTCAATCAGCAATTGGAAGGGCACAGAGTAACATGTATAATGGTAAGTCTAGACATATACGTCGTAGACACAATACCATAAGACAATTACTCTCAACTGGAGTTATCACTGTTGATTATGTAAAATCAAAGGATAACATTGCGGATCCGCTAACCAAAGGGTTAAATAGAGAGTTAGTTGAAAAATCATCGAGAGGAATGGGACTTAAGCCCTTGAATGGATAAGTTAATACAAAGGAAAACCCAACCTAGTTGACTGGAGATCCCAAGATCTAAGTTCAAAGGGACAACCTAATTGTAAAGACTTAATAAAATCACTGTGGGGGATATTACCTCATGTCCATTCCTATGATGCACAGTGATGCCCGAAAGATAAAGGATAAGCAATAGGCTTTTAATGATTATTATGTGTCGAAAATTCGAGTCAAGTAACGTGGATTACTTGTAATGAGAAATCACCTATGTGAGAGAGAAGTGGGGCCGCTTCTAAGGGAATTGTGTGGGGTGCAATTCTTGTGAACTCTCACAGAACCAGGCGTATGTTCATGGCCAAAACGAACATAATAATGAGAACGAAAATGTGTTAGGAAGAATCCTGTGTGGAGTATATCATCGTTTACATAAACGGCAGAACAGTTCAAGGACATCGCGTCTACTGGTCAGCCAGTAAAGTAAATATGCTTTCACGAGGGAAGGTTCAAGGGGTAATACCTACCTATCCTATGCAGGTTTCAACTGTTGAACTATATCACCTAGTCTTCATGTGTCACATTCATGTGTCGCTCCCAATTTTCATTCATGTGGGGGATTGTTGGAAAAATTGAAATATAGGCTGACTTTGGCACTAGTTTTGAGCGGGACCCGCTTGGCTATTTTGAAATATGAAAGTTGATTTGTGTTCTCCTCCGTGAGTACATCGAAATCATATACTTACTTGTCAAAAATGATGCTCGGGTGAATGAGAAATTGAAGCTCAAAGTATGCCATGTGAAAGGAGTTTATGTTGGTGGGAAAACAAAAATTTAAGCTTTGTCCCACATAGGAAGTGGATGAAAATTAAAACCACTTTATAAAGGATTGCACTTTAGAATGGTGTAATCATGTGTAGCATAGAGGCTCTCTCCACGTGCGCGCGCAGGGGGGGTGCAAATCTTGGACCGAAATTGGCTTCAGACCTTGAACTTGTGTGCGAGCGCGACCTGCGTACACGAATGTCGGACCGAAAGGAGCAAAATTGGCCCCTTAGGAGTGTCCACGTTTTGCTACATTTTTTAATTTCTTCAATAGACTTTTGGTTTTCCAAAACTGTTGAAACTCCTAAAACTCCAATGTTAATTGCTATGAAGTTATTGAGCAATTATTCTACAGTTGTCTATATAGTCATCTCGTTTTTCCAGTCTGCAGTACACGAATTCATCTGCATATTCATCTGTCTGCAATTTCTGTTTCTCCTACATACAGTCTCCGTTTTGCATTTTTTTTCCGATCTTGTTCGAGTCCGGTGGTGATATTATTCAGACACATAGTCAGTTCGCCGGAGTGGTCTCTGTGGTGCTCAGAAACTACTGGTTCTACCGTTGTATCCTGGGAAGCAGACGTTCATATCAATCCTCAAGCACGTACGGTGAGGGGGCGAATCTGTTTTAAGGAAACTGTGTTTGACACAGGCCTCGGGTTAAAAGTGTTATACGGTTTTAACAGATTCTGGTTGTTCGATTTTGCATATATTTGTTCTGCAATTGTTTTTATTGTTTACTACAATATATATATTTTACATTATATTATAGTGTGAGCAAACTGTATTTGTAAATACAGTTTTTGTTCTGTTCATCAAAATTGGTATCAAGTAGTAAATCCGGTATTTGAAGTTGAAACAATTTTCCTACAGAAAATAGAAGAGTTTAAGAACAAAGAAATGATGGAATTCGTGTTGATGCCGACGAGAAATTGGGTGGTTGTGTTCGGCGTGGTAAATTTGGGGTTTTGGCCAAAGGTAGACGATAGAGGCGAACAGGATAATGACGGTACTAAAGTTTTGGTGGTTTTTTATTTTTGGTTTTGGGATAGATGGGGCGTGAGAAGAAGATAAACAATGTTTTCTTCTTCTTTTTACTTTATTCTTCTGTCTTAGTTATTTTATATTTAAAATATAAAATTACATTCTTATCCTTTTAAAATTAATAACATTTGGTTAAATTTTTTATTTTTGGTCAACTAATGATCAAATTAACTGATTTCATCCACTTGGATTCCCGTTGCAACATTTTGAAATGTTTGGTATCGTGATTGACACAAATAAAAGGGTTTAACAAAGTCTGCTACTTAATAAAAGGTTAGGTTTTGTAGCTTATAATCACTACTATATTAAAAAAGAGGATGTCCAAACCACTTTTCATTTGTGCACCCTCCATTTCACATTGAAATTGGTTCTCCACTATTCACGATCTGATTTTTCTACAGTTATTTCCTTAATATCTAACCATCTTATTGACTAATTGATATATATTTTCTTCTTCAACCGTCCAATTGCAGTTGATATTTTATAAATATCTTTTCCTCAAACACGAGCCCCGACAAAGAATACTATTGATTCCTCATTTATCAGTCGAACAATGGAGAAACAATCTCAGATTTTTCTTGGAATACTGTTTCTGAAGAAATTAATAAAAAACTCCAGGAGTGTAGCTAAATAACATTGGCAGAAATGGCGACCAGCTGCAAATTGAGTCGAATAACATATAGAGTAAGAAGAAAAAACGAATGAAGTGAATGTGTTATTTTTAACAGAAAAAGAAAATGAGGGAAAAGCTAATGAATGCAAAAAAAAAAAAAATCATGTCTCCGCACAGTACGAAAACACAGCTCCGCCACACATTGCGACCAACTGCAAATTGGGCCGAACAACATATATAGATTATAAGAAGAAAGACTAATCAATTGAATATGTTATTTTTAACATAAAAAGAAGAGGAAAAAGCTAATAAATGCAACCAAAAAAAAATCGTGTCTCCGCACAATATGGAGACACGACAATTCGTGCGGAGACACGGCTTTTATGGAGACATGGAGTGCCCCGTGTCTTCGCAATGTGCGGACGACCATGTCTCCACACACGATCTTTTTTTTTTTAATTTCTTATTTTTTTATCAAAAATTCTACTTATTTACATTTTACACAAAAAAATTACGTACAAGTTGATACCAGTGGGGGCGTTGCCCTCGAACCCCCACAAGTGCCCCTCGACTTGACCGGCAGGTCGACCCTCGTCGTGGGCATCCCACAAGAGCCGCTACCCCCCTCAACCCCCCCTCCCCCACGAGATGCAATATCCCCCTCGTATCGTATGCCTTCAAAAGTTTCATTTACTTTATCTTCTCAACTCCATCTTCATATTGTTGCTTAATTATAAACTAGTAACGTTTTTTTTTTTTTTTTGGTTAAATCATTACCATATGTACTTGTAAAATTCAAATGTTTTTGTGAACTTATTTCGGGAATTTCTATCGTGACCAACATTGAGACATATGATCTTCTTAATAACAAGGAGCACATACTCATGATCAAAATTGTTCGTGATCATAGCAGACTAAAAGTACGTATTCTTTAACCATTCATATATAGTACTTTTTGTTCCTTGAAGTAATATTTCAGTTATAAAACCAGTAATGCCTTAGTCAATTACTTTTGATGACACCTCTTTCACTTCTCCCTATAATACTTGCAACAACTAATTTTTTCATCTATTATTGTCATTAATATTTTTCATCTTTATACTTTTCATCTATTATTGTTATTAAATAAACTACGTCACTAATTTCTATGCAAATAATAGAAACTCTATTCGCCTATCAAATAATATTTTTCATTATTAAGTTTTATTAGATAAAAACTTATCGGCGTTTCACGTTACCATTACTATTATGCATTAATATTACCTTAAAAATATCAAAATCCGTGCACGGACGTACGACTAGTTATTATATAGGGATGTATAGAAGAAAGATTATATAGGAGCAGAATTTTTCATTTAGAAGCTAATCACAATTAGAGAGAGAGATTTGAGAAGGATGGCGGAAGAAACACTGGTTGCTCTGAGGTCTCTAATGACCTCTCACTCTCCCAAACTCGATGCTCTTGTCGTTCCGTCGAAAGATTATCATCAGGTCAGTCTCCTGTATTTGGCTGGGTAGATATTTACTGCAATTCTGATGCTTTGGTTTTACAATGAATTACTTGAGTTGTTAAAGCGTTATCTTTATGTGTTTATGTGATTCGACCACTGGCGTTGAGTGGGTTTGACAATTATATAATTGGTGGATGTTGATTTGGCAGACTGAGTATGTATCTGCGCGGGACAAAAGGCGTGAATTTGTATCTGGATTCACCGGCAGTGCGGGTTTGTTTCTATTTTACTAATTTAATTTTCACAGAATTGAATAACTCTAGAAATGCATTTTACAGCACATGCCAAAGTTTTGGGTTTTTTTTTTTTTTTTTTTTTTGCCAAGAGCGAATCAGTTTTTGCGGCATTAAGGTGTTTACTTTTGATATGGACAATAACCCAAATTCGAGGAAGAATTGGTTTTTAGAATGATAATCTTTCCCCTAAGATAATAAATCATTGTTGTCATTATCCAAGTGCCTTCCCTGTGGGGTTATGAAATTTATTAACTAGAATATTTTGTTATCGCGTGAACCATTGGGTGGTGAGATTTAATTCCGAGGTATAGACCGCAGCAACTTTGAAAAGATGGTCCGATGTTGTGCAATGATATCGTCGAATTATTATCTTTATGGTAAATGTCTTCACATATCCTTGGATATGACCAAAATGAATTGAGGTTTTAGCACATTAATAACAGTGGTTGCCATTACAATTGTCAAATGCACAATCCCTTCTGGCGTGCCTTTTTATCTGTCTTTTCATTGTCATTGATCTATTTGATTCTAACTAAGTCTCAACATTTGGATTTCATGTAGGCTTGGCGCTTATAACGGCGAATGAAGCATTACTGTGGACGGATGGAAGGTACTTTTTGCAGGCATCACAACAGCTTAGTGACCAGTGGAAGCTAATGCGCATGGGGGAAGACCCAGCTGTTGATATTTGGATGGCAGACGTGAGTTCACTTCACAGTTTTTGTGTAATCTAGTTTCTGCTATTTATGGGCTCGTCTCAATATCTATTCTCATTCTGAAAGAAGCTGTAATGGATTTATCTTACTATTTCAACCAATTTTTTTCATTTTTCTGTACTAGAATCTACCAAAAGATGCAGCTATTGGTGTTGACCCCTGGTGTGTATCAGTTGACACTGCACAGAAATGGGAGCGTGCTTTCTCTAAGAAACAGCAGAAGTTGGTCCGGACATCCAAAAACCTGGTAGATGAAGTTTGGAAAAGTAGACCTCCACTGGAAATTAATCCTGTTATTATCCATCCACTTGAGTTTTCTGGTTGTTCCGTTCAAGAAAAGTTAAAGGATTTGAGGGAAAAGCTTGTTCAGGAAAAAGCTCGTGCTATCTTAATAACTGCCCTTGATGAGGCGAGTCCATGACATCCAACTCATACCCTGCATCAAGTTAAGACCCAAATGCTTTTAAGTTTCGTTGCTAATTCTATCAACATTTCAGGTTGCTTGGTTGTATAATATTCGTGGAACTGATGTTTCCTACAACCCGGTTGTTCATGCGTATGCTATAGTAACGCTAGCTTCAGCTTTCTTTTACGTGGACAAAAGAAAGATATCTTCGGAGGTTAGTTTATGAATAGTTTAAGCAAAGAAGCTCTTTTTGTACGTGTTGATTTTTTAATCAAAATTCAAATGATTTGCAGACAAGTTTTTATATGGAGAAAAATGGAATTGAAGTGCGGGATTACAGCGCTGTGAGTTCAGATGCGATCTTACTTGCATCTGACCAGCTTACTCCTTCCAGTTCAGTCAACAAAGCAGAACATTACATTCCAAATAAAATAGATAGCAATTCTCGTGGGGCTGGGAATGATAACGTTGAAGAAGAGAGTAGTAATAACCTTGTATGGGTTGATGGTACATGCTGCTTTGCTTTGTATTCAAAATTGAAAGTGGATAAGGTTCTCATGAAGCCATCGCCTTTAGGCCTTGCCAAAGCCCTTAAGGTAGTGCATTCTATCTTGAACACCACTCACCTATAATAGGAATTTCCATTTTATTTTTCTGTTTTTTCGTTTATTTTTTGAGTAAGTTGGGTGATTGAAACCAGTACTGAAGGTAGTGTCGTTGTTAATTGACAGAGTTTATTGGGAATAATATTTCAAGAACTTAATATGTGAAAATTCCTTGTAAATGCACATGGGTAATTGGAGCTGGATTCAAGTTGCTCTTACTGTGTATAACTTACCTAAGATTTTTTTTTTTTTCATTGTTGAGAAATATATTATAACCCAGAGTTTCTATGACTTATATATTGTTGCTTAAGTTATGCATGAATCTTAGGACCTATTTATTTTTTTGCCTTTATTGATATTTCTGTAGTTTAGAGACTTATTATTTTGACTGTCATGTGTTGTTAATTCGCCACAGTTATGATGCGGTTAGTGGTAGTTGCATCTATTGTAGACTCGAAATTCTTTCCTGATAATTTTGTTCTCCATCTCTCTTTTGGTTCGTCAATTGAATGG
Organism: Fraxinus excelsior; assembly: GCA_019097785.1. NCBI lineage: Eukaryota > Viridiplantae > Streptophyta > Magnoliopsida > Lamiales > Oleaceae > Fraxinus > Fraxinus excelsior. The sequence continues at coordinate 6,347,445 of CM032628.1, forward strand.
AAGCACCAGTCACGAGATCTGAGAAATATATGGGGCAGCATGTGATGGGATTTTTTCTCAATGGGGGAAAAGGCTAATGCAAGTCACATCCACATATTATACCTGACACATCTTTCAACTGCATGCAGATCCTATACTCTACCATTAGAAATATATTTTCATTCAGCATTTATAATATCTCACACCATGACATCGCCAAACAATATAATTCATATCGTTTTAAGAATTGGAATGGGTATATATATTCTCTAAATGAATATCATTATTGTCGAAAATAAATTTGAAACTCTTTACACAATATTATTTTGCATGTCATTTAATTTACTTAGAAAAATGTAGTAATTCAAGATGGCCAAGGAATACAAAATAATCGCACTTTAACTACGAATTGTTCTTACTTTCGTCAATGCTTTTCAAATTATTGAAACTAATTACATTATTTTATAAGCTTCTTCTGTCATGTGGTTTTCCTGATTCTAACCGAAGAATAAAATGTCTGTGCATTTATTATCTTCTATGAATTTTGAACGTAACTCTGCTTTGACCCTTCTAATATATGATTAGATTTTATTAACATGCAAAGAAAAATGTGGAGCGTCGGGAAGTATATGAAAGAAGAGAAGATAGCATGTTAAAAAATGAGGGTACAGATATTGTTGTTTGATTTCATGGCAATGCGGCTGGAAAGTATTTTGCTCCTAGAACTTTAGTGAAGAAACCATGGCCCTGGCATTACAACCTGGGTGTGAAATATGTCTCAGCAGTATATAGTTAATATCTGACAGGAAAAATGTAATATGTCCACAGGCCTTAGTACTTTTTTCAAGGTTCATAGTCCATTTGAAATTTTCGGTAATTTTCTTTTTGGAGCTGTCATTTTTTCTTTATTTCTTTTTTCCTACGTGCATATGTGCGACATGCTGGCTTATCTTCAATTTCTTTCTCGATATGTAATTGATGTTTCATATGTGATTATTGATATAGGGATCAGACGTATTGTGAAACTATCTTATAAATTATTCCATGTATTATTACAAGGCTCTTGAGAATGCTTTTAGAGTAACTTTGTGCTTATTGAGTGGCTGGCATATTATTTTCAGAATCCTGTTGAGATGGAAGGATTGAAGAATGCACACATTCGGGATGGTGCAGCTGTTGTGCAGTATCTTGTTTGGCTGGACAAGCAGGTATATATAAATGTGCAAGAGATTTGGGTACAATAAATTCTTTTTGATCTTATGGAATCAAATCAAGGTGCTGTTCTCTTAGTCTCTATAGCAAAAGGCATAGTTCTAATATTGTGAACAGTGTAGAGAATCAAATTCCATCTTAACAAATTACGAGTTGTAAGATTTGGTACTGGTGGTTAAGTAATATTATTAATAACATGCATTATAAAAGAATATTCTATAAGAAACAAAATATTATTACATGATTATGTAGCCTAAATGATAAGATGTATTCTGATTGCATAAGTATCTCCAAATCCACTTCAAAACTTTTACCTTGGAGTTTAAGCCTCTAAGAGTATATTAGCATAAAGCCCATAGAATGAAGTCATTCAAAGGAAAAAAATGAAGCTGCAAAAATCTATTAACGAAGATGCAATAAAAAAATCGAAATAATCTTATTTTGATATTTAATTTAGCAACATCCTGCCCACTCTGCATGAAATATGAATGGAAAATTTCAACCTCTAGTGATGTGAGTTCTGTGATTGAAAAGATTTTTGTTTCCTAACCTCCAGGATGCAAAACTTTCTAGAATGAACCCCTGAAGAATAGATCCCTCTCTTTTACTCCTATGACCTATCAATTATTTTCCGGAGTTGTGGGCAAAATATCAGTCTTATCAGTGTTGCTCATATGCATAATCCTCCCCGTTTCCTCGACTCACAAGAGCTGTTTACTAAAATATTTTTTTTTTCATTTATTGAAGAAGTGTCCTGTCTTTTTTTTACTCTATGCATTTTGCATAATAGGTTATCTTGAAAATTCTACAATTATATATGCAAGTGCGAGGCTTAAACATACAATCACTGTTAATTATCATCTCATTTTGTTACATTTCCATAATTGGGAATAATATTTGATGCAATAGTTTGCTGTTTCCCCAGATGCAGGAACTTTATGGGGCTTCTGGATATTTTATTGAGGGTGAAAGTGTCAAGAAGAATGACCAACAGTAAGTTTGTTATAGTACGATTATCTGTGCAAGATTACAGACCAATACTTTTTGCCTATTGTTTGTGGCATTTGTTCATTACTTTTTTATCTGAACATACTTGTCAAGTGTTATTCCGAACATTTTTGTCTAGTCTGAAAGTAGGCTATTAATAGCGTCAGAGCCCTGGGTATGGTACACAGTCAATTACTCTTTCCCAAATTGTTAAGATTGATTTATTCATGAAGAACTAGACTCCTGCCTTTTAGACTTGGACCATACCAAAAGCTAGGATTTTCCTGCTGGGACTTTTGCTATTTCAATGCAGCTATGAAACTGACTTTGTCTCTTCCTTGAAGTTGTCTTGTTTAAAATTGTCCAGTTGGTTTTGTCTAGAATTTCTCACTTGACAGTGCGTTGTTGCTGTAAACTATTGAATAGAATGGAATGATACTGCATTGTGATTGGGAGGTTCAGCTTGTTTTTCTTGTGCATTCCCTCTGTCTTGAAGTGAAGATCTTCTATTCATCTGTAAAATTAATGCTGCAGTTCTTGAAAGTACACATTCAATTCTTTCCCAAACTAAGCACTTCTAAATGTTACATTGTAAATTTCTATTACGTAGCCTGTCTTATTCTTCTTCTTCTTTCTTTAAGAGAGAGCCTCAAGGCCACATGTGTCACTTATGTCACAGATAGAAGTGAAAAAATAAAGAAGATTTTCTCTTTCTAATGACTTCAAACTAGAGTATTCAATTTGATGAATAAAACACTACATAGAGATGTTCAGTTTTGCTTGAGATTGATATAGGGAAAAAAAACTTTTGCGGATGATAGTATCTCACTGAATGGATCTTGGTTTTGAAATTGTGTTTTTAGATTTGATGGTCGTTGCTTTCTTGTTTAGTGTATCTTACTCCAACATGTTGCTGATTAATGGTATGACAGGAAATCTCTTAAACTGACTGAAGTGTCTGTAAGTGACAAGCTAGAGGAGTTCCGTGCATCTAAACAGGTATTGACTTCACTTTTCTAGCAAAAAATAACAAAAGAAAAAGCCATATCTATATTCAACTTTTCATTAGAGACATGGTCAAACCCATTGCTTCTTACATGTCATGCTTAGTCTTGGGTGTCTCTCAGTGGTTTTTGATCCCTTGAGAAGCTTTGACAAATGTCTTTTCTATCTAATTATCTATCAGTCATATTTCTAATACTATCATCAATAGCGTCACTATCATAAATGTTGATATCATCAATAAGAAAACCTTGTCTCATTTTCAGTCTTGGAATGAAAATAAAGTCCTTACTGGACAATCAACCCAAAAACTTAATGCTGTCTGTTCATACTAATCCCAATCCCCATGTAACATTAGCTAGTTGTTCATTTGAACCAGAAATTAGTTTTTAAAGTTTACTAATGCTACATCACTCAAGCGCTGTAAATTCTTCTACATCACTCAAGCACTGTAAATTCTTGTATGCATAAAAAGTTGAAAAGAGTCCAAGGTTGGTAGTCTTGGCATGGTTTTACATTCTATTTTCCTACTTTATGTCAAGACTGTATTGGAAACTGTGGATATGTGAAAAAGACAAATTTTAGGGGCAAACCTGAATTAGTTGAATCTTAAAATTATTAAATACGATCACAGTTGCTTATTTTCTAATACTACACCATTTTTATCAACAGCATTTTAGGGGGTTGAGTTTTCCAACAATTTCATCAGTTGGTCCAAATGGGGCAATTATCCATTATTTTCCAGTGGTGGAATCATGTGCTGAACTTGATCCAAATAGCATGTACCTATTTGATTCAGGAGCTCAGGTGTGTCAACTTAATTGATTAGTTGTTCAGTTTCTTCTTTATTCTCTTCACTTCCAATCTACCTTTTTTTTTTTTTTTTAAACTATATTGATTATTATGTTGATGTTTTCGGTGTTTCTGAAGTATCTAGATGGAACAACTGATATAACACGGACAGTTCATTTTGGAAAACCTACATCTCATGAGAAAGCACGTTATACTGCGGTATGTAGTACTCGTTTATTTATTATTATTCTTCTGTTATCGGCAATTGAAGTTTGCTCTTGGTTATGTTGAATCTTGATGCTAAGTTAGATTTTTTGCCTGACCCCTGATGGTCAGGGTGCAGGGGTGGGGAGAAAAACTGTATTTGCTACTGAAAGTGCATGCTATGTAATTATACAAAGTGTTGAAATTAAAAACTGATATTAGTGATTTTTGGTGAAAAACGAGAGAATTAAAAAGCAAGTAGAGTATTAAATTTCTGACTGCAGAAAATTTATTCACAATTTAGATTGCTTGAAGTCTAGAATACAAGTTCCCTTTTCATTCAAAGGGGGGAAGTGAGCAAGGAATATTATGCCAGGCCTTTTATTTTGAGCATCACTCTTGAGATGCCATAATCTTGAAAGAACCATCTCCGAGACTAATTAATATCTGAAGCTCGAGTCTCCCAAACTCGTGCCTTTTAAGTGTAGATTTTTTTATTAGTCTTTTGATCAGACAATATCTAGGCATTTTACATATGGAAAATTGGAGAAAAAAATCTTCAACATACCTATCAAGTTTAGAAATGACACTAACATTAACCATTCGGATACCAGAATGAAGATAATTATTAAGGCCTTGACCTGATTGTGATTCCTTTAGTGCTATCAATGCCTGCCAATGATTTTGATCAAAATCGAACTAATTTGAAGCCTTATTTATTATGTATTTGGAATAGTTCTTTCAAACTGAAATGCATTCAACTTGTAGTACTAAATGTGATGTTTCTTATACATTCACTGTTCTGCTGAAACTCAAATAATTCAAGATTCATTATTACTTTGAAAGTATTTTTGGTTGAATTTGAAAAGTTAAATAAGCCCTCTACTGTTGAGACACAGTAATTGGATCTGAAACGTGATAAATATGTTCAATTATCAAAACATTGTTCAGCAGTAGTAAATCAAATTTTTATTCTACTTACATCTCACTTGATATTTAAGTGTTAGTATCAGTTTTCTGTCAAATCACCTAAATTTAAACCAACAGGGGAGTACGTTTAGATGAGTAGATCCATGTCTGCAATGGATAAGGCAATGCCAATGTTAAATGGTACTTATAGTTTCTCAGATTTTTTGTTATAAACAGTCTGCCTTTCAGAGATGTATATTCGTTGTAACTGTACGGGTCGTATAAAATTTCCATATATTTTCTTCTTAATTGTGCTGGATAAATTCTTTGCATAGGAGACCATTTCACTTTTGAATCTGTTGTTGCCCATATCTGAGAAAAGGTGTTCCTTCTTCGTTCTAATATCTATTGGTGGTGAATTTTATTTCACTTGCACGTATTTCTTACTGTTCTCAATCTCTATAACTTCATTTTAATTAAAAAATTCATCCATCTTCCTCAAACGTTTTGAATGAATTTCCTCTTCCACAATTAAAGAAGACGCTCCCTTTTTCTTAGTTTTGATAAGTCGCTCCCTTTTTCTTAGTTATCGAGTATCAACATCATAAATCTAATCTTGTTCTCATGTAGGTTCTCAAGGGTCACATTGGACTGGGGAATGCTCGGTTTCCTACTGGAACCACTGGTAAAGATTGATTTTTTATTTAACTATTGATAATTCATATAGTTTTCTAGTCTTGGAAACTTTCCTATTGACTTTATTGGACTGGAAATTCTTTTATTGAACAATTCCACTAAAGAAACTCAGTCTGATCTATTAGTGTTGGCTAGGTGAAGACTTGGATAATATAACTTGTTCTTCGTCTTTTTCCTGAAACTGCTATTTTCAGGGTATGCTCTCGATATTCTTGCACGGGTCCCTTTGTGGAAGGATGGTCTTGACTACAGACATGGTACTGGTCATGGAATTGGGTCTTACCTAAACGTTCACGAAGGTAAGCTTGGGATACTTGTTATATATTGATTTAGATACATGATTGAATTTATTGTAAGTAATACAAATAAATTTTTTTGTTTAAGGTCAAATAATTTTATTTTTTATTTTTTGCTTTATGAGTAGTAGTCCTATTGAACAATTTTGATTTTTTCCTTTTTAACTATATTCTGATTCTATGCAAAAAGAAATATACTGATACTTTGAGGTGAAGAAGCTATTAATTTTGGAGTGCTATGCCATTTTCTTACGCTCTGACCTACAAGGTTAACATTTATAAACTCAAGGAATATCGTGCATATAGACAGCGTAACATCGTTCTTTGATTACATGATCTACAATAGAAACATAAGAACAAATTCATAGTAAAATGAACAAGTCATGAACTAGTTCTCAATATCTTTGGGTAGTATTATCTATTGACTGTTCAAGCTTCTTGTGTTTGCTTGCAGTGCAACTTTATTTTGGTACTTGCTTTTACAAGAACTTTATCTTTACTACTTATCATTCATATTTTTGTCTTGATAAAATTTATCATGGTGGTTTCCTGTATGAACACTGACAAAGAATGTTGTATAAGCTGAGCATCTTTAATGAAACTTAGTTTTGCAAGAATCAACTCATTCCATGTCCTGAAATCTGTACTTACACGATCCAACCATGGTCAACACGTTTCCATGTCCTGAAATCTGTATTTTCGTGTTCATATGGTCAATATGTTTCCTAAATGTGAAAAGATATGTTAAATTTTCTCTTCTAATTATTAACATTACAAAGAATTTTTCCTTAATTAAATTTTATATATTGTGGGATTAGTACCTATTTATTTTAGAACATGGAACAGAGTTAATTTCTAAAGATTTCTTTAGTGCTGGGGATTATTAACCTTATGAGACATCAATTATACAAGAGAATCTGGTAGCAGTTAATAATTTCCTAACTTATGGTTTTGTTAGGACCTCATCAAATTAGTTTCAGACCACCGGCTGGGAATGTGCCATTACAACCTTCAATGACTGTTACGGATGGTAAGTATGTAATTTTTGTAACTCCTCTGCTTTGATTTCTCGGTCCAACCCCGTATTATACCTTTTGTTATGACATTTCATGAGAAGCAATTAAGAAAAAATTTCATGCAAGGCACAGCTTTTTCAATAGAACGATAGAATGTCATCTATATATCTATAAATGGAGATAACAATGCTTTAACTTTATGCATTGGCAAAGGAAAACAAATCAGTATGTTTATTGTTTTACTTCATTAATTTTATGGAAACTAAATTTTAAATTTCAGTTATGGGAAAGAAAATGAGATTCAATTCTATTATTCTATTGTGAGAATGAGTGGTCGTGCCGCACTTGCAAAAATATTGTAAGGCTTGGAAGTTTGGATGTGCTATCTAAATTGTTCTCAGATGTCCCTGTATCGAAATACTCAACCATAATGCATTCATTGATATATGCATTTGGCATTTTAAAGCATGACTCTTATCTTGTGCTCATCTATTTGTGCCAAACAGTATTACGATCCTACTGATATTTGTTTATCCACAATTGACCATTTTTCTTCTGTTTTTCTCTGATGGAAATTTGATTTTGATTTTCCAGAACCTGGTTATTATGAGGATGGGAAATTTGGTGTAAGATTGGAAAATGTGCTTATAGTAAAGGAGGCTGATACGAAGTTCAATTTTGGTGAAAAAGGCTACTTGTCATTTGAGCATATAACATGGGTAAGTATTCAACTTCATATTGCCTCATCGTCTGTCTTTTCATGTACCAGCACGTATTTGATCACGTACACATTTGGATAATACTTTGCTTGTAAGCAGTGCTGAGCCAGTTCTCCAAACTACCACTAATAATTCGTCAAATGATTTAACTGCATGCTTATCACGTTGACACCCTTGAATTTTTTACTTTCGTTTAAAGAGAAGAAATTTCAGTCCACTACACATTAATTAAAATTAGAGTTAATTATGTTGTCGTTCTTCTATAACTAAACTTCCTAACTCCCTTATCCTTGCTCAACAGACACTCAACTTTCTGCACCCCCTCAAGCTAGGTCAAAGATATCAATCATTTTGAGCTTGCTTGTGCGTTCTTTGAACACCAACGAACAGCCTTCAGCTAACATATGGCCACACATTTGATGAGACTTGAACACGATCGATCTTATAATAGTTCCAGGCTTCATTACTTGAGCGTGACCTCATTGTTTTCAGGATACTGGTAATGAACCCTAGGCTACTTGCATAGGAGCTGCATCCTAGTGCGTGCAAATAATGAGTGACGATAAGCCGTATTGAGAATTGTACATCTCTTGCAAGGACATATTTAGTCCTGCTTTATAGTTCATATTGTTCTTTCAGATGCACACATTTGAACATTTCTTTTGGATGTAAATTGTGGCCTTGTTCAGTTGATAGAAGTACTCTGGCATACTCACTTTTACCTTATTTCTACACTTTCAGGCGCCGTATCAAAGAAAGTTGATTGACGCGAGCCGTCTCGTTGCTGAAGAAATTGAATGGTTGAACAACTACCATTCCAAGTGCAGGGAAATCCTTGCACCTTACCTGAATACGACTGAGAAGGAATGGCTTAAGCAAGCTACCGAGCCAATTGGTGCTTAAGTTATTCTCTATCTACACTCCACTAAAACTAAAGCCATATCGAAGTTTTAAGGTTAATAACCATCCTCTTACCAAATTTTTGATTGAAAACATAGCTCTGGAAATTGTCAAGACTTGACCATCGAATCTTTTATCTGATGATAATTAATGTGATTAAAGTGGTTTTAGGGGGAGTAATATGATTTATGTTTGCAATTTACTTACAAATTTCAATGCTTTATCATACTTAGTGAAGCGCGATCTTCCATCTTAACGAATATTTGCTCATTTATAGTCAAATGTGTTCTTTTTAGTCGCAATTGCAAGGCATATTTAAATCACTGTCTTGTCCCCGTCTAGTAGAAAAATGGAAAATGTTGAACAAAAACATCGTCATATTCGTCAATTCCAATTAAACTGTTGCCTCTGCCATCACCACCGTAGCAGGCTCGACATAAAAATACTTAGTTTTACTATTACTATAGACTGCAACTGATTTATTATAATTATTGTGAATTTTCATGGTGAGAAGCAGTTCAGTTGAAATTATTCTTTTACTTAGTCAAAAGTTGCATTTAAAAAAAATGGAAAAAAAGAAAAAAACCATAGTTTTCATTAAAGTCAGAATAGTTGAAGTAAGCTACGTTTTAGGAAAGCAACACTATAGAAGCACGTAAATTAACGTTTAAAAATTCATTTAAAAAATTTGTAACACAATTTACGAGGAAATCAACATTACAGAGATTGGTGTAGAATTTAGGACCACCAAGAGACGTGGCCTAAACTTGTATTAAGTAAATATTTCTTCACATAGAAGTATTAAATCACATGAATTATTAAACTTGTAATATATTGGATTTAGATTCTCCTCTACAGTGAACTCCCTCTGCAATTTCATATTATGCATTGTCTTTGGATCTGGTTTACCTGAAAAGCCATTCAAGATTTGTTTTTGTCAGCACAGATCATGCGATTTATTATATAACTCGTAGTAGTTCTAAGTTCAAAATTTATTATAGAAAAAATGAATTCGATTAGAACGTTTCTTGACTACGTACTTGCGTATAAAAGTGTATACATGGTATGCATTATTTATTATATATATATATTTTTAATCAAATAATATTTTTCAATCACACATTTTTCAATCAAATAATATTTTTCATCGCATCAATAACTTTTCCTTCTTTTTCAATCACACATTCTCCGTCAATCTACTGTTCCAGAATATATTCTTCCAAAATAATGTGGTTCAAACACACCCATAACGTGTTTATAACTTCAACTTCTTATTAATACTGTTTAATTTACCTAACAAAAAAATATTTATATTAACTGGTCAGAGTTGAACGCGCGTATCACGTTATTTTGAAATGCTTTATAAGTGATGTGAAAGTAATTAATTTAGAATCAATACAAAGGAATATATACGTGATAATGAATATTAAAACATTTATATTAAATGAATATAATTTAATTTTCAATTAAGTAAAACTCGATGCTAATTAGAATATATGGACTTATAATGAATGTGAAATTTTAATTAATATTAATTAAATGAATGTGAATGTTTATTAATCATAATATTTATTACAGTTGGTATATTACATTCTGAAAAACGAAAAGTAATGTATTATTAAAATAATTGAATTGTCGTAGGGTTATAATCGTACAAAAAATGATTCTCACTTGATGTGATATTTAATATATTAAAAATTTAAAAAATTTCAATTAATTAGCAATGGGCATCTACATACATATAGATGAACACCACGTACACAAAAAGGAAAAGTGATAAGCATGTGACTGAAGGCTGTGGAAGTTTACAGAATCGACAGCTATCATTTAGAGTTTAATTAAGAATTAATTTGTGTTTAAATGAAGGAATGTCATTCAACCACGTCTTCTATGAATTAGATTAGTTGAGAGATTAATGGAGAGATTTGTTTGTTTTATATGTTAATTAAAAATTAGGGTTTTGTCCTCCAATAGCAAAGATTGAAGGCCCTTCTTTTGAGGGTTTTCTTTCTTTTAAGCATTTGACTATCTGTTGATTGGGTTACCCTCCTCCCATTAATTTATTAGTAGATAATTCAATAGGCCATAATCAACTAATTTTGATTAATGTTGCATAGAATGAAGAAAGATTTGATTTTGTTTTATATGTTATGGCCCAATTGATCACTTACAATTGTTGTCGACACCCAATTAAGTTTTACTTTCCATATTCTGAGTTGAGATCTATTGTTCAATTTTGACTGTTCAACTTATGATCCACCCAATTAATTATTGACACACCATTTTTATTTTTTAAATTAATATTTTATCTCAAATTTACCCTCATTAACTTCACAATTAGCCCACTAAATTGATGATGTGTTAATTTAAAATGACGTGACAATAATTGGTTGGGTGGACAACAAATTAAATAACAAAAGTTGGACATTGAATCTCATATGGTCAAATTGTAAAAGTCCTTTTATTTTTAACAACCTTGATACATGTATCCTTTGGGGTACACTTTAGTTTACCCAGCCCCACCCCCTCCCTCACATGGGGGTCGGGTCTCATGCATTTATTGCATCTGGGACCCGACCCCATGGGAGGGGAGGGGAGGGGAGGGGAGGGGGTGGGGTCGGGTAAATCAAAGTGTACTTCAAATTGTACATATAACATAATTCTATTTCTAATATTTAGAATGGATTAAATCAATGAATTGGGTTTAATTTTTTTAGATTAGGGTTGATGAATACATTATATCTCTAATTCTATAGAGAGTGTGATTCCATCCCTACAAATTATTAATTTCTTTTCTAGTTTACCATAAGATGTTTTGGCTTATGTCATAAAAGATGTTGGACCATGACAATGAATGATGTATGAAAAGAGTATGTTATTTATATCTTATAGATAATCACTATACGAAGTGTTATTAAATGACAAAATGAATAAAGTGAATATCTAGCGAGCTTATTTATTTATTTAACGAAATTTAAATAATTCATCCCGCATGTAGATTGCATTTACGAGTTGCGTACCATATTTTGTAAAGTTTACATTTTGCACACTGAATTTTTCTTATTGGTAACAAAAAATCATTGCAAGAAAAATAAATTTATTTATTAACTTTTCGTTATAAATTATTATAAATTGAAGTACCCCTAATTAAAAATAAGAATCACAATCTAAATGATATATTACTTAACACTTCACATATCATTTTCCATTACTCTTTCGCCTAAAACATTAGTTTCCCCTCATATATTATTTTTTTATTAATTCAAGTATTTGAATTTGTACATTTTAACGTTGGAAAATTTCAAATGAATTTCTGGCTATTTTTTTCAACACATTATTAATTTATTAATTCTTTTTCTAGTTTTTCAAGTTGTAGTTTGTAGAAAATGAAGATGGTATATTTTGTAAACCTCGCAATAAAAGACCGTCTTTTAGAAGAAAAAAAAAACTAATTTTGTTCTATTTAGTTATTTATAATGACAAATTTATAAATATTTCTATTTTCTTTTAAAATGTATTAATTGCTATTAATGAGTAAAATACAGTATGTAAAATGTAAATTTGTAAATTATGATATGCAAATTATAAATATACCCTAAATATAAAATGTATTTCGTAAATTTTCCTAACACATCATGTATCAAATAAATTGATGATCATTTCTAATAGAGATAAATATAATTATCGATATGACAATTGGCTTGAAATGAGAGGAGAAAAGGTTAGGGCGATATACAAAATTGAGTATTGTAGCTCCCCCAGTTCACACGCACATCTCCGTCCATGTAAGTTTATACTTACTCCTTGCTATTTGGTTCAGCTAAAAAATTAAACTAAAATTCAAGTCATCAATTAATTTTTAATCACACGTTTCATGGAATCCAAAACTTTTCAACCACACATCCCACTAATTTTTATCTATATTTACTAAAAAATTAATCTTTATACATATCTTGTTTGTGAATTTATATGTACGAGTTTGTTGTGGACATAGCCATAGCATACGTCAATCATGCTATAATGACACCCTGGTTGACAAATAAATTGACAAAATATCATAAATTATTATATCATTGGACTGTTTTAAATACTTTCATAATTTCCAACAATCATTTCCATCCACCTAGGAATCTCTCAACCTCTACGTCACAATTCATATGGCAAAGTGGTTGAATCCGTTTCAGGATACCATTAGCTAAAAGATATTTTAGTCCGCGCATTTACGTTCATGTCTATGATAACTTATTTTGTGTTGCACATGACGATAAGATTAGATTTGACTTCGATTCGACCTCCTACTAAGAATTAAGGGAAATGCTATTTGTACATAGCATTTCCTATAATGGTTGACATAATGGGCAAGTGTTTGTCCCTTATTGGAGGGTTTCTGGGTCCCACCCGGAAACTCTCCAATAGGGGGCAAACACTTGCCCATTATGTCAAGTGCTATGGGTACCTTTATGTACCCATAGCACTACTCAAGAATTAATGTCCTTGAAAGGAATCTTTTTTTTTTTTCTATTTTTTTTTTTGTTTTTTTTTCTATGAATGGGTAGTTCTATAATTTGTTGAGTGATAGCTGTAAACAGAAATACCATTAACAACAGTGCTATGGTCACCACTATCCCCTCGCTCACCAATGCTCGAACTCCATGTTTAAAGTTTGTATTTCTACTATCTTAGCTCTTGAATACATTTAAGTTAATTATAATTAAATTGATTGTGATATAAATTTAACTTTCTTACGCCGATTGAAATTCATTTAGTTGCATTAAACTTTTTCAATCTAATTAGCGTTAAAACTAAATGTAAATAGATAAAATTAATTTATTTTTAATTGATCTCAAATTTATTGATAATAATGGTTATTAGTTTACTGTTATTGCTGAGGAAATGATTTAAATAATTCAATATGATGCTCGGGTTCAAATTTCGTCATCACCTATTAATGAAAATTATGCTCGTGGTGTGTGTTACACCTCCGCCTACGACACATGCAACTTAACAGCCAACTAAGTCACGAAAGATCAGCACTCCGCTTAGGCCATGCATTTGGACGTCTTGTTTGGAACGTTGTTATATGAGACAAGGCACAACACGTCTGTTGCAATACACTTTCAAGGCGAGGGGCACCTGCCACAAGCCTCATTTCGACCAAATTGCACACACACTTGAATGTTTGATGCGATATCATGCAACAATGTCGCTTAGTTAGATCACAACTTTTTAGTTTACATTCAAGTTGTGGAGGCCATAGATCTATGATGGCTATAGATTGATACAGTTGGGGCTTGATTAGTAAACTATTGTGATGAGACCATCTGTCACTCATTTAATGAGTTTCAGCTCATTTCTGTTGACTATAAACACTCACATCTAGTAACATCCAAATGTTACGTCAATCTTGAATTGTAATATTGATAATTCTCTCCTCAATTCGGTGCCCATATTTTCATCAATTATGTCTCTCTCAAACCAAAATATATCATTCCCCATTTGATTTGAGCTAGTGTGCACGTGATTGTTACAACCGTCGGAGCTACAATGTTGTGTATGCTAACGTGATGTACAAGTGTACAAGCAATATACACGTGGACGATAGAGAAGTTGAGATATATTGACAACTGGATCTAGTCGAATTTGAAGATCAACAATATACATTGTATTGTTGCGGAATTTAACGATAAAACTAAACTACTAAAAAAAGGGGGTTAAGATCAAGAAACCACATACATAATTGGTCCCTTAAAACAAACTCTTTTCAAAACAAAATATGTTTATGTATTAACCTACAAACAAAAGAACATGAATAACACATTCACGAGATCTCAAATAGCTATTTAAATACTTTATAAATGCATTTGCACTCTTCAATGATGGAATAATCCAAAGCATGAAATGAAAGAAAAAAAAAAGTAATTAATAAAGATTGCACACCATAATACAGGTAGTTTTCAAACAAAATGAGCGTATTAATTAATATAAAATTACAACGAAGGACCACTTCATATATATATATATATTCTGAAAAAATATAAAAATGTACGGAAAAGTGAACAATGTACGTAATTTAATGATTTCTTTAACGAATGAATGTGCTCATATTCGTGTTTCAGTGATTATTAATTCAACGCAATCAAGAAAATGACACTGATTAGCCACTAACTTGTTAAAAAAAAAAAAAAACTCCAAAATGTAAGTTTGATTAGCTGTTTAGCATTGTTTGAAGATGGGAAACACGAGCTCTAGTTGTCGGGATAAAATCATGTAGAATGACACCACTATCGTTTATGAAAATTATGCTTGTGTCAAGTCTTTAACACAAAAATAAACGTGACATAAACATAAGACGCGCGTTGAAAAGTAAATTCGTCATGAAATTAAACATTAACCAACACAATAGTCACCGTTTGGTTTAGTTAAAAATTGGATTTTTAGTCGATTCTGATAAAAATTGACGACATACGTGTTTAAAAATTGGTAATATTGTTGAATTTATAATTGATAAACTAAACCAAGTCAAAAAGGATATAATTGCACCCACTAAAGTCATTTCTCAAAACAATGGAGTGAGGTACAAAGCTGCAAACTAAAGAACATGAATTACACATTCACGGGGATCTCAATTAGCTACTTAAATAAATACTTTATAAAATATTGAAAAAGTAAAAAAAAAATAAAGATTATTCCCTGTAACGACTAGTTGTCAAATAAAATGAGTGTATTACTCGAAGGACCACCGATCGATTTTCCCGAAAAAATATGAAGACGTACGATAAAGTATTCTCCAACGAATGAAATACGTGTTTATCATATTATTAATTCAACACGGTCAAGAAAATAAGAGTGATTAACACAAATCTAATCTTGATTAGCTGTTTAGCAACGTTTGAAGATGGGAAACATGAGTTCTAGTTGTCGGGGTAAACATGGCACTAATTTTTTTTTATTAATTTATTAAAAGTTTAGCCAAATTAAGCCGTAAAATAAGCAAAAGCAATTCATCGAAAGCATAAACGTCAAGGAATCCTCCGCTTATCATGCGCATCTTTTCCGATCCTCACTTTTTTTAAAAATAATAATAATGAGCAATGTTATTTAGCTCCACTAGGATTATAACCCCCATTTTACGTGTCATTAAACGATAGGTTAAATGAAATAAGTTATTTAATTACACATTTTATTTAATTTATCATTTAATATCACGTTAGTGCCATATATAGATTGTGTTTGTAATAATTGATTATTTTGAAAAGAGTGGACAAAATTATAATTAATTTTCCCACTCACGAGAATCTCTCCCCACCTTCGAGGAAATGTGTGAGATGGTCACATATTAGGTGCGCACATTTTTATACTTTCACTTTTAAAATTTTCTTTTTCAACCTCAAAAACATATTATATAAGCTTGTATGAGTGTTCCTTTATTCAGTAAATTCAACCGAACTAAGTGGAGGCCCCACAAACACCATAAAAATGAGCTTGGTTCAATTCGATCCATATTAGGTAGAGGGTAGCATCACACTCAACATAAAAAAATTCGACTTACATAATAAGGTCGATTTGCATTGGTCGTGGGCATGAAGAGCCACTCTCGAAGTGACTTGATTCTCCTTTTTGACTCGTTTTCAGCGTTCTTTTCATCCATAACTCTATTTCTAGAGTTTGAAACGTTCATTATACTAGCCAAGCTTGTAAACACAAAATCTTTGTATACTTTCTCCATACGTTAGTGAATTATCCTTTCATCTGTTAATTAATTCTTGTTCTTGTGCTTTTGTGATATTTACTTCATATTGTGTCATATATCTATCTTCATATTATAACAAACTGGTATCAGAACGAGTACCTATCGATTTTCTCACAAAATCTATTAAATTTTTTTTATCAAAAGGTCAGTTTAACAATTCTTGAGTTTTGTTCAATCCGTACCATAAAAAGACTTGAATAACAGAAAGAGGGACATAAAAAAATCTGTATCTACTATAAAAAACTACTCGTTCTTATCCCCTCATTGCGTTGTTTACTTGAATCAATGTTAACCTTATAGTTTAATTCGTAAAGCTGAGTCTTATCCTTGTTGCTTAAGATAGCAGCCAACTTGAAATAGAAAAAACCCATTTCTAGAAGCAAGCAAGTCCACGCCTAAGTATAGCTGCTGCTAGCTGGGTTGCATTGTCACGATCCAATTCTCCATTTGATGTTTTAAAGTTGAAACTATAACAACTGGTGCATCAAAAAAAAAGTAGTGATATCAACTCAGAAACTGAACCATGGTGCTGCGCGGGGTCCGAATAAACTATCCAGCTTCTACCACGTGTTACCATTCCATCACTCGCCTTGCCAATTAATGTCAAACCAGGCATCTCATCATAAGCTAAATAAGTTAAAATCTTGCTATATGCACGGATTGTGGGCTAGTTTTTGAAAAGAATTTTGTTCATTCAAAAGAACTACTTTTAGATGAAGTTGGAGCGACCCCATTAAATTATAATTTCTTTTTCTTTTTCTTCCGGTTAATCATACGTTTTTTTAATAAAATAATATTAAATGTAAAATCAAATTTTTTCTTTTTTTGAAAAAAAAAAATATACTATTCCCCTCCTTGTGACGTGGAATAATGGGGGGCGCTAGATATACGTGTAGGGAGCTGTATGTATTGGCGGCTACCGTTAAAATTAAGAAGGGGTTGGGCTGGGGCGTGAGTTTTGAGAAGAGAAGAGTGAGTGAGTGAGACTGTGTACAAGTAATGGATAGAATAAGTGGTCCCATCCGAGAGTATCGGGTGACGACGCGTGTAAAAGTTGGAGGTTACAACCCATGTGATGATGTATGCGCCTTTACTTGGCATGGAAGAAGCTGTCTTTTTCGCTCACTTTCTTTTTTTCCTTTTTTTTTTTTTTTTTTTTTGGGGATATTTCTCCTACTCCAGCCGCAGTTATCATTCAATCCAGTTAAATTGTTGGGAAAAAGTAATTAATCAAAAAGAGAAAGTTGATTCAGATTTTTAAATTTAATAATAATAAAAAAGATGGATTGGTCAAGACAATAGGGTGTAACCAAGTCGAATTGGGATTAAAATTAACGATCACGTTGCACGAACAAAAAATTTGAACTTATAACAAAGTCATATTTTATATCAACTTTTTAACCACATGTTTCATCAATTTTTATCAGAAGTTTCATCGAACAACCCTTGAGTAAAACTAAGAGTGAATAGTTTGTCCATTATATGGTTTAGGTGAGACTACGTGATACAAAATGAGAAGTACAATTAAGGCCTCGATTGGCATAATTGTTGAGAAGTCAAAAGGGGCTTTCGAGACCTAAAAGCTGCATTCAGACCTCTTTTAGTCAATTTTATAAAAATGTTTCTTCTTGTTAGAGGAAGCTAAAATCTAAACACTTTTTTGAAAAAGAAAACTCTTCTAAAAATTAATTTTCAAACACCAATTAAGATAGTTTCTTCAAAGAACTTTCTTCGAGAAGTAAAATAAAAAGTAAAAATCTTGTTTTATTTTATTTTTGTTTAAGTACTTCATATAATATCATCTACTTTAACACCAGTATTCCACACAATATTATTCCTTTAGTATCAGTTTGGTTCCATTACGACCACTTTACATGGACTGACAAAGTTGGCATGCTTTTCATGTCCGGACTCTTTACTTTTCCAGGAGTGGATGGTCAATTCCATCCGCGTTGTTCCACTTCCTCCATCCAATCCGGTTTTTCCGTAATAGCAATATCTTGCTTCATTTTCACAAATAAAAACAATTCGGACAAAACTAAAAGTTTTCTTGTCTGAGAGAGTGACCTGTGCTCTTCACCATTATTTTGGACTGAATAAAACAAGAAAAACTTCATCACTCCGAAAATCTGCTCCAATTCAAATACGTTCGAGAAAATAAAACAAAATAATATTTATCACGGGTTTGCATTTATCAATCTTACTTGAGAGCCCTTGAAAAATTAGTTATTGCAAAGGTGAACTAGTTAACTAGTCAACTAGTCATATATATACACGATTCATGTAAATTTAACGTGAATTGTCAAAATGACAATATTTATTAGATCCAAGTTCATGACAAACCATACAATTTCAAAGAGTAATGCTATTCGTAGTGAAGATTGTCAATAGTCTTCCTACCTGACAGACACATGGTAACAAATAATAAACTGTCATGTGTATGCTAGCCATATATGACGGATATCGATAGTTTAACAAACTTTCATTTGTATGCCACATAAGACGATTACATGTAGTTTTCACTATGAATAATGTTTCGCCTCGCTTCGGAAGCTCAAAATGAAAACGCCACATAGGCAGACAGTCAACGGGAAAGTCAAAGAAGGGGGCGCAAGGTCAAAGAATGAAGAAGTTAAACAAAGACCGAAGTCATTTATGTTAAATCTCGAGGTACATGCTGAGCCCCTACCTCATGGAAGACGCACCACAACGTAGACGAAGGCATTCTGAAGCTCACTGAGGCTCTCAAACCATCCAAAGTCCATGGAGCTGATGTTGTCCCACACAATAGATTCGAAGATCTTTTAGAATTAATTGATGTAACACTTGTATTAATAAAGCTTGTCAGTATATCAAACTATTGTATAGAGTGGTTGACCCCTTATCAATGTATTAATTTTAAGAATGGACAATGATGTAACGTCCCAATGTAAGAGATCAGGCCACGTGGTATTGATCCAACGACCACCACGTCGGCCAGGGCAGTATAAAAAGGTTCTCTTTGTAAGTAATATGGGTTTTTTTGGTGGCTTCTTTACAATCAGAGACCAAAAATATATATGCTTGAACTCTTGAGAAATCTATACAAACACTTGGTAGAATATGCATTGGTCATCTTTACAATCTTGTTGAACACTGATTTCAATAGACAACATAGTGACTTCAATACACGTTTTTATCTATAATTCTACATATTCCCATTGAGTGTAATGTAAATCATTGTGATTTCTGTCCGGCCATTCTTGTTAGTGTGATCACCTTCATTTCATACCGTCGAAGCTTGAATATCTGTGTCTCTTGTCGTAAGTGCCTCCCGCGTTGATTTCCGCCCATTTACAAGAGTGGACCCGATATCTTTTGAGTTTATTTTTTGAGGTCAACAAATAACATTATTTCATTCCAAATTGTGAGAGTCTGGTTCTAGAACGACTCTATATGAATGATGTCATAGCTGAGTCTTAGACAATGAATTTGGGTTTACCTATGTATGTAAATATTTTGATCAACTAATGAAGGTGTTGAAAGTTTTTGTTAGAACTGTTCACTCATCTCGAGCCGCGCATGTGCTGCTACTAAAAAGAAAAGCAATACAACTATAGAGGACGGCTTGGCTGGTAGTAGCCCATAGAAAGGGGATAATACCACCTAATTGGACAACAAAAGTTGCATTGCATGTCCAAAATTCAGAGGCCAAGCTTAAATATCATTTCTTTAATCTCAGGTCTCAGATCCCAACTCCCCTTAATCATACTTGCTTTTATGTTTTTCTTTTAACCCTCTTCCTCTTTATTATTTACCCAATTGGGAAAGCCAAACACAAGGTAACTTCCCTCAGTTCATAGCCTCTTTTCAAGAAAAAAAAAGAAGAAGAAGAGTCAAACATACTGATAAGAGAATTGATTTTACATCCTTATCGGGTGAGATTCGTATCCATTCTTGATTTTTAAAAATTTACTAGCTTTCAGTTAGATCTTTTACTTGTTTTGGATTAGATATGTGCTTTGTAAGTGGTTTGAGTTCAAAAGAATAAATCACTAATAGATGCATATTTTGAAGGTGATAACGGATATGATTATGCGATAGTGTGAACGTGAGTAAACAATTAAAGAATAGAATTAATTTTATTTTTTTTTAAAAAAATATCATTCATATTATCCGATTTTTCATAACCAACGTAACATAATTGTTATTACTAGATGTAAATAGGAATATATAGTGCGCGATAAAATTGACACATTAATTTCTTGTAGTGAGTACGTAGCTTTTTTGGGATGTCGTCGTATATGGGACAACACAAAATAGCAATTAGCACCAACATCATCACGTAAACACTATAAATCACGATAAGATGTTACCTCATTGGAGTGTAGATTTGATGGTCATCATCAGAATAATCCTAAAGAACTTTATGGGGCATTTTGTTGGTAATGTCCATGTTTGATCTTAATTTTAATTTTAATTTTTAATTTTTAATTTTTTTTCAAACTCATTTTCAACTACACTTGTATATGAGACCCACAAATTTTATTAAATTTTTAACCATATATTTTATCCACTTTATCAAAATCTACTAAAAATTAAATTTTTAATCAAACCAAACAAGCACATATAAATTAGGACTTTGTCATTTGTACACTAATAGCCTGTGTGAGCCCCATTTTTTTTTATATGAAATGTGGTTTGGAATAGTGAATTTTTGAATAATAAGCCACTGTTTGGTACACATTATTTTTTTCATTTTCATTATTTTACTCATTTTCAACCACACATTCTTCAATAAAATAATATTTTTCATCACATCAGTAACTTTTCCTTCTTTTTTAACCACACATTATCCATCAATCTACTATTCCATAATACATTCTTTCAAAATGATGTGGCTCAAACATACCCTAAGTGCTTAAAAAGGAAGGAAATATTTTCGATTTACGTATAAAATTATTTTATGGGATAATGTGTAGTTGAAAATGAGTTTTGAAAAAATGAGAGCCAAACATAGGTTAAATTTATACACTTTGATTGACACTTGCATTGTTGTCAACAAAAAAAAATGAGATTATCGCGGATGCAACACATTAAAAAATTAGCCAAATTTTCTCGATGTAGAGGCAATCAAAAAGCTACATAAGTGAATAATTGGATGAAAAATTGTTTAAAATTTAAATTGTCCAATTGGATTATGTGGCAAAATATAAATCAAAGTATAAATGTAACAATGTTGTATAACTCAAGGCATCCATCGATCAACTAATTATAGGAGTCAAGTTTCACCAAATCGGACCCAAAAAATGCTACTGCCCCTCCTCAATCCAACTTCCCAAATTTGACAAATCTTATCCAATAAAATTTTCATAAGACAGTGGCATTCATGATATTTCCGACAAGACCAAGACTTAATTCAAGTTCCTAGGTTTATAAATTAAGTCTTCCCTGTGTTCTTCCATTCTTAAGATAACAGCCTCCTCCTCTAATTTTCATTCCCATGTGCAAGAAAAAAGTCCTTTGCTATATTCTGTACCTAGTACTCATATTCAACGAGAGAGAGAAGCACAGCAAGAAGCATGAATCAAATTGACGATGATCAAATGGTACTCATTTCTCAGTACTGTCCTGCTGGTATATACGACCAACTCCTTCCAGAACAAGGTCAGTACTACGTTGTAAAATTAACCGTGTTTGGTACGTGGGACTGGACTCGTCTCGACTGTACCACCCTACCATATGAAGATAAATTGATGCCTCTTTTGGGCTAACAAATTATTTTTCTAAGCTAAGAAATTTGTTCCATGCACTTTAATCTTTACTTTAGTGTTGAGGACTAAATTATGATGATTTTTAATCTCAGTGGAAGCGAAGCCGAGGCGTAGGCGGAAGAAGAGCAAAGGTGAGGCGGGGAGCAGTGGGATGATGAGGAAGAGAAAGTTGAGTGAACAACAGATGAATCTATTGGAGCATAGTTTTGAAGACGAACACAAATTGGAGTCGGAGAGGAAGGACAAGCTTGCCTCGGAACTCGGTCTTGACCCTCGACAAGTTGCGGTGTGGTTTCAAAACAGAAGGGCTCGATGGAAGAGCAAGAAGATGGAGGAAGAATACTCCAAGTTGAAGACACAACACGAAACCACTGTTGTTGAGAAATGCAGACTTGAAAACGAGGTTCGTCGTTGTTCTCTCTCGCTCGCCCACACACACACACTCCTCGTTATGTAAAATAGATTGTACAACACAACACGAATAATAAAAAAGTTAAAATATCATCGATTATACTTTTATCAAAACAATTACAAAGGCGTTTACTTTCTAATCACAGTAACTTCATTTTTACTCAAGCGGGGCTAAGTCTCTGTTTGATAGAGATTAAAATCAGATTTTTAACATATTTTGATAAAAGTTGATGAAATATGTGGTTCGAAAGTTATGGACCTCGTAAAATATGTTATTTAAATTAATTGTTAATTTTGATTTTGATTAATATTCTGTCCAATTGAACATGCATGGACTCTTGGCTCGAAAAGATGTGTCGCACCATGTTGTAGTAATAATGACACAAAGTGAACAATGACCAGAGAAAAAAATAACGAGAAATTAAAGCCTGCCACCCCAAAAGAGTACAAAATGTACTATGTCCCCATTTTCAAAGTTCCGTACATAGTTGTTAGGGTGGCTAGAGGATAGTGCTGAGCCATTGGCTGTCTCAGTGGCCCATCTCCAGCAAATGGCACTCCCTCTCACGTGGATACTGTCAATACATATACACGTGTAAGCTTTCTTGATATAGTAAAGCACAAAATAATACTAACCAATATCCGCAACAATAGTGTCGTACAAGTAGAGTTAAATGACTCATTTTAATTGTACTTTTTATTTCAATTGTGCAAAACAGCATTACTAGTAAGTAAATTGTAAAGTATGAACAATAGATGAAGCCCACAATTCAATGATTTTCTATTATTTTATATTATATAATCCCGAGGGGTTTTTTTCGTAAAGAGTGTTGATTTGAAAAACTTTTGTCGTTCTTGAAGGTATTTGTCGAGGTGTTAACAATCATTTGCTTGTTTGTACAGGTGTTAAAGCTAAAAGGACAACTATGTGATGCGGGGAAGGAGATACAAAGGTTAACAGAGTGTTTTGAGAGATTTTCGAGCAATAGTCCGAGTTCATCTTTCTCAATGGAGCCACCATTTTTAGGGGAATTTGGAATGGAGGGTTTGGAGAATGCATTTTACTTGCCAGAAAACAATTATATTCATGGATATGATTGGGTTAATCTCTATACATGATGTGTAATTAATTGACTAATTAATATTTAGATAGAGACCAACTAATGTACATCCTTTGTACTACCTATAGCTTTCTAGTTAAGGTTTTAGTACTGCATGTTACTAATGACTAGCAAAATAACAATTAATTTGTCACCAATGTAACTTCCTTTTCACTATTTGTACTAGGTCATCGTATTTCGTCTATTCGGTATAATATAAAATGTTTATTAAACTTGTAAAATACTGAAGATATTTTGATCACATACATCGTGAAAAACCAAATTCAGTAGGTCGGGGTTCACGTGTGATTAGTTAGTTGATGCAATTTAAAATGGAAAACCACATATTTCTCGTCATATTACTATTTAAAATGGAAAACCCTTCTTGGCCAGGCTCAAAGCCAGACCCAAGAACAGGGCGCCTCCTATTGGAGGGGGGCTGGCGGAAAGCCCAATAGCAGGGTTCATTTAAAATACATTCTTTTTTCAATAATATCCATCAAACACCTCCTTAGTCTTGAGCTACAAAATCCTAGGTGGGAATGCTGGGCTGCTTGATTATTTTTTAGGGCATGGGCTGTAGTATATATAGTTGATTTCTCTCTTGTTGGATTGGGTTCCTGATCCAATATATAAAAGCAGTCGATGTTAAACTTGAATATCCGAACATATGGTCTCCCTCGATCATTGACTCGAATCACAATGGTAGATGAAGTAGAAGAAGCGGGCAACTTTATACTAAAAATTCGGCAAGTGAAATTTGGAAAAATTACTTATAAGTAAACTGAATATCATAATCATAACATAAAATCTAATATTTGAATAATACTAAAACAGTGAATAAAAAATCTTTTAACACAGTAAATAATATTTTCTATTTATTTTCTATAATGACGTTTAACATGCACGGAATATAATAAAATAAATCATTCAACATTTTTTTTTATATTATATATAAAAAGGGTTGAAATTTGAAAATATTATTTTCGCGTAAACTTAATTCTATGTAAAGTAACCCAAAATAACGGTAACAACTAGCAAATACGATAGAAGAAAAATGAATTTGATCGGGGAAAGATTGAAATCTCATTGTCCTTCCCCAGTGCTCTCTTAAAATACAACGGTCACTTTTTGAGATAGCAGCAATACAAATCTCGAGATCTGTGTACTGAAAAGTCCTTTTTACACTATTTTTATGAACATTAAAATGTATGCTGAATAGCGTTTTGATCAATCCAATGATTCCAATTAATAATTAAGCAACTATTATGCTATGTTGTTGCTATACTCCGATCATAAGGTAAAATATATATATACACACACACACATTATATTTCTATGAAAAATTAATACGGCCTACAAGCCCAAGTCCACAATCCAGGAGGTCGAATGAAGTTTTATTTTCGTTGTGATGGAACACGTTATGCCTTTGTCCAAATTGTAAGTTATGTGGTCATAGCTAAGCAAAAACGTCACATGTCCTTTTACAAATCATTATTTGTTTAGTAAAAAATGAAAAAATAAAATAAAAAAATTATGAGTAACATCACGCAAAATTTTAGATTGATCATTAGGGTGTGTTTGAACCACATTAATTTGAAAGAATGTATTCTGGAATAGTAGATTGACGGAGAATGTGTGGTTGAAAAAGAAGGAAAAATTATTAATGTGATGAAAAATATTATTTTATTGAAGAATATGTGATTGAAAATGAGTAGAAGAATGAAAATGAAAATTTTAATATGTACCAAACAAGAGCTTAGTTTAATTGGTAGATGAATTGGAAAAATTGATAATACTTGCATGATTTCACCAATCTATCATAACAATAGGGCTTTAATTTTGAATATCTCTTCATCTAGATTAATGTTCAACAATATAAATAATAATAATACTCCTTCTGTCCACAAAGATATGCCATTCGGTTTCGAGGACTAGTTTTCTTACTTGAAAACAAAAAGATTTAGGGAAATGAGTATCGTATCTACTTATCACCTTAAGCCACGCCGAGAGAAGAAACCTAAAGCAGAACAAAATGATTGAGAGGCTTACGCAGACCTTTGCGGTGCATAATGAAGGGTTTCATTTGCATATCGGCATAAAAGAATAAAATCCCTCCAAGAAAAATGCAACCAAGAAAATAAGAGAGCTTCGTTTCCAGAGTATATTTCCATTTTCGCACAGATTAAGAAATACTATAGTTGAAAATATAATTTTTTCCTTACATTTTTTTCCTAATATACTCCTATATTAAATAATGGTTTAGTGAAAATATTTCATATTTGTTGATAACGAGAACTTAGAAATCAATTATACTCTCAATAAAAAAAGTGATTTATAATTTGGAACAAACAAAAAAGAATAGCAATCATATCTCTATGGGACATAGGAGATAAAGAACATGTTTTCCGTGCTTAAAAGCTTATTAATGGGACTTTTTTTTTCGAGTGCATCACACTATATAAAGATCAATATGACAATATTCCCTAACACAAAAAATGAATTTTCTTGATTTCTCCTCTTTTACAAATGGCACGCATGCAATCACTAACTCAGCAAGGGCGATGCACTCGATGAAAAACTAACTAATTATATAAATCTTTTTTAAATGTCAGCATAATTGAATCGCCAGTTACAAAAAAAAAAAAAAAGTAATTATATTCGCATCACGGTATTTTTTTCTACACCATATTACTTTTTAGCAAGTAATCAATGAAATATATACTTAAAAGTTTGGATTAAATTAGTTGTACACTTGTGATTGACAGCTTTCTTAACATTCTTTATATGTTAAAATTTGTGCCATTGATTATTTAAAGTGTGATTAAAATCAATGTGTAAAAAATTGTCACCTCAAAAATGTGTTCAACTTGATGTTAGCAAATATGTTAATGTAACATGATTGTAAAAGTTTTCTTAAAATTCATTCGTATAGCGAGGATTTAATTTCAGCATAGGAATCACTATGATCCTAAACATAAAAAACTTCTCTTTTTTAGCAATAACTTTCATTTTCTACCACAATGAGGCATCTTCATGCAAGAATCTTGCTAAAAATTTAGCACGGTGACATGGGCGGACCCTGTGCAGGCCAAGTGCAGGCTAAGAATTTGGGCCACCTCGACAACCCATGTTTTAAAAAAAAAAAGTATGTTCACATGCTCAATTAAGTACTGCAATTTTCGTTTGGAAATTTGTTGTCGTGGTGAGACTTTTTCTTTTAAAATGTAGTGGCATTAGTTCATCACAACCTCTCAAATACACGCTTGACAAAACAAAGAATGAGAGAGGAGTGAATATAAAATAAATGACAGAGAGCATGTAGTTTGATAATTTCGATGACCGAAATGAGCACAGAAGTTGGGATATTCTTCTTACTGTTAAATTCCAATGCGACCTCATATACTTGTGACAGTAAAACCCTTTTAACTATTACTGCATAGTTTTTGATCAGTTCTATGATGTTTGAAGATTTCATCATGTTTGTCAGTGTTTATGTCTTTTATAATATGCTTACATTTCCCAAACTCAATCTGGGGATTCTATGTAATTTTAAAATATTCCTTCTTCTTTGATGGACATCTTAAAATGCTGTGCCTTTCAATAAAAATATATATTTACCATTTATCGTCCGCACTGGAAAAATTTTCTGTGTCCGCCTCTGCGACGGTGAGGTAGTTGTCACCTTTTGAATTTTCCACTTCGGTGAATTGTTCCCTGGTTCTCCCTTCGGCATTAACTAGAATCATAACGGTAGATGAAGTAGAATATCCATTCTGAATAATCTATCAGAGTGGATAACTTTTTACTAAAAATTCGTCAAAGTAAAATTTAGAAAAATTACTTACAACTAATCTAAATATAATAACCACTACATATATTACATAACAATCTCTATTTATTACTAATACTAGTAACAGCATAGTACAAAAGAATTTATAATAAATTATTATTATTATTTAAAATAACGTTTAACAAATGAAGTTTAAACAAATTATAAATTCTAATGAATTTCGTGGATTTAAATAGACTTCCACAAAATCCATAAAAATCTCATTAAAAATTCAAAAGAGTTTACATTTCTCGTATTTTTAAGCTTGAAATCTATCCAATTATTTTAAAATCCTTCTATTAATGAAATTTTCATCAATTCATGAGTTATTGATGGCATTTGAATTTACAATAATTTTTAAAATCTATCAAAATCTAGTAGAGAACACCCTGTAAATAAAATAAATCTTTCAGCTTTTTTTTATAAAATGGTTGAAATTTGAAAAGATTATTTTCACATAAAATAACAATTTGAAAAAACAATAGAAGAAAAATGGATTCAAAAATGATGCTTGTACAATGTTTAGTCTCTAATTAGTGTGGTTAGAGTGGGCTGTAAAATTTATAGCCCACTAAACACCGTAAGTGTAGCAAAGTTTCAAATGTATTTGACCGTGGCAGATTGGAATCTTATTGCCTTGAAAGAATGATTATGGGGCTTCTAGTACTCGTCTCTTAAAATCCATCGATCACTTTTTGAGATAGCAGTAAAAATCTCGAGATCTACAAAGAGTTTTTTTGAACTCTTTTTTATAATTTGCTATACTGTATATTCCATAGTGTTTTGGGCAAAATATGAGAATAAGAAGCAGAAAGAATGAATCTATAGAGACCAAGAAATTTATAATTGATGTGGAAATATGCATGTTCTAGAAGCAGTTGCCATGTTTTGAGATCATGAGCACAATTAAAATGTTAATAATGCATTTCGGAATAATAGATTGATGGAGAATATGTAATTAAAAATAATAATAATAATTGCCTTTGTCTAAATGGCCAGCTATATTCCTCCAAAAATGTCAAAAAATCAATTTGAGTGGATGCTTTTTATTGTATTTAGTTTAATTGATAGAAGAATTTGGAAATTTTATCCAACGGTCAGAATTTTAGTGCAATGAATTGTAATTGACAAAGAAATTTATGACATTTAGCGCTCAATGGATGCCATTTTAGTAAACCACTGACCAACTGTGAGTACGAAGTACTATAAAAATCAATTTAAAATTTCACACGAAATTCCGAAATTAACTCAAAAAAAAACTAAAAATGGCATAATGTCTCACAACTAACCAAGAATGTCGAACGCTATAACTCTTAGTACTAATGTTGATAATACTTGGACGATCTCACCAATTTACTCAAAAAATTAAAGATGTCGTAATGTATGACAACTAAGCAAGAATTCCGAACGCTATATAACTCTTAATACTATTAGCCTGTTTGGTATGACTTAAAATTCAATCAAAATTGAAAATATGGCCGTTATTGGGTCTCATCCGTCTAATAAAAGTCAACAATAACGACTATATTTTCAATTTTAATCTGATTTTAATCTCTACCAAACACTCTCTATAATTGATAATACTTGCATGATTTCACCAATCTATCATGACACAAGGGCTTTCATTTTGAATTTTGAATTAGTCTCTTCACTTCGTACTTCCAAAAAAAAAAACACTCATTTTAATGATTCTTAGGAGCGAGGCGAGACGAGTCGAGAACTCGTCACACCTAAACATCGCCATCTTAATGTCAACATTGATTGATAAATCATGTGGACGAAGTGTAGTTTTTCAGGTGTGACTATTTCACTTGGTGCACATTTGCTTGTCTAACAACACTGGAAAAGAAGTCAACGTCATGTCTCGTATTAGCTTACCAACTGTCTCCGATGACGCTCCTTGTCAAGTTTTTTTTCTCTTCATCTACACCCCAAGTCTATGATTAACTTCAATCGGAATATCACAAGGTTGCATGTCTACCTCTTTCGGTAAATCAAGAGTATACTTTCATGTAATAGAATAATGCCTTTAACTGATTTTGCTACTTCGATACCCAGAAAATACTTCAAAGGTCCAATGTCGTTAGTTTAACTCCTAGGTGATTAATTTCATCAACATAAACATGAGGATTGTCAATTTACCGCCAGCAGTATATTTAAAAAACAATGTATGATTAGCTTGGTTTTGATTATAATTAAAACATCTAATAAAAATAAAGAACATATTAA
Source organism: Fraxinus excelsior (assembly GCA_019097785.1). Taxonomy (NCBI): domain Eukaryota; kingdom Viridiplantae; phylum Streptophyta; class Magnoliopsida; order Lamiales; family Oleaceae; genus Fraxinus; species Fraxinus excelsior. The sequence goes on from CM032628.1 coordinate 6,377,232, forward strand.
ACTAATCTCTAGATGATTATTAATGCCCATATTAGGATTTATCTAGTTTGCAAACCTTCTCTTTTCCATAAGAATCTTCAAAAACCCGAAGGTAATTGCATATAAATCTATTATGATGCATTTGATTACGAGTATGAAATTTGAATAAAAAGAAAAAAAAAATTCTAGGCAATTCAATTGCCTAGAACTTTTTTTGTATGAAAATTATTAATTAAATGTATTTGATTGATTTAGTTTTCAATTTGGAAAATATTACACTTGTCCATTTTTTTATTAAGAGAGAGAGAGAGAGTTAAAAAATATTTTTCATGCAAAAAAAGGTCAATCAAACACCCCAAAAATAGGAATAATGGTTGAAAAAAATGACAATTTCCATAAAAAAAAATAAAGTCAATCAAATATACTTTTAGTAATGTTATTCATCACAACTGGTATTTAACATCAATCTATGTGACAATTACATATCAATATAATTCATTTAATTGAAAATATAAAGTGTAGTCATCTATATTGATACTTTAACACCATTGGTACTAAATAACATTATTTTAAATCTATTCGTATAATTGATAATTGAGGAATGCATTTTTAGTGTCAAGTTGATGAAGTGTCTAATCGTGATTTGCTCGAAATCAAAGCCCAATTAAATTTAACTTTGCCACTAGTGCAAAGTTTCTACCCCATATATTTGAATATAACCCTAGACTAGAAGTATTTCTCATACTTGTCTATTGAACCACCGGCTTTGTACTTCAATATAAATATCCATTTACACCTAACTGGAGTTTTTTTTCTTAAGGTAAATGCACTAAACGACTTGTACAATTTTATTCAAGTGCCCTTGTTATTTATTTATTTTTATGCGAAATTACAGTCTTCTACTCTAGAATCATTAGAGCTTCGTGCAAAGTTCTAGGAATTTCTACACTCGAAAGTAGGGATGACAAAAAAACTCGACGGCTCGGACTCGGTTAGACTGAGCTGAGGCTCGGGTTGAGCCCGGGCCGACCGGTGGCCTGGGCGAGCCTCCCACATAAGAAAAAAAAAATTATAAAAGTTAAAAAGTAATTGCCTTTTCAAAGTCAGCGCCCAGCCAGTTTTGGGCAAGAAAGTTGCCTGCAAAGGCAGCCATTATTATATAATATTAATATGATATAATTTTTTTTTTGAAAAAACGAAAAAAGCTAAGCCGGCCCGGCCTAGACTCAGCCTGCTAAGGCTCGGGTCGAAAGCTCGGGCCGAACCTCATTTTTTTGGCTGGCTTTACTTGACTCGGTTCGGGCCAAAAAAAGCCCAGCAAAAAAAAGCTTGAATCGAGCCCGAGCTTTATTTTTTTTGGGCTCGGCTCGACTCGACTCGTTGATATAGCTACTCAAAAGATTAGATGCAAAAGCTTTATGGGATGAAGATAAACGATGATAAGACACAAATTTAGATATCAATGTATGAAAAAGGGAATTCGAACCAGGTCTCTAGTGACTTGCACCAAGCATGGCAGACTAGTCATATTCTTCAATTTATCGAACTGTAATTTGAAGTTGTTCAATCAAAATCTTATTGCGCAAATTAGGTTTTATTGAAATATGCACTAGTCAAATATTATCAATATCTAATTACGGTAATACACTGCCGAACGCCATAACTAATTACTTAAAATTGATAATCCTTTCGTGTTTCTTAACAAGGAGAGCCTTAATTTTGAATTCATCTCTCCTTCAACAACCTAATGAATAGTAAAAGCTCATTAAATGAGATCTTTTTCGTCACATCACACTTTAAACTGACCAATATACTATGACACAAAAAATAAATTATCTTTACTTCTCCTCTTTTTTACACATGGCACGCACACAACTACCGACTCTGCAAGGGGGATACACTCGATGGAAATCAAATAATTATATAATTTTTTTAGATGTCATCGCAATTAAATAGATAAGGATTACAAAAATGGTAATTATATTGGCAACACAGTAATTGTTTGCTACATCACATTTTAATTGTAATGAAAATCAATTTTTACGCTTGTTTGGTACGGCTTAAAATTCAATTAAAATTGAAAATATGGCCGTTATTGGGTCCCACCCGTCTAATAAAAGTCAACAATAACGGTTATATTTTCAATTTTAATCTGATTTTAATCTCTACCACACACCCTCTTATTATCGCACGCTTATGTTCTCAATTTTTTTGCTTTAGTATTCTTATTTAGAATCTTAAACTAATTAGCACATATTGTCTCTAATCGTAGTTCTTGTCTAAATATTATGTAAATATAATTTCAAATGAGGGTAAATAAGTCGTTTTATACTTTCGTAATGAATTTTTTGGATGATAAAATTATGAAAGTTGGAAGCATAATTGAGAAAATGAATAAATGTTTATTACAATAAAACAAAAATTGTGGTCAATATGTAATTAACCTTAAAAGTTACAATATTCATAATTTACTAAACTTAAAAGATTTTCCCTCTTATTTCCATCGGTGTATTCATTTCAAATACACACTCCCTACCCCAAGAAATTCCGTACTTTCCTTCTCTCTCTCTCAACCTTAATGCAAAAGTAAATTTTCATTTAAAATGGCCGAATCAAGAAAACCCTCAGAACTTTCTCTCTCTATTCTAAATGGTAGTGATGAATTGGGTGCCAAAAATGCAATCAATATAGATGAAAGTCTACTGATCGATGTAAACGAGCTTGCTATTGGTCCAATGATTAGCGAAGGAGCCCATTCCATTGTCTACGAAGGATTGTGAGTATCTATTTCGCTACAAATTCATACACTTTCCATTTTATTAATTTTCTGGATTTTGCTTTGTAGAATTTCTTCTTTTTGTTCTTGAATCGACATGCATGTTGATATTTCTTTGTTTTGGGTGTTCACTTTTGAGAAAGTTGCGTGCTTGTTTTCCATTTCTCTTTTGGGACAGGGGGATATGTGCACTGGTGAAATTTAGTACAATAATTTAATTATGTTTGGAGATTGTAATGGCAATCTATGTTCTGTTTTTTTTTTCCAAGCTAATTTTTATTTATATTATAGGATACGTTCCTTGATTTTTATTGATTATATCCTTGCCATTGTATTATGTTTTCATTTCATTTGTTTTACTAAAAAGCAATTCAAGGGCTGCCTCAATTGTCATGCCCAAGAAACTCTTTCAATCTCTCTGTATGAGAATCTACTTTAGGACGTGTTGATTTTTTTTTTCTCGGTTGCAGAATCCAGGCTGTTGAACTTACAAATTGAGCATTGTATTAATTTACTATACAATTTTATGTGCCAATTTCTAATTTCCATTCAGTAAATTAGTTTTGGACTGAGAAACCAAGAAGATCAGCTTAAGTTATATGCATTGCAATGCAGAAGTGATGATGAAAGAAGAAACGCATAAATCGTGATAAAAAAAACACGTAGAAAAGTCTGTAACGTACACGTAGGTTGATAACTTTTGGACTATCATGTGACTCGAATTAGATAGTCGTCATATGGAAGACACTAGTGCTAAATGACGACATTTTCATTTGTCTGCTATTTTGTTATTCATTTCCGCGATTAATTAGAAGATTTCTCGTCGGCGAATTAAAAGATTTTTGATCTCTTAGCACAATATCTGTATCGGGTTATAGGAACTAGGAAGAAAGATTTATGTAACCGAAAACAAATATTGAGCACTGACTAGCATGGTAAAAAGAAAATAACAATGATATAGTGGAGAAAAGACACAAAAATCACGTGCTTCCTGCCTGTGTTGCATTTTTCTACCTGTGTTGCATGTCACAGTGTAAGTTCTTATGCTCAACTGCCTCCAAGAAGTCCATGGTGACATCTGTTTCTATTAATAATGCATTATTGTTTCTATCAAAATCGACAACGTTCTAACCCTGAGGGGTTGCTCAATTGGTCAGGCCTAGAGTTTGCTCTTCAATAGTCACCAGTTCAAGTCCCCTTAGAGCCACTGAGGTAAGTATCCGGCCGCAAACTTCAAGGCCCCGTGGGATTAGTTAAAGTGCACACAAGCTGACCTGTACATCCACGGTTATCAAAAAAATAAAAATAAAATCCATAATGTTCCACGAAATAAGTGTTGAAATAAGTAATGGTAGAGATTTTGCTCTATGACAGGATTCCGTTCTATATAGTAAGTTAACGTGGACGCTGCAACACAAACAAAGAAAATCATAATTAAACAACAAAATGAATGCATGTGTGCTTAGAAAGTCGTCTATTTAGAAGACTTCTCTTGCCTTTTGGAAGATTATGGAATTAAAAGACAGAACTAAGGGACCCAAAAGTCAATATAATGTCTAAAGTATCAGGTTGTTCTCAATTCTCTTCACATGTGAATGCGTAGCCTTTTGTTATATTAATTCACTCACTACCAATGACTAATAAATAACATTTGAAGTCTAACTGGGAATGAAAAGCTCCAAGTGCTCACTGGGAGAAGCAGCGATGGCTTAATTTCTAGCTTAATTGTGCAACAAAAAAAATGGCATTTTTAAGGTTTAACTGTTTTTATGCATATTCATATTCTCATAGAAATTAATTGTTCTCAGAAGTTAAAAATTTTTGTTCCTTGAATTCTGTTACCAGGTACAAGTCCACACCTGTTGCTATAAAAGTTATACAGCCGGCCAACACATCAACTGTCACTCCTGAATGCCAAGAAAAATTTAACAGGGAGGTCTTGATGCTGTCTAAAGTTAATCATGACCACATTGTAAAGGTATTTTGTTTTTACAAGGTCGTTCATCAGTTACATGGGTTTTTCTTTGCTAGTTTCATTACCTTCTCTATTAATGATTTAATACAAATAGTTTGTATATCATTAGACAGATTAATTTTTTAAACTTAGTAACTTATAAGATTAATGATTTAGTGATAAAATTTTTATCTTGGACTCACGATGGATACTGGACGAATGTCCTATATCAGGAACTTTAACCAAGCCAGTATAAATTAACGTGCGGTCATATTATTGCTGTGTGTCTTTTCCTCTTCATTTCTCACATTACTTTGTAAGTCCAATTATGGAAAATACTCCAAATTAACTACTAGTAAATTGTTTCTATATATTGATTAACAACTATTCGAGCTAAGAGTACTGCTTGTTCTGCAAAAGAGCTGCTGTTTAGGAAAAAGGAGGTGATGTGGACATAGATACTGCCAAGGACTCAAACATCATATTGAATAAATCTAAAAGAATATACACTCCTCCAACCTTAATTGGATAAAGGGAGGAGAGTTATTGTTAATTGTTCTTATACATATTAAAACGGAAAGTGTTATAAATTACATGAAACCATATTGATCAAGCACGAACACTAGGAACAAGGGGCGAAGTCAAAGGCATGATTGGCTTAAGAATCTCTTTCTTTGAATATTCTGCACTATTTTTCTAGTTGTTAAGGTGTGTTTGTTGCTTAAACAGTTTATTGGAGCCACTGCAGAACCAGGAATGATGATAATCACAGAATTAATGAGAGGTGGGACGCTCCAGAAGTTCATGTGGAGTACTCGTCCAAATTTCCTAGAACTAAAACTTTCCATAAAGTTTGCATTGGCAATTTCCCAAGCAATGGAGTACCTACACCAAAATAGAATCATCCACCGTGATCTAAAGCCTAGTAATATCTCTGTGCCAATTCATTTGATTTTACTTCATGTTGTAAATTTCCAGGTATTCAACTGTTTGTTTTTAGATGAAAACCAAGCATTCCAGCTCATCATAGCAATCTTAACATTGCATTGAGATTCACTTGACATCTATAGAAGAGGTCTTTGCTTCCTAGTTCCTAATGTTCATCGATATAATTCGTTTTTATAGTGTCAAAAAATTTCACTCGACAACAATAAACTTGAGACTTATTCTCAATAATTATCATCGACAACATGTTAAATGTCTATTTCTGTGTGCGTGTAATTCAATTCTTCTATTTGCTTACAGAATTTTCTGCCAACAATGTAGGCAATCTACTCCTCACAGAAGATAAAATGAAAATCAAGATAGCCGACTTTGGTTTAGCTAGGGAGGAGATCGAAGATGAAATGACAACGGAGGCTGGGACATATAGATGGATGGCTCCTGAGGTAGTACTTAAGTGCAAAATATTTTATGTTTGTAAGATCATTACAAGTCTTGAATGTATTTTCCTAAATGATCAGTTGTTCAGCATAGAAGCTCTTCAATTGGGAGCAAAGAAGTATTATGATCACAAGGTTGATGTCTATAGCTTCTCTATGGTTCTGTGGGAGCTGCTCACCAACAGCACACCCTTCAAAGGCAGTAACAATATCATGGTGGCATATGCTGCAGCAATGGTATGTTCATTAGTATGTTAATTCTTACTTATAAATGGTTAGTTATTATAACTAACGCATGACCACCAGATTAGTATGTTTGCCTAACTAAAAGTTACTTTTCTAATCATGTTTTGCAAATAAGTATATTTAACCTACTTTTTAACCCAGCTAATATCTTGTATTTGTCACTGTAAATGTACTTCAAATTGTTGCAGTCAGTTTTCCGTCAGTTATATTTAAGTTGTTTTAGGCATATGCAAATTATGATGTTATCTTTTTATGTGCTTTTGAGAACCTCGATAGTGTCTTGGCATGCATAGTGTAAATGTTTAGACTTTTTTGAGTTACTGCAGCACTTTATTCAATTTCTGAATTATATTTCTCATTGATGCTCGGTATCTTCTAGAACCGAAGGCCCAGCACTGAAAACATTCCTGCAGAAATTGTGCCTCTCATACAGTCTTGTTGGGCAGAAAATCCAGAAGATCGACCAGAGTTCCACCAAATCACCGTTTTTCTGAAAAACTACCTCCACCATCTCTCCCAATTGGACGGCACATCAGTAATATCACCAACTTTGTTGGAGGCAGAATCTTCAAGAAGCAAAGAAAAGACTGAAGATTCTCCACCCACAGACTTCTTGATGTCCAGGTCTGGAGAAACGAAGAAAAGGCAAAGGAGTCTGTGTTTCAGAATTCTGAGTTGTTTTGGTTGCTGTCTAGGTAACTAGTGTCAGTAAATAGTAGATGCAGTTGTGCTCATTTTGGTTCACAGTCAGAAATGTACACACATATATAGTAATGAAGCCTATAGTTATCAATTTTGTCGTGAGCCATGAACATGCATTGTACAGAAAGCTATGGAAGTAGTGATCTAGAGGAAGAATAGAATAATAGAAAAAGAATAAAGCTTTTGAGGTAATGGTGTATTGGTTTTCCCTTTGCCTAGTCATTTCTTCTGTTCATTCAATTCCTTCAAACTTTTCTGTTTACTCTTTGTGGATATCTTGCCATGCTAAAGTTCTACACGTCACTGGTTGATAAAGGCTCTTTTCTTTTCTTTTTAATTTTTTTTTTGTTATTACGAGCTTTAACTCATAAGTTTATTGTAATTAGATTGAACTAAAGATATTTATTCGCAAGTCTTACATAAGAATTTTCAAGAAAAACAAAAGAACAGAATTGCGCAATATTTTCTAAGATTTATTATCTTATTATAATGCCTCCGTTTGGCTCTTATTATCTCAAAAATATATTTTTCTATTTCTTATTTTTAATCACACAATCTTTTATAAAATAATATTATACGTAAATCGATTTTTTTTTTCCTTTTTCAATTAAACATTCTTAAAAAAAAAACTATTATTTCAAAAATTATAATTCCTAGGCGAAACGGGGCAAATAAGAAGTTGACCCAGATTGAAATAAAGAAGAAATCATCATACTAGTTTGATTGAACAAGATCCCATTTGACAATCAGAAAACATGATTGGATGGACACACAAGTACAAGTACACTTGTGTAAAAAAATCCAAAAGTGGAAACTGTGTACAAGTACTATTACACGACCATGATTAATGACAGAAAATTTCTACGTTTTCACGTGCGATATATTCTTCGTGTATTAGAAATCATAGAAAATTCCTCTATTTGAAATATTTTGTGCGGAAAACCTTCATTCCGTCAAGTGTAGAACAAGGTTTGTGTGTTGTATTTATTTTCTAGTAATTCTATTGTTTTCGTATTTAGAATTTTGTTTCATTCAATCATATATATTTTTCGTTGTTATTGGTGGAAATTAAGTAATTGATCCCTTGTTTGACAACCTTTAATTTAATTTTTGCTATAGTATCATTTTCAATCACATTTCACACATTAAAATATTTTAATTCCACCATTTTCAACCATACATTCTCAAAAAAAAAAAAAAAAAAAACTATGTTTTTACATCTTTAAGGCCACCAAACAAACAGGGGCTAAATTACTTTATGATTCCAGAATGATTTTCAAACTAATTTCCTTCAACTGATAGGTTATAATGTAAAATTGAGTCGAAGAAAAACAGGGGCCGCCAATTGGATTTTGTTTTTATGGTTTTACTATTTTGTGGAATAGAAACAGAGCAATATTTTCTCTTTAAATTCTAAATTTTTAGTGAATTGGGAAGCATATTATTGTAACTTTTGTTCTTATGAGCTCTAGTTTGCTTAATGCCACTAATTTTTTGGTAGTTAATCATTGAAGAGAGCTTTGAGGGGGAAGAAGATGAAATGGGAGGGGATGGGGGTGTAATGGAGTTGAAAATAAAGTTTTTAAAGATTTGAGATTGTAAGTGACACATATAAAAAATTAGATTTAATTTGTAAAAAAAATAAAAAGTCAGGTACTAAAATTGCAATTATTCCTTTTAAATTTTGACCTTTTTTTTTTAACCATTTGACAGATCTTGACTGTATGGGATTTTCCAAACAAAAAATTTCGAATACGATTTCAATAAGTGTAAAAGTATTTTATGTTAAAACGTGTGATTGAAAATAAGTTTTGTAAAAAATTAGGCTCAAACAGGAGCTAAAGATATAACGACTTAAGAAAGAAAAGAATTATATTTTTATTGAGATGATATGAAAATGACTTCATAAACACCTGATGTATTAATCGCTTATGATTATAATTTTGAAATAAATTTCTACTTTATTGACAAATGAATAATGGAAGACATTATCGACAATGATTTTACAAACACCTAAACGTACTAATCGCCTATGATTATAATTTCACTTCAAAGAATATTTTTTTAAAGAAAAGGAGACGAAAATTATAAGTAATAAAAAATGAAGGGTTTGTTCTTTAATAATTTTAATTGCAGTGGGGACAAATGCAATTAAATAAAGTTATCCATTGAGAGAAATCACAGTGTCATCAAAAACACTTGGTTGCCTCGTCATGCCTATCCACTCACTTTCGGCTACCTGGATACCGCTTTCTCCCTCACGTGTCACCTTCCAAACCCTACCCCCCCACCCCCACCTCCATCCCCAGCCACCACAATTTACCTTGTTAGAATTGCCGGAGATACAAAGCCCCAGTGGTAGATTCTGCAACTGAATTATTTTCTTCATGCAATTTTTTATTTTTTATTTTTTCATCGGAAGTATATTAATGAAGACAGAATTAATGCTGTCTTATTGTGGGATGCAGATTTTTCGGTTTGAGTTGTTGTAGAATTGACCTAAGGTTTCTTCTGACCGTCAGATCTGTGGGAGGGGTTTTTGTGTTTTTTTGGCTTTATATTGATAAGAACCTCTTCCGTCCCGCTTGGACTCCTTACGTTCCAGCTCACTCTCTTTTCAGACCTGGTCAGTTTCTTTCTCTTTCTTAATTTTTCTCTCTCTACTGTTTTTACCTTTTTTACTATATAATAATCATATACGCATAGAGCCACACAAACGGAACCCTCCTAGGAGACTATTGGATGGTTACCTTAATTCTAATTTTTAGGAATTGAAGTGGATCTTCCAATGTTATATGTTTGATTTAAATTAGGGAGGACGAGCTTTTTTTTTGTTATGCAAAGGAAAGTAGAAGAGCATATAAGTAGCAGGTAAGTTGTCGTTCAACCCCACGCGTATTGTGTTAATACACTATAGATGGAAGAAAGTTGGATTTGGAAAACAAGTGAATAAGTCAATGCAATTTGTCAATATCTTTTTCCTTGGTTAAGAGGGAAATTGGGTTTAATTATAGTTTTTCAGATGGGATTTGGACTCAGGTAATGACATTCTGCCACCTAATTTACTTGAACTTGGTGGATGAAAGTTGAAAATTATATTGGTGTGGGGATGACATTTTGGTAAGATTCTTTGTGTCTTGAGTGCTCATCAGTGACGTCTACGACTTCCAAATTGTATCACGTGTGTAAAAAGATTAAAATGATAATCACGATGAACGCAATTTGAAGTGCACACACTCTACGTGGGAAGGTTTAGTACTGAATTAGTGAACATGCATAAAGGATGAGTGAAAATTTAGTAACATGGATGTGAATTATGTTGTGTCCTTTACCGTTTACATAGTTTACTGTAAATATGAGCTTTTCAAGTTGAGTGTATGCAACTCAGTTTTGACTACATTCCCACCATTAGCTTTAGAAGAAATCCTGTTCTAGTGTCATTGCCTAAATTAATTACAAGGAGCAAAAGAAGACAGGAGTTAAGTAACAGAAAATAATTGATGTACGCATTGAATGTGACCATAATATAACTAACATTAAATGATACATGCATATTTCACTCATGAAGATTGAGACTAAGTTAGACTGGAAAATTGTCATTTCTAGTGACTAATATTTTATAGTTCAGGATGAATGCAATTTCTCTATATTGATCAGACTAAGTATTTAGGAGAGCATTGCTTCTCTTTCAATCTATATTCTAAAATATTACATGGTTATGATGCATCGATACGGACACATGTGTCCGACATGCGATTTTTCAAAATAAGTGCTGACAACACATTGATTAAATTCTTTAAAATTCTTCATTTATATAGCATAAATTTAATTTTAGCCCCCGTTTGACTCTCTTTCAAAAAACTCTATTACTCATTTTTATAATAGCCATCAAACAAAGGCTTATATTTGTTATGAATTTTTTTTATGAAATCTTTTAAATACTTGTACATATTTATTTTTTACTAATAACCTTGAGTTAAAATATATCATATTTCTAATAAAAAAGAAAAATGGTAATAGAGTGTCCAATGGGTGTCGGCATCCGATAAATGTCTGACATGTGTGTGTCGGACATGGACACTCTACCCTAGTTGATACTTCCCTTTTTATTTACATTCATTTTGTATCTCCAGCTGAATTTTCACCTAAATTTTCAAATATCTAGGATTGACATAGTATTGATATATTATCTAGTTATTCTGCACTATCCTCATCGACGAGCAGATTGTTTTAGTTTTCTTAAATTAAACGTGTCATTCAGTATACGCTTTTTCCCTTCTTTTCCTGTTGGTCCCTTCCCTAATTCCCTCTCTAAAAAGGGATTTTTTTGGGTATTAATTTGACGTTGACTTTTAGTTGCTTGAGTTACAACTGTAGCATTGTGCGCTCAATTCACTTGTTGCACTTGCGTTGTCTGATTAAGAACTTGTTTTATTTGTACGTCAATGGGAATTTGTTTCTATTGTAAAGACACTTTTCCTTGTCGTTTCACTCTAATATATGAAGCAGCACTTTGAATTTAATAGGAGAAGTGCACATTGCTCAAATAGGAAGAGTGATGTAGGTGTGGTAGACCACTCTTTGCACACGTGAGATCTATGCAATTGCCAATGACACAAGCTATATAGAAACCTGACAATAATTTGATTGTTCATTTCACAAAGTAAGAATATGTAGAATAGACAGAGAAGTAAAGATAAACATAGCCATCTGCATGTCTAGAATATATAAATGAAATTTTTTGCTGCTATCAGTTTATATAATAATGCTATGTAACTCCACTGGTGCTTAGCATTACCAAAATCTTTAACTGAACCATTATCATTGACAATCACTCATTATTGCTGCTAATTTAAAACCAGCTGAACTTCACGTAACATCATGAACCAGGACATCTCCTTTGTTCAGAGAGGATATAAGAAGCTGCCCTGCCTTGATAGCAAAGGCATGAAGAGTTTTGGAATGGAAATAGCAGTTAAATCAAATGGGTAGAAATCTAAGGAATTATTGCGAGGTCTTTAAAAAGATAAAAGAGAAGAGTACTGGAAAGAATGAATCCGAAAAGACCACATGAGGCAGAACTAAGATTGCCAATAGGTGCAAGAGTTCATTAATTTATGAAGCAGGTTTACAAACAGGCAGAAAAAAGGATATTACAGGCAGAGGTGGGGAGAAATGGTTCCTCTAGTGAATTGGTGCAGAATTGTGGATTTCTAATGAGTTTTTCAGTCATTTGCAGTAACTGTCAGTCATGGGATGGAGATCTTTTATAAGCTTTATGCCATTAGATACTCATTAATGCTGCAAAACTGATTTATCGTAATGCATTTTCAAGATGTCTTGGATCTATTGAGCATTCGCCGAGGCACTAATATAGATAATAGGAATTGACCTTTGTCATTCATTCGACAGTAGAATCTTGTACTTATTGAAATGACAATGGATTGCTCTCGTTTGATGTCAATCAGGTGCCTATCTTTTAATTGACAATACAAGATCTTATACTGAACAATTAAAGTTAGGTTAGACAATTGAGCCTACAATCTGCTGCTCAAATGGGCACTGGGCATGAGGGCACCCCTGCAAAGTCTTCCACCCCTGCTACTTCTACTCAGGTTCGCTCTTTTATTATTTTGTATATCTTTGCATCTCAAGGGCAATCACGGTTATATGGTCTTTTTTAAAATATTTATGTCTCAGCCATAGCGCGAAGTAAATGCGGCTCATCCATTTTTATTCCTCCATTTTTTTTTTTAATTGAATTTCAGGAAGCACCAACTACACCTGCATATCCTGATTGGTCAAACTCTATGCAGGTTTCTGATGAAAGCTTTAGGTTTCATTTGTCTTCGATACTTGTGTTTATGTTATTATTTTTGTGTTGGCTTATTTGAAACCCTTTCATTTTCCAGGCTTTCTATGGTGCTGGAGCCACTCCACCTTTCTTTGCTTCAACAGTTGCTTCTCCTACACCCCATCCCTACTTGTGGGGAGGCCAGGTAATTATTCTAGAATTTGATTTCTAGACCTACCCTTATACTTTCAACAGTTGGACATTTTTGGACCTTCATAATATATAGAACACCTTATCATAATATTGCTCGATTGTTTTTCAGCATCCTCTGATGCCACCTTATGGGACTCCAGTTCCATATCCAGCTATATATGCTCCTGGGGGAGTCTATGCTCATCCCATCATGGCCACGGTAATTAAGATGCACGAAGTTTTTGGTGTTTAGTTGTTGGTGTCATTTTGTAAACTATAGTTGATTATGTCTGTTGTTTTTATGGTATTCTGTCAACGATTTGAGCATGATAAATCAAGCACCATTTCGGTAGATGTGGAAGCTTCAATTATATCTTCATGGTTTGTTGTGCTTTCTTTAGACTCCAGGCACCGTACATGGAACTGCAGAGTTAGATGGAAAAATAGCTGTGGGAAAGAACCGTGCTTCAAGCAAAAAATCCAAAGGGACTTCAGGAAACCATGGCTTGATTAGTGGAAAAATTGGAGATGGTGGGAAATCAGCTTCAGGCTCTGGAAATGATGTCGCAACACAAAGGTGCTTTTAGACAGATGTAATGCCAGATATATTATCCTATTCAATCACAAACTTTACCCTTTGGACACATTTGGTACACCGTATAGGATTAGGGGGGATTAAATCAAGGTGGATTAGGGTGGATTTTCTTAGTACGGTGTTTGGTATCACATTGTATTAGAAAAACGTCCAAGTATTAAAAAATTAAAAAAATATTACAATATTTTTTGTTTATAAATAAGTTTTCTTAACATACATTTATTTTAATTTTTCTTAACATAAATTTACTTATAATTTTTTTTTAACTTGTAAGTGATTTTTTTACTTATAAGTTTTTTAATTATATGTAATTTTTTACTTGTTAGTGTATTTTTCATTATAAGTGATTTTTTTGTGCTTATGAGTATTTGATCCAGTAACGTATAAGTGAACTTCTACTCCTGAGTAATATTTTTTTTACCTATAATTATTTTTTTAACCTTATAATTAAATCTTTCCTTAATTTATATATTTTTTTCTTTATGTTGTACTAATAATTGTTTTTTGGGTTTGTTAGTGGTTTTTTTACTTATAAGTGAAATATTTAGTTCTTACTATTTTTTCTCATATTCGTAAAAGTAAGAATAAGTTATACGGTTTAAATTATAAAACCATATCGTATTGGTTATATATGGTTGATTATATGTATTAATTCTACCAAACACCGGATGAGGATTAGATAGGATTAAATTAATCCTTATCCGGTCTAATACAATGTGCCATTAATATATTTTAAATATATATTGTTAGATTTAGTGCCAGGTTTTCTATCTTATTCATTGTAGATTTACTCTTTTTCTATGTTTGTGTGTTTTTGTTGATTATCATAATATATGATTGTAAAGATTGCTCATGAACAGCGCTGATAGCGGAAGTGAAGGTTCATCAGATGCAAGCGATGAGAATGATAACCAGGTTTATTTTTCTGCTCTAGCGATAATACAATCTTATTTCACTCCAGTGTTCAAGAGTCTGACAATCCCCTGAAACTTGATTTTGGGACCTATGGTAGCAAAATAACTAAGTCTTACATTAATGTGGCTCAGTCAAGAAAGAGCAAATATGATGTGTCATATTTCATATTAAAGCCAATCTAATTTGATATTTTAGGAATTTTCTGCAACCAAGAAAGGAAGTTTTGACCAGATGCTTGCTGACGGTAAACATTTTTACCTGTCCATCTCGCCCTGGTTCTTTATATTGTTCACGGTCTGACCAGTCTAATGGTTAATCAGGAGCACATGCACAGAACTCTGGTCCGGCTAACTTCCAGAATTCAGAACCCGGTAATCCTGTAGTTTCTATGCCTGCAACTAATCTGAATATTGGCATGGATTTATGGAATGCATCGTCTGCTGGTTCTGGGGCTATGAAATTACGCCCCAGTCAGACTGGTGTTTCACCAACTGTGGCTCCATCTCCGTCTGGCATGATGAATGAGCATTGGATTCAAGTAGGTTAACTCACTTTTTAATATTTCTGTATCATTAAGGATTATGTTTTGGTTAATTGTTTCTGTGTTGTGCCTGTTGAACTGTATATGGATTTCGGTTCAATGGAGAAATTGGGTAACCTCGTTTGATTCAACTTGGTGAATGCTGAAGCTGTAACCCACTGTTTCCCAACTGTAAAGTATTGTACGAGTTAATAAATTGTTCCTAGAAACAACTGCTTGGGTTTTTTCTCGGTGATGGTTTGACAATTGGCTTGTCTCTTCGAAGTAGTGGTCTTGTTCTGCTGCTGGCTATGTCAGAACTTCTCCTCCATGGATATCCATGTCATTTATGTTGAAGTTATTATAAATAACAATTGTGGAGTCGTTCAAATTTCCACTTTTAGGCATTTCAAGGACCAGCACTTGCGATACCATTTATTACACCCACCCAAAAAATACTGAATAAAATGAAAAAATAAAAATGCAAGGATTACCAAGAAACAACAGTGTTGGCAATCTACGTATACTAGGACTCAAGTAGATATTTGAACTTCAATTTGACAGGACGAACGAGAACAAAAAAGACAAAAGAGAAAGCAATCTAACCGGGAGTCTGCTCGGAGATCTAGATTACGGAAGCAGGTTAGGCTCAGTTTTTAGTTTTCAATTTCACTTTGATGTTTCCTCAATAAAGTCTTTTCTTATTGCGTTTTAATCAATATGTGCATGTGCTCCTCCATCCCCCAAGTATTGTAACGTGTAATTATGAATGGAATTTAGAACAGCAAGGGTGGTTTGGAAAGCAGACTAGTATAAGTAGTTAATCATTGGTTATCTCAATTAAGAGTCTTTTTCTATTGTTTTTCAACTTAGAAAGCGGATATAAAAATAAAGTTAAAGCAAAAAGTCTTGTTTGAGGGCATAATACTTGGTTGACCCAAGTTTATTGCCTGCTTTATTAGATTGCATTAACGCATGCAAATATTTGGCTTGTCTCTTCGAATTTGATTTTCTTCTTTTATTTTTGCATGCTTTATTAGATTGCATAATATTTGGCTGACCACAAGTCTATGAGATCAAGGTTTAGCTGCTTCTTGTTTTGTATTAGATGGCATAATATATAAAAAATTACTATATAATTTCTATTATCGCGGGAAATTATGGTGGCCATTGGATCTGAATTCTGAACTGGATCAGACTAGTTCCTGTGGGTGTAGGTGGTTACCATTGTAGTAATGAAAGTGGTAGAAATGTATATTATTGAGTACATAGAAGATTTTGAAACTGTAGTTAAGGAAAGAGAAGCTTTACTTTTAAACATAGGCTTGAGATATGTCCTTGGGCTTTCTCCTAAAGTGCCTGACGGCGATTCTAGTATCTGTCTTTATGCTTCAATATTTGCAAAATTGTCTTCTTTCTCTTGAAGTAATCTAATTGTCATCATTTTTTGTAATTCCTTAGACATTCATATTGTTGTCACTTTTTGCAGGCTGAGTGTGAAGAGCTACAACAGAAGGTAGAGACTTTGAGTGGTGAGAATCGCACACTAAGAGATGAGCTGCAGAGGCTCTCAGAGGAATGTGAGAAGCTCACATCTGAGAATGACTCCATAAAGGTACTTCTTAAGAAGTTTCACCATTTTTACCAAAGAAAAATAAAAAAATAGGCAGTCTTTTTTATATATCATTCTTGAAACTTAAGGAAAAATTGCATTTGAAAAATCTGCTGGTTGATCATTATTGAATAAATAAAAAATAATAAAAAAGTTCCAAAAAGTGCTCTGTTTGTTTCCCATCGTTTGGACCTTCCTAGTTAAGGTGTCTTTTAACTTTTGATCTAATACCCCCCTCAACACGCACACGAGATAGAGTAATAAGTAAAATTTTGCTGCCGAAACAGGAAGAATTAACAAGGGTGTGTGGGCCCGAGGCGGTATCTAAACTTGAGAACAACAGCTCAGTTAACCATATTCAGTCTCGTGGCGACGAAGGTAACTGTTAGATCAGGATGTTAGAAAGTAGATTATGCTGTTTAAAGAGGGACAATTTTTTCTATTTCTGGAGAATTTCATGACTATAAGCTCAATTAAGTAAAGGAATGTACTTTTGCTAAGTTCCTAAGATATTTGTGACTTGAGAGAGTTTGCTGTTGTCTACTAATCTTATACCATATAACCCCATTTACTGTAACATCAATGTGTTCTTCCAATGGCATTAGATATCCAATTTTTCACTTTGCTATTAATCGCTCGTCTTAGTGATCTTGTTTTCTTCATTTCTCTTGAAATGCTTGTTCTGTCAAAACTCTGAAGTATTAATTCATTCAAGATACGTAAATGTTAAAGACTAATCCTTTTCAATATAAATTACAGACAAAAACATAAAGCGGTCAGGATTAATATACCCATTCCTAACCTAGCTTAATTACCTCAAATAAACCCTTATGGGGGAGTTTATTACCTATAATTATGGTAGTAATTATTTCCTAATACCTCCAAGCTGACGTGGCAACAAGTGGCCTATTGTGCCAGCAAAGCAGCATCTCTTCCTGCTGTTTTGCCACGTGGAATCCTATGATATTTGCTCTCCTCAGTAAACACTCAGCTTGAAAGTCAGCAAACTGACCAAGCCCCACCTGTCTCAAGCCGGCCGTCACTAGCGCTTCCCTCCATGGCGTATTGCGGCGGCTGGCCGCCTCCACTGCCTCCATAATCTTGGGAAGAAAGAGGAAAGTCTCAATCCTTCTTATCAAATCACCACTACCTCCACCACTGCTTTTAAAGTCTGCAGCCTCTAGTGACTCGAATAGGCTGGAGTAAAAATCTAGACCATCAATCAGAGTCTGGCGATATGATGGTGCTTCAAATCCCATCTGGCCTTCACTCTCCACGTGCATGACCACGAGAGGTGAAACTCTGCGGAGATCATCGAGAAAACCTGTCCCGACATGCCGGAATATTGCTGGAGATAAAAGAACAGCAACATTTTCACTATCCATCAATTTGATAGCCTTGAAAGATAAATACTCAAAAGTACTTATCGAAACAAAGTCTATATCGAGCCTAATATTCAGCTCACGTGCAAACTGAGTCAAATTCTCTTTGATCAGCTTTGATTCCATTGCATACTCTTCAGGAACTATAGCTGTAATTCGAAGCATTGCTGGGGTAGCTTTACCAGACTCAGCCTTATCAGCTAGTTCTTTCAAGAACGAAGCCCATTGGCTGCCAAGCCCGATATCAAAGTCGATGATGTGGACATGAATGGAGCCCTCTAGGGCTTCAAGCACGGCTTGGTTAGCCGTGAAGCTTGAGAACATGGGAACTGGGGAGATGCCTGAAAACATTTTCTGTGCTTTGATGGTCTGGATGATCTCTGAAGAGCTGGCAGGATGAGTTTGTCGAGTCGATCCAGAGAGTAGGGATTGAAGGGCTTCCTTGAAGTAGAAGGCAGCTCTCTGGAGGGGCTTTCCTGTGGGAGATCTGAGCTGCTGATTGAGCCGTGCCAATGATACCTGCCCGAGTTGTAGGTTGTTGATCTCGAAGCACTCGGCAAGTCGGATTAACTCGTCTACGTAATCAAATCCAACATTCAAGTTGTTATTCAAGTTTTGGATTTCTCCAGATAGGTCTAATGGGTGGATGATATTGCTGTTATGGCTCAAAGGTGCAGTAGAGTATGTAGTGGTAATATCTGAGAGTAGACTAAATTCAGATGGCTCAAACCTAGTTGATGAACCGAAGGAGGTTACAGGTGGGAACTCAGGGATTGATGAATACTGCTGATCACAGTGAGTACCAAGTTGAGAAATAGGTTTTGAAATAGGGATCGAATCGTCATCCAAACCCAGTTCTCTCATCAAAGAATCCCAAACCTCAAAGTGATGGTTCAGCGCATGATCTCCCAGTTGAAGAGGATCATCACGAATTGTTGAAATATTAGCTGTAGCACAAGTAGATATGACCTTTTTAGCAACGGGACTATGGCTTCCAGAGAGTTCAAGAACCGATTTTGGCTTGTAGGGGGAGGTAGTAGGTGTGGAGCTGCCCGGAGTAGTGGTGGTCCGGGTGGTCGTAACCACTGGTTTTGAGTTCAATGATTGGCTGTGATTATTACCAGAAAAGGGTACTTTCATTTCTCGAACGCAAAAGAAGACGAACAAAACCCTAATCTCTCTCTCGTTCTCTTCCAATACAAGATTTTCTTGATCTTTCAATGGTTTTTTCTTCTGTTTTGTATGGTAGAAGTTGAAAATCCAAGGAGGGCTTGTGTGGGTGATGATTCTTGGCTTTTTATCTTTGCGTGCATGGGTCGTATATGTGGGGTGGGGTATGATATGGCACGTGTGAATGAAAATAAAGTGATGTAATGGAGATATACAAGTAGGGCACACAAGTCAGAAGATTAGAGAATTGATAGATATATCTCTTGGAAGCTTGTTGTTGAAGGCTTAGAATCAACACTTTGTTGTGTTACTTTCTTGGATTCTTGATCGATCAGCTTCCTTTGGTTGTTGGCTGATTTGATTTTTCTTGCATCAAGTGGATCTTGAGTTGATTAACGTTATTACCATTTTCTTATCTTAATTATTTCAATCTTTGTAGAACAATCACTTTCCTTTGTTGTACTGTCGAGGTTTATTTCCTTGCCTTTTTGTTAGATATCCTTTAAAAGATTCAATCTAATATTGTATATCAAACATGTATCTGCATGTTTAAAATTCAATTCTAGTGTGTAAAATCGAAAAGTGAGATTACTTTTACGCCGTGGTTTTTAAAAGTCGAGTTACTTTTTAAGCGCGGTATTTGAAGAAATGCCAAATCGTGAGGGCTTTTGTTGCGTTTTTCTATTGCAAGTGTACGATATATTAACAAGTAATACAATGGACATTTGGGTTGGGATTATCGTTCTCACAATGATTATACTTTAGAACTTAATTATATTTTTCTAATTCTTATTTGATGAAAGCAAATAAAGAATTATAGCTGTTGTGAATTTTTGGGTTATATACTTGAAATCAATTAAATTGCACACAAAGATTGACCGAGAATTCAAATAATGGATGGATATTAGAACCAATCAATTTCACATATTAATCATCTTTAAGTCTTAATTCAAAATTCAAGAACCTAATGTAGCATTCAATCGAATTTTTCTATTGTATTCAATTTACTCATCTCAAGTTCTCATTAAACCTATTTAACTAATTCAATCACATATCACTATGTGAATTTACCATAGTTAAACGAAACATTAGTTCTAAGAGTTCATATGATGATCGCAATATTTAGCATATGTATTTCTACATGTTATACTAATATACTAGATTTTACTATATGGTATAAATTTCAAACTCACACCTCGATAGTGATCAAGTCATTTAATGCATTAAAATCATAATAAAGTCAACACATGAATGATAAAATACCAAGAATTTTGAATAAAAGACAGTTTCAAATAGATTCCATCGTTTGCCCTAATATAAAGTTTAGCTACTCATAATAAATGAAAAAGAAAAACAAGAAATTACTGAATACATCACCGGATTTTGAATATAGATGTAGAAAAAGAAATCAAGCTTGCACCAAGATGTTCTTCTTATTCCAATTAATACATCACCGGATTTCGATTTGACTATTTTGCCCTTTTTGTTACCATGCCAATGGCCTTGTTGTCTTTTTCTTCCCTAATTGCGCTTTCTTATCATCACTACAAAACAATGCTAATAAACACATTAAAAACATTAACTACAAGTAATATCTAGCTCATGATTAAGTTAAAAAGAGAACAAAACTTGTGAATAAAACACACCTTTCTCAAACGTCCTACTTTTGAGTAGGGAAAAATTGATGTTTCTTATAATTGGGGAGGTAAAATCATACTTTTCATTGCTTTAATGGAAAAGAAAAGAAATTCCAAACCTAACTTAACTTTGCTTGGGGGACTTTCATAGACTATCTTATTCATCACATCTTTTTAACTAATTTATTCCCTTTTTGTCAAAAGAAGGTAACCTTAGAAAATTGGACCGCTCATTTAGGTTTCTATCATTCAATGTATGAATATGGACCCCACGTAATTAACATCGTGCATCTTTAAGGTAATTCAAAGTCAGAGGTAAAGTCATCCAACCTCTCGACATTTCACTTCAATTAATTCAAATTTGCACGCAATTGTAACGTATAAAATTTATGACTAAGGACTTTGAATCGCACCACTTAACTTATAGTCTAATTTTTCTGACCAATAGAGCTGGTTTCTATTAACATGGACCGAGTGGTTGTTCGATGAGTGTGTTTTAATTTTACTTTTTCTTTTTGATATGAATTTTCGATTAACTCGAATTTTAAAAGTGGCAATAAATAATATAAAAAGGAAAGAAAATTGCGTTGTGTCACAGACCTGATGAAAGCAGGTAAGAATATATTCTGGTGGTGAAGGAACTGTAATTGGCCAACCCATTTGTTCATGTGTACGTGCCACAAAAGAAAGGCTTTTGTTTTCAATTTCAACTTTTGATGAAAAGCTTGTATACCTTTTAAAAGTATTATCATCTTCTTTAAATACAAAATGCTCTTTATTTTAAAGAGGTAATGCTTAAAAATAAGCTTCAAAATAATCTATATTTTCTCTAAATTTAGAGAGCCAAACACACCCTATTCTTAACTACAATGATTGTATATAATGAATTACAGATTTAAATACTTTATTGTGTAAATTATTCAAACCAAATTTAAATTGATTGGTCATTAACATAA
The DNA here is from genome assembly GCA_019097785.1 of Fraxinus excelsior. Classification (NCBI taxonomy): domain Eukaryota; kingdom Viridiplantae; phylum Streptophyta; class Magnoliopsida; order Lamiales; family Oleaceae; genus Fraxinus; species Fraxinus excelsior. The sequence goes on from CM032628.1 coordinate 6,399,044, forward strand.
AAAAAATATTAAAATTTAATGATAAATCAATAATATTTTTTTTAGAAAAATAAAATAAAGAGTCAAAATAGAGAATATTGGAGTGTACGAAAGTTTGACCATCTAAATTTAAATACACTCGATAATTTATAAAATGTTCTTTACAAATAAAGCCTCTTGAAAATATTTTTAATAGAAATCATGAATGGGCGATCCAAAGCTTGCCATTTTTCGTATGACCTACTTGACTTGGCATTAGCACCATTACATAGTTTGAACCTATTTAAATTTTAATTTATAGTCATTTTTATTTTATATAGGCAAATTTAGGGGGCATTGGGCTGCCCACAACCCATTTCATTTTTTATTTAGTAAATTTTGATAAAAATTAAGGATGTATGGTTGAAAAGTCGATAAATATTGTAAATTTAATAAAATATATGATTAAAATTAATCGTTGACTAAATTTTTGTCGACTTTTTTAGTTAAACCAAAATAAGACACACAAGTATGCGTGTATAATGAAATTATAAGTCAAAGTATGACCAATTTAGATGAGGTTGTGGGTGCATGGTATGTATGAGGATTCTTCAAGAGATTGGGTTCATTTTCATAGCTCAACTTGTCCTCATCTGTGCCCTCGTGCAGTCAAATCTTGCTTTTTGTAGCTTCTCTAATTTGGATCCACATCAAAATTTCAGCATTATTATTGTAATTTTTTTGTTCTATTTATTTAGGGGTTTTTACGATTTTCAAAGTGATAGAAGTTCGCTTTCCATCGACCCCACCAAGTTGTAGTGAAAGATATAGTTCATCAACAAATTTATATACATCCTTATCATGAGTTATACTACATTTGCTATCTCGCTAACTTGAAATTGAACGTCAGCAAGATAAGCGCAAAAATATGCACTCTTGTCTTCTCTTCACATTCAATTCCTATCTACGTCTTTTATACATGACCATTTGGTGTCTTGGCATTGGATATCTAGAGGAAATCTTTAACCTATTATATAGGATGTTCTCTTAATATTTTTAGTATACCCTCAGCAAATCAGTTGGTTGAAAATTAAGTCAACATTCAGACATCGATTTGAGGGAATACAACCAACATGATACAATATATATATATATATATATATCTTCTATATATAAAAAGTGCCTATTAAACGGAATATGTTGGTTTAACGGAAAAACTAACGGAATTTCTTGATTTAACGGAAAAACTAACGAAATTTCTTATTTTTAACGGAAAATCTTTTTCACCACCCCTACTTTCAAACTAAAATATCTTGGAGTTAACTTATCCGAATCGACTTTTTCTCGAATATGATTTATGTATCTAATTACGATTTATCCAACGAGACCAATATTCATATATTTACGATAACTCCATCAATATCTAAATATTTGACACAAATAAAATATAATTTGATAAATGTATCATTTAGTTCCTAACTTTCAAAATATTAAAATATAGTATATAAAAATTGAATTATATTTTATGAAAATTTTCTGGGTATTACATTCTCACCCCCTTAAAATATTTTCGTCTTCGAAAATTTACTCGTCACTTACCAATACTAAGTTTAACACATGATATACATATATTATCGTAATACATATCGTACTTTAGCGATAAAATGAATTGCATTATTACTTAAAAAAGAATAAAAACTTAAGTTATGCAAAAAGTTTAAACCTCCGTTTGTTTCTCATTAAAACCCCATAAAAATGAAAAATATGGCCGTTATCCATCACATCAATTTATCAATTTTGAATTTCTATCTCTTGTCTGGGGTCCAATAACGATTATATTTTTTATTCTCATTACATTAATGAGAATCAAATGGAGCCTAAGTAAACTCATTTTCTTACCCCTTAACATACCTTGAATTTTCTATTTGTGATTTTAGGTTAGAATTGACAGAGAGAAATACTTTATTTAATTATTTATCAATTACATAAATATTAAATCATTAATTATTTAATTAACCAAATAAATTACATCTTTATTAATAACAAATTAATTTTTAAACAAAACTATTAAATATAAATTAAGCAAACGTGCATTGCACGTTGCTTACACCTAGTATATATATAAAGTGGCTATTAAACGGAATATGTTGGTTTAACGGAAAAACTAACGGAATTTCTTGATTTAACGGAAAAACTAACGGAATTTCTTGTTTTTAACGGAAAATCCTTTTTCACCACCCCTACTTTCAAAATTATAATTAAATAATAATAATAATAAATTAGCTTTTGATAATTCCTTCAAACTAAAATATCTTGGAGCTAACTTATCCAAATCGACTTTTTCTCGAATCTGATTTATGTATCTAATTACGATTTATCCAACGAGACCAATATTCATATATTTACGATAACTCCATCAATATCTAAATATTTGATACAAATAAAATATAATTTGATAAATGTATCATTTAGTCCCTAACTTTCAAAATATTAAAATATAGTATATAAAAATTGAATTATATTTTATGAAAATTTTCGGGGTATTACATTCTCACCCCCTTAAAATATTTTCGTCCTCGAAAATTTACCCGTCACTTACCAATACTAAGTCTAACACATGATATACATATATTATCGTAATACATATCATACTTTAGCGATAAAATGAATTGCATTATTACTTAAAAAAGAGTAAAGACTTAAGTCATGCAAAAAGTTTAAACCTCCATTTGTTTCTCATTAAAAACCCATAAAAATTGACATTAAATTTGGAAAAACATCCCACTTGGTAAGGTCTTTTTATGATGACGAGATAACAATATTGTCATGGTTGTAAATTGTATTGGGAAAAGCAAAGCGACGTTTCATTGAGAGTGTTTGGGCATCTTTATTTGAGAATATTACACAAAATATAACTAACTTTTGAATTAATAAATTAATTAATTTGGTCCATTTACACTTCATGCAGTAAAACATTTTTTTTAGTTCTATATTTATTTTTTATGTTTAATAAAATTTAAACTATATAGGTTTAAAAATTAATTTTGAACTTCAATTATAACAAGTTGGATTTGAATTAGGCTTAAATGAAAAAAATATTGAGTTTGATGGTTATAAATTTTATATTTGCAATCTTTCTTATAACAATTAAGAATAATCATGTCATAATCTTAGTTAAGATTCAACTCTTTCACCGTCATGGGTGGATACAATGCTCTACCGCATATTTGGTCACGTCGATTGATTCCGTGTTGTGGATTAGATGACTTGATAAGAAGGATGTAACAAGACACACCTCTGTCTAAAAGTTTAAAATAATTAAGGGGAATATTTATATTAATTATTAAAGTGAAGTACTTAGGAGTTAAGGTTTGCAAATACGTACACGGGACAATCGCGGGGAAAAAGAGAGAGCTTGTAGTATACAAAAGAGGTGAGATTTGATGGCGTTGAGATTCTGATTAGGGCCAACTCCCAAAAAGCAAAAGCCAAAAAGGACGTCATTGCATGCTATGGTTTCACGGGTTGCATTTCTTTTTGACACAAAAATGGACACCGTGCGGCAGTAGTCTGCTCCGCTGGACTACCTTTTCTAGGTTGTTTCTGGACGAAAGAAGATTTAATTACAATTTGTAGAAAGTTTGCAACATAAAATTGAAAGTAACTTGATCATTGATTGCTTGAAAACTAAAAATTACAATTGCTGAAAACATGAAATTACAATGGTTAGTGCAAAGGCCGGACACTAGAAAGCTTGAAAGATGTTTAAAAGACTAATACCCTCTTATAATAGCATTTGAAACAAAAATTCAGGTGACGGGAGTAGACGTTTAAATGCCGAAAAATCATAATAAACTTTTCTAATTTCTAACTATTTTACAATTTAAATAAATTATTATAATGGAAATGAAATTACAATTCAGACATGAACTAATATTTACAATGTACAGTTGAAGTTGGACAAATTACGGTTGTGATAGGATCAAAAAATTTAAGTAAAGTTGCGGTCCTTGACACATGGTGCCTTCCAATGTTTGCACTTCGATCGCAGAGGCACGGTTAAGCAAAAGATCCCTCGATCACAAAGGTGTATTCTAAGCACTTGAATGCGCAGAGCCATAACACTTTGTTAGGAATATGATGGAAGCCTCAGCCACCTACATGACTAAAGGCCTTGATGTGACATCGGGCATAGATGGAAAACTAGGTGCGAACTTTGACAAAATCATCTCGAAAGTTAGTGGACTAAATCTATGCGTGCAAATAATGGATTACTGGACAAGTGTTGCAAAGCACAATCTTCAACAAACTTTGGAAATGGGACCTGGTTATAGCTTCCAATATAATGACGAGGAATGTTAACTCACAAAAAATAACTGAAGTGCCCCTAAAATCATTTGACAGTGAAAAATGGTTTGAAAAAAAAAAACTCTTTTAACATCCAAGCTTCCACCCTTAAAAGCCGCCTCAAATTGAAACACATTTGGAGTCGGAAAATGCTATGTCTACATAGTATTACCCAGACACGCTCTCCATGTGTCCATTATGGACACTCTTATATTATGGACTATATACACATAGCATAATCTTTTGGAGTCGGACCCCTCGAAATTGAAACATTATCTCCGATATAGGAACACTTTCCGATAGAGGTGGCAATAAGCCGAGCCGAGCCGACTCGTTGCCCTACGAGCCGAGCTCGTGGCTCGTTACAAAATGAGCCGAGCTTTTGCTCGGCTCGGCCCACGAGCTCGTCTATCACGAGCCACGAGCCGAGCGGCTCGGCTCGACTCGTGAGATTTGATTTTTTTTTTTTTTTAACTGTCCTTATATGAAGAAAAAAAAAATGGAGGGCTCGTTTTTTGACGAGCCCGAGCGGCTCGTGGGTCGCTACAGTACGAGCCGAGCGGGCGAGCCGACGAACTACTCGGCTCGATTGCCACCACTACTTTACGGCTAGCAAAACATTGGAATCTCCATTTCTTTATCCATACAAGAATTGAACACCCAAATTCTCAAAAAAAAAAAAGGGGGGGGGGGGGGGGAAACCTTGTTGAAATTCAGACAGAAAACTCTAGGAGGAGAAAATCCTATCGAAATTCCAGAGTTGGCTTCAAAAAATAATTTTCGTTTTGTTAGTTCAACAATAATAACCGTAATTGTTATAAAGAACCAAAAAAGTGCACATATACGAATTACCTTATATACAATAAAATTAATCGTATTCTTAATAATTTGAAGTTGACTATACGAATTTTTTTTCGTTATTTGAATATGTTCATTAATAAATTTATCGAAAACATCTAAAATAATTAGATCCATAATAAATAAAATAAACCGAGTTAATTTTGGTCCTACCTAGGGTCTAAAGAAATTGTCTGAACTTGAAATTAACCGGAGTGCTACCATTGTTCACTCACCCCGTGCTATTTATGTCAATATCTCTTTTGGAGAAACCCCATTAGGCCTAATGTTCTGTACAGGCCCCATCATTAGTGCACTTTCTCTTGGCCCAACTCTAAATGTCGTAAATAGCACCAACATTCAAATACAAGGAAAACTGCCAAAAAATTGCTCCTCGACTCTCAACAGCTTTCATTGCATGCATCGCCTCGTGTCACTTTCTAACTTCCACGTGTCCATGCAAATGCCACGTACCTCACTCACTCTTCAACCCTTCTCATTATAAACTAAAACCCAAACCTCAATACTGTGTGTAAATTCACAGTGTGAAAATATTTAGCCATGGCTGAGAAAAGCACTTTTCTATTTTCCCTTCTTTTTTCTCTGCTCCTCATTTGCATAGCAGTTTCTGTTAATGCACATGGAGCATATTTAGAGGAAAAGAATGACTGGGTTTCGGGCCCCCATTTGGTGAAAAAGGAAGAAAGAAAATCCATTGTTTCAACTGAAGATGGAGAGATTTCATCTGTTCGGATTCCCAGTAGGCCGTATCATCTTCAATTCATTACACTGGAACCAAATTCTCTGTTACTTCCTGTACTTTTGCATACAGATATGGTTTTCTATGTCCACACAGGTACTGTTTTCTATTTATGAAAATTGTGTACAGAATTGAACATCTCCTTTTAAGCTTTGAAGATGAGTGAAGAGCGCTGTCTTCTTAATATTGTTGTCTGGAACTAACCGGTTTTGTTCCCACTATTTGGTATTAGGGAGTGGGGATTTAAGCTGGACGGATGAAGATGAGCTTAAGCATGCAGATTTAAGGCGTGGAGATGTCTACAGATTGCACCCAGGAACTGTTTTCTTCATCCAAAGCAGCTTGGAAACTGAACGCTTAAAGCTACGGATTCATGCCATTTTTATGGATTCAGACGACTTTCGCGTATGAACCTAATTTTTGCAATTGATATTTGCATTCCTATTTCTCACTAAAGAGATAATTACCATGCTTATGAATGTGCTCATGGTTTAATGTATGTAGGGACAAACAACTGAAGCTTATTCTAGCATTCGAGATTTGGTTCTTGGCTTTGATAAGAAAGTTCTACAAGCAGCGTTTCAGGTATGCGTATTTTCAATCATCGATTCAGCAATCCATTATAGGTTTCTCAAGAAATCGGATCGATATGTTGGACTAGTACCAAAGTGTGCAAAATGTTTCTTTATCTTTGATCTCTTGCATTTGGAATGTGCGAGGTTTATGGAATGTACCTTCTCTTATGTTGTCTATAACATGATGAATATATTTGTTGTGTTGAGGTTTCCGAGGAAGTGATATATGAGATGCTAAATGGGACAAAGCCGCCAGCTATTGTACATGGTTTTTCAAGAACAAAGAGAACAGCATGGGAAATGGAGGCTCAATTCATAAAAGGCCTTATCGGAAGCAGAGGTTACAATATATTTGAATCGAACAGGAAGAAACGGAAGACAACGAAATTATTCAACATTTTCAGTGAAGATAAAGATTTCAAGAATCGCAACGGGTGGAGCACAACAGTAACCAGGAAAAAACTGTCTGCATTAAAGGGTTCAGAAATTAGTGTATTCGTGGTGAACTTGACGACTGTAAGTTACTAAACACCATCGTAGTCTTTTTCTGGCGTTAGAAACGACTAGAAATTAAGGTTATGATCATGGTTGACATCCATTATTGTTGATTTTGCTGATGTTTTTATGAAGGGATCGATGATGGGGCCTCACTGGAACCCAAGGGCTAAAGAAATTGCAGTAGCCCTGCAAGGTCAGGGAATGATTCGGGTTGTTTGTTCTAGTATTTCAAGTGAAACCGAGTGCAAAAACGCTAGGTTGAAGGTTGAAGAAGGTGATGTATTTGCTGTTCCAAGATTCCATCCGATGGCTCAAATGGCTTTCAACAATGGTACATTTGTTTTCATGGGATTTAGTACGTCGGCAAAGAAGAACCATCCTCAATTTTTAGCAGGAAAGGCTTCGGTCCTCCGGACTCTAGACAAAGAGGTGTTGGCAGCATCATTTAACATTGACAATACTACTTTGGATCGGCTTTTGGCTCCACAACGTGAATCGGTTATCTTGGATTGTACATCATGTGCCGAGGAAGAATTGAGGCTGATGATGGAAGAGATAGAAAAGGAAAAGGAAGCGGAGAGGAAAAGGGAAGAGGAGGAAGCTCGGAAAAAGGCAGAAGAAGAGAGAAGGAAGCAGGAGGAAGCTAGAAAAAGAGAGGAGGAAAAAGCTAGGAAGGAGGAAGAAGAGAGGAGAAAACGAGAAGAGGAAGAGGAAGAAGCAAAGAGGAGGGAGGAAGAGGAAGCTAGAAAGAGAGAGGAGGAAAAAGCTAGGAAGGAGGAAGAAGAGAGGAGAAAACGGGAAGAGGAAGAAGCAAAGAGGAGAGCAGAGGAAGAAGCGAGAAAACGACAGGAAGAGGAGGCTAAGAGGAGAGAACAAGAGCAAGAGGAAGCTAGGAAGAGAGAACAGGAGGCCGCTAGGAAAGAGGAAGAAGAAAGGAGGAAACGCGAAGAAGAAGCAGCAGCAAAAAGAAGGGAAGAGGAAGAAGCGAGACAACAAGAAGAGGCGAAGAAGAGAGAGCAAGAGCAAGCGGCAAAAGAAGAGGAAGCGAGAAAACGACAGGAAGAGGAGGCTAAGAGGAGAGAACAAGAGCAAGAGGAAGCTAGGAAGAGAGAAGAGGAGGCCGCTAGGAAAGAGGAAGAAGAAAGGAGGAAACGTGAAGCAGCAGCAGCAGCAAAAAGAAAGGAAGAGGAAGAAGCGAGACAACAAGAAGAGGCTAAGAAGAGAGAGCAAGAGCAAGCGGCAAAAGAAGAGGAAGAAGCGAGAAGGAGAGAAGAAGAGCAACAAGAAGCCCAAAGGAGAGAGGAGGAAGCAGCCAGGTGGAGACAGCAACAAGAAGAAGAAGCCAAAAGGAGAGCGGAGGAGGAAGCTAGGAAGAGACAGGAAGAGCAAGAAGGGCAGCAACCTGGGAGGGGCGAGGAAGAGCAGGCAGCGGAGCAAGAAAGAAAACGACAGGAGGCACAAAGGGAAGAGGAAGCAGCAAGGCAACGAGGAGGAGGAGGCCAACAAGTTTATGGATAACAACGAGGAAAAGAGGAAGCTTAAAGAATAAGACTAAAAGTTGGTTTTCTTGGGGGTGATCCTTCAGAGTTTTCAGAAGTGTTTTGAGAAAAATAAATGTTCTGTCTTCATTTTTTTTTTTCTTTTTTTCGCTTGATTTGAAATTTCCTGCAATAAGCTTTTGTAATATATTACTATGCTTGTGAACTCGGTCTAAGCACCTCCCTACAATAGAATAATTCTGCCAACTTCGCATCTTCATATTACAGCAATTACTAGACTTAGTTTAGTTCTCCCATTCATTCCCAATGCATAATTCATTCCAAGTAATATCTTAGGTTCAATCCAATCCTAGTGTTTTCTTATTTTCTGTACTTCACCTTGTTTATGATCTACATCTCGACCTTGGATTCAAGAATACAAAGCGGATGATGAAAGAATGAGAACGAGAGTTCCACGTGAAGGGTACGGGAGTTTGGTTTATCTTTCACTTTGTGCCATTTAGAGTGTTTTAACTGATTGTTTTGGTTGTAGTGGAGAAGGATAAAGAAATATTTCTTTCCCTTGTTTTTGCTTCTAAACTGGCATCTATGCAGCTGTTAAGTTTTTAACTGAACAACTATTCAACTTTGTTTAGCATTTTACGGGTCGACGACATAGTATTGCAAAAGCCATGAATAAACTTGGCAACTTTTCTTACTTGTCGTGTCAAGTCCTAGTTTCACGGGTTACCTTTTCTTAGCACAGAACGGGAACACTGTGTGGCAGTAGTTTGCTTCACTAGACTACCTTCCGTCTTCTCTCGGTCGTTTCGGGACGAAAGTAAATTTGATCACAATTTAAAGAAAGCTTGCACCATGAAATTGAAATGTATTGAAATAAACTTGATCATTGATTGCTAGAAAGTTGAACATTACAATAGACGAAAGCATGAAATTACAATGGCTAGTGCAAGGGGCGAACACTAGAAAGTTTGAAAATGTTTGAAAGATTAATACCCCCTATAATAGATTTCGGAACAAAAACTCAACTGACGGGAGTAGACATCTTTTGACCGAAGGATCATATTAAAATTTTCTAATTTCTATTTATTTAAATAAATTATTTACAATGTGTGGTCGAAGTTGGGCAAACTATGGTTGCAATAGGATCACGGAGCTTAAGCAAAGCTGCAGTCCGTGATATTCTCCCATATTTGTTTTGACAATGTCCTCGGAGCAATTGAGTATTCTTCTCGTTGTTACATCTGCTCCATTTGACCAAGTACTCTTGAAGATATTTCCTAGAAGCTCGAGTAGTTTGGTAGCCAAGAATATTTTCAGCAACCTTCATTTATGATATTTTCACTTTAAGCACTGGTTGGTTCAAATCTGCAGACTTTTTGTAGTGTTTCTGATTGGTATCTGCAGTATAGAGGAGTAACGGTTACTGGCCAGTAGTAATTTCAAAAGGACTCTCATTGGAAGAAGAGCTCTTTTGAACATTGAAACACATTCGAGCCATATCCGTAAGTTTTACCCAAATTTCATGCGAAGAAGAGATAAAGTGCCGAAAATAGTTTTCAGCATAGAATTGAAGCGCTCTGTCTGATTGTAGGTGAAAACTAGAATTCATGCTCAAAGCTGAATCAAGAAGTTTGAACAACTTGGTCCAGAATATGCCGGTAAATCGAGAATCTCGATCATTGACGATAGGCGATCCCCAGTATTTGACAATATGTTCGAAGAAGAGTTGAGCTGTCTCTTCGGCTGATACATACTTGGGTGGTGTGGTGAGAGTTGTATTTTCAGATAAACGCTCCACCCTGACAATGATAGTGCCAAAGTTTTCAACTCTTGGCAATCCACTAATGTAGTTCGTCGATCCACTCTCGACTGATCTATTCGGGATGAAAAGGGGCTCCAGTAAGCTTGCCTTTTGCTGATGATATGCCACATCTTGCTGACAAATAAGACAAGTTTTCCCATAACTTACAACGTTGTCTCGCCTTTGAGGCAGTATTCTGTATGTTGTGGTAGTGCGGAAGTGTGCTCCACGATAGTCCCACCTCCTAATACTTCTTCCTCTTGTTTCCGAAGCTCTTCAAGCTCTGGCTGATCCATACGGTATGGTGCCTTGGTGGGAGGTTAGCATCTGGAACAAGTCCAATCCCACGATCAATTGCCCTCCTTGTTGGCAATTTTTTTGGTAACTCATTCGGCATGATGTCTTCAACTTCCTTAGGCCTTGTGATAGGCGTTGGAATAGAGCCAGTTGTTTCTTCGATATCCTCTATTCGAAGAGAGCACAAGAATGAGGGTTCATTCCTCTTGAAACCCTTACTGCATTGCATGGCTGAGATGCCCTTCTCGCCAATTTTCCCAACTTGTGTGGGGATAATGAATGGTTTACTGCCCATCATTATTAATGCGTCAGAATGCGGCAACACTGCCATCTTTGTATCCCGAAGATATTTCAATCCCAAAATGAGCTTGAAATCATCCATCTAAACTGCCGACAAATTTGTCCTTCCTTAGAAGGGACCTACTTTGATCTGCACAGATTTTGCTATTCCCGCTATTGGCTGAGCAGCGGAGTTGATTGTTTTGACATTCGCTTTACCTCTTTCCAGAACAAGTCCAAGCCGCTCTACTTCGGAACTTGCGAGGTAGTTGTGCGTAGCACCGGTATCTATCATAGCCCTGATTGTCTTTCCATTGATCCCCACATCAATGTACATTACGCCTTTCATCCTACAAGTGCGAACCTTCGATTCTTCGATCTTCGGCTCTTTCAAGGGAACTCCATCCCTTTTAGTAGCTCGGTGCGATAATGTATTACACCAATGTGAGAATGCATCAACTATATCCTCATCACCTTTGAAGTCGGTGTCACCATGACAGCTAACTTGTGGGGTATTTTGTTTGGAACTCGAGCTACCAATTGCTAGTTGACAGTATGCATTTACCATCCGTTTCTGTGGACATTCTGCCACCCGATGAGGTCCTTCATATAGAAAGCACTTCAATTTAGGAGCGACATCAGATCTGCCCTCCTTTGCCTTTCCATGATTCCAGTCATTACAGGTACTGCCGTTATAGTTTCCTTGACGACTGTTGTGATAGTTTCCCTGCGAGTTATTCTGGCGATTGCCTTGATAGACTCCTCCCCTATTCTGAGAGTAACGCTCTCGCCCATTTGAGTTCGAGATGGGTCTGTAAGGTCTCTTTCCACCTTCAACAGATTGACTATTTCCCAAAGGTCGATCCTCTCTCGATTTCGGTTGATAGTCACTTAAACATTCAGCAGCTCCCATAGCCGCGCTCAAATCAGTGACCTTCTGTCTCTGAAGTTCCGTGTGTGTCCATGGTTCCAACCCTTCCATGAAGGTGAATAGCTTATCCTTTTCTGACATATCTCGAATGTTCAGCATATGTCCTGAAAAGGCCTTCACATACTTCCTGATGGAACTTGTGTGTTTCAGTTCTCGTAAGGCTCGACGTGTCACATATTCCACATTCTCTGGAAAAAACTGAGATTTAATAGCTTCCTTGAGAAGATTTCAAGAATCAATTCAGATCCTGTTGGCCTGAATATCAACATACTTCGTCCGTCACCATAGCTTTGCATCTCTACGTAGATACATGGTAGCTGTTGTGACCTTTCTTGCTTCGTCCTTGATCGAAGCCGCAAGAAAGTATTGTTCCATATCGAACAAGAAGTTCTTAACTTTTTTAGCATCGCGTGCCCCTCTGTAGGTACACGGTTCTGGAATTCTGAGCCTATGCACCGGCTTTTGTGCGATGGTTTGTCCATTGCCACCGCGCGTTGAAGCACTAGTAACTAAGCTCTTACTGCTCTCATCTCATCCTGCAGATCAGGTATGATACCAACAGCTTCAGTCATAGTTGCGCAAGCCTCTTGGCTTTCATCCAGTTGGATGCGAAATTCTCGAATTTTCGTCTCTACCACCTCGACCTTTTCTCCGCGGTTCTCCATGGAAAAACACAACCTAGTCTTTGTCACCTCAAGCGCCTCCAAATGCTATTTGGTGTTCCTCTTTTGAACATCTACCACCTCTGTGGTGTTCGAGAAATTTAGATCAATTTTCATAGCTTTTTTATCGAGATCTTGAGCCGCATCTCTGATACCAACTTTCACGGGTTACCTTTTCTTAGCACAGAAAGGGAACACCGTGCGGCAGTAGTCTGATCCGCTAGACTACCTTCCGCCTTCTCTCGATCGTTTCGGGACGAAAGTAAATTTGATCACAATTTAAAGAAAGCTTGCACCATGAAATTGAAATGCATTGACATAAACTTGATTATTGATTGCTAGTGCAGGGGGCCAACACTAGAAAGCTTGAAAATGTTTGAAAGACTAATACCCCCTACAATAGATTTCGGAACAAAAATCCAATTGAGGGGAGTAGATGTCTTTTGACCGAAGAATCATACTAAAATTTTCTAATTTCTATCTATTTAAATAAATTATTTACAATGTGTGGTCGAAGTTGGACAAACTACAATTGCGATAGGATCGCAGGGTTTAAGCAAAGCTGCAGCTCGTGACACCTATCATGTCAAACATGTCGTATAGAGAACTTATATGGAAAAACTAACTGAAGCCTAAGCTCAAGCTGAGATGTTCCAAATCAAGGTGGAATGACGGAGAGTAGATGGTAAGGAACAGCATTTAAATGAAGACGACATTAATGAATTTTCATGCACTGTATAGGTTCGAGGGTGGCAAGATAATCAATCAAAATTAAGATGAAGAAACTGACTGATCCTAACCTTTCTACATGAACTACTGTCTTCACTAATGCTTTGGTTTTCTTGTTTGCATGGTAGATCAAGGGTGAAGGAAAGATCATTAGGATAGATGAATCTTTGAAAGAGATGACATTCATTTCTCAGCCAAAAGCACAAAGAAAACGATAAGGGTCTCTATGGGAAATCATAAAATGTGTTGTGGGTGACAAAATTAAATGAAAGAATATCCAGATACAGACGTGATCTAATTGTGCAAAATTATTACGCACTAGTTTAAACAGAGACGTAAGAGACAACAACTGTAAGATCATCAACTTTACCATCAAAATAAGAATATCCAGCTTCTTGTGCTGCAATAGAGAATGTAGTTTGTTGTTTCATGTCTAAAGCTCGCGTGCAAAAGCTGCAATCTTTTGTGCTGTGCCATTCGGGCTAAGGCCATCTTTGGCTGCATCTGCCACAACACATGCAATCTCCTTATTATACAAGTTATCAAACAAGCCATCAGTTCCTGTAACCACCACATCTCCGGGTGCAACAGTTACTGAACACCCGATGAAAATCTTCACAGGTTAGCTTTTCAAAGCGGAAAGTACAAGCATCAACAATTTTAAATCATTTTGCAATTATACAGCTTCTGTAAAAGATTTGATTTCATGACATTCCATCATGTTCAGTGCTATATGGAACATAGTGAAAGTGAATGAATCATGTAGTCGAGCCCAAGTATAATCGAAATAAGGCTTAACTTGTTATTTTTTTTATTGTATTCTAATATTATACTGTTTCTTTCAGTTAGTGCATATGGATGACATTGACCTGGGCAAAAAGATAAATCGTGTTGCATAACCAAACTAAGTCATAAACCACTGAAATTACAACCCCCTCTCAACTTTAGGCTATGGTATGAACAAGCTATACTTCCGAATTCAAGTCCAACAAGTAGTACATGAATAATTATCAAGTATTAAAGTTGTGCTTCAACTAGCCTTTCCAGAGCTAGGTAGATCACCCCTAATGTTGTTTTCAAGTTGATATGTGAAATTGAAACCATGTTGTTGCGAAGGTGATGCAAAGACAGTTTGCCTATCTCTGACCACGATAAATCCGCCATTTCCAAGATTGATAGCATTTAGACCCTATTCGGGGAAACATGATTGTGCAATGTCAGAAACAAATTATGTCATTCTCATCTAGATGTTTCAGAACGTATGAAGAAACTAACATTTTCATTGCAGTGATTTGTACAAAAAGGAAAGAAAACATCATTTGATGCTCTCTAAAAATTTCTTGCTCCCTTAATAAGAAAAGTATTTTACAAATAAAAAGCAAATGAGTCCTCTAAAATTTGGATGGATTAATCAAAGTCCAGGATTCAAAGTAGGGACAATTTTTATATGCTGGTTTATATCCAACGCTTTAAACTTTCCTTGAATTTAACTAGAAATATTTAGACTTGTAACATTTTTGCAATGTTACAATTCATACCCATTCGGATGCTTCAAGTTCGACCATATTCAATATGTATACACTCAAACCTCTTTATAACTTCTATCTAAAGTGCAAGAGGTCCTCTCTACACTCTGCTGCCTATTTTAGATCTTTATGGAATCTAAAACCTACATTTTAGGGTTTAGGTGTGTGTATCAAACATTTAACTTATCAATCCAGTCCACATGATATAATATGAAAAATCATATACATTTATAATTCTTCTAGTTAGTTAGATCACTGCTTTAGATGGCTTTCCTCTTTAATCTTCCAAAGACTAGCAAGTATTGTTACTCAACATTTTTCAATGCGTGATTTTCTTTGCTTATAAGAAAATGGTGATAATCAATCTTCTGATGTTGGCAGTAGTTTGGAGTTTCTCCTCTACCATATCTCATTTGGATTGACCTTACATTGCATTTATTAGATTTGTGGCATATGTGAGGATTGTTTTTGTACAAGACGAAAAATGAGAATGGACATGCCAGTATGAGTAACCCATCAGATATTTTTTGTCCTAACCTCCAAATCAGAAATTTAATTCCAACTCATTGAATTAAATTGTATACAAATTAGTAACCTATCAGATCTAAACTGTAGTTTGGAGTTTCTCCTCTATAAGTTTCTCCACAAGAAATATTTTTTATATCGTCAAGTCCTTAATTCTCCAAACACTTTATTTTTTTTTATGTAAAATCACAGTGTTCATAGTCATATGTGTTAGATAAGTGTTTCAGTACTGGATACCATATATGCAAGATAGATAACGTATATACAATCAATACCGTATATGCAAGAGTTACCATATATGAAAGAATTATTGTATTTATAGCTTAGATACCATATATGTAGAACGGATCCCGGTTTGACACACTTGATACCGAATTTGCAGTTTAAATACTGTATAGGCTTAAACATCGTTTTCGACAGATTAAAATATATATAACAAATCCAATGATTTGTTAATTACAGTAAGAAATAATAAGAAAAAAATATAATTAAATAGTAATAAACTTTTAAAATGAGGCATGTGTTACACACAGTTTCCTTAAAACAAATTCGCCCATTCACAGTACGTGCTTGAGGTATAATTTGAGCATCTGCTTTTCGGGATACAATGGTAGAACAGTAGAATCTGAGCACCACATATTTTACTCCGATAAACTGAATTAGTGCCCGAACAATATCACCACAAAGACTAAAATAAAAACTGAAAACGAAGACAGAATGAAAACTGTATGCAGATGAATTCTCAGATGAAATTCGTGTGTTGAATGTAACTTGCTCATTCATATAATGGCAATTACCATAGGAGTTTCAACTGTTTCAGAAAATGAAAACTCAATTGAATAAAATAAAAATTTAGTAAAACGTGGACACTCCTAAGGGGTCAATTTTGCTCCTTTCGGTCCGACATTCGTGTACGCAGGTCGCATCTACACACAAGTTCAAGGTCCGAAGCCCATTTTGGTTCATGATTTTCACCCCCCTGCGCGCGCATGTGGAGAGACCCTCTATGGTACTTATGATTACACTATTCTAAAATGTAATCCTTTATAAAGTGATTTTAATTTTCATCAACTTCATATGTGGGACAAACTCTTTTTTTAGTTTTCCCACCAACATAAGCTCCTTTTAAGTGGCACAATTTGAGTTTCAATTTCTCATTCACCCGAGCATCAATTTTGTTAAGTAAGTATATGATTTCGATGTACTCACGAAGGAAAACATAAATCAATCTTGATTTTCCAAAATAACCAAACAAGTCCCACTCGAAAAATCAGTCAAAGTCAGCTATATACTCAATTTTTCCAATAATTCCCCACATGAAAGAAAATTGGGAGTGATACAAGAATGTGATACAAAAGACCTGGTGATAAAGCTCAACGGTTGAAACCTGCATATGATAGGTAGGTATTACCCTTTGAACATTTCCTTGTGAAAGCATATTTACTTTACTAGCTGACCAGTAGACGCGATATTTTTGAACTATTATGCCGTTTGTGTAAACGATGATATACTCCCTACATGATTCTTCCTAACACATTTTAGTTCTCATTATTATGTTCGTTTTGGCCATGAACATACGCCGGTTCTGTGAGAGTCCACAAGAATTTTGCCCTACACAATTCCCTTAGAAGCGTCCTCACTTCTCTCTCACATAGGTGATTTCTTATTACAAGTAACCTGCATTACTTGGCTCAAATTTTGATGCATAAGAATCATTAAAAGCCTATTACTTATCCTTCATTTTTACGGGCATCATTGTTGCATCATAGGAATAGACAGGAGGTAACATTCCCCACAGTGATTCTATTAAGTTTTTACAATTAGGTTATCCCTTTGAACCTAGATCTTGAGATCTCCATTCACCTATGTTGGGTTTCCTTTGTATTAACTTATTCATTCAATGGTTTAAGTCTCATTCCTTTCGATGATTTTTCAACTAACTCTCCATTTAACTCTTTGATTAGCGGATCCGCAATGTTATCCTTTGACTTTACGTAGTCAATAGTGATAACTCCAGTTGAGAGTAGTTGTCTTATGGTATTGTGTCTACGACGTATATATCTAGACTTACCATTATACATGTTACTCTGTGCCCTTTCAATTACTAATTGACGGTCACAATATATGCAAATTGCTAGCACATGTTTTGATCATTTTGGAATATCCTCTAAGAAGTTGTGTAACCATTCAGCCTCTTTATCACATTTATCTAGAGCTATAAACTCAGATTCCATTGTAGATCTGGCTATAACAGTTTGTTTAGAGGATTTCCATGATATGGCTGCACCTCCCAATGTGAACACAAATCCACTAGTGGACTTGAGTCTTATATCAGATATCCAATTTTGCATTACTATATCATTCAATAACCGCTGGATATCTGGTATAGTGCAGTCTAAAATTACGAGTATATCTCAAGTACCTTAGTATTCTTACTATTCCTTTCCAGTGATCTTCTTCTGGATTACTCGTATATCTACTTAGTTTACTGACTGTGTAGGTTATGTCTGATCTTGTACAACTCATCAAGTACATCAAACTTCCAATAATTCTCGAGTATTCTACTTGAGAAACACTTTCACATTTATTCTTGGATAGATGTTAACTTGTATCTATCAGTGTTCTAGCCATGTTGTATCATCCCTACTGAACTTTTCTAGAATTTTGTCCACATAATGTGAATGGCTTAGAACGAGCTCATCTAACGTTCATGAGATTTTGATTCCAAGTATAACATCAGCTAAACCCATATTTTTCATGTCGAATCTCGAATTGAACATATTTTTAGTGGATTTAATCATTTTATCGTTGCTACCAACAATAAGTATATCGTCAACGTAAAGACATAAAATGACATAACCGTTTTAGTGTCTTTGAAGTAGACACATTTGTCACACTTGTTGATTTTAAATCCATATTCCATCATGACATTATCAAATTTTTTATGTCATTGTTTTGGTGCTTGTTTCAAACTATATAATGATTTCAACAATTTACAGACTTTCTTTTCTTTCTCTGGAGATGAAATCTCTCGGATTGTTCCATATAGATTTCTTCATCTAAATCTACATTTAAAAAGACAGTCTTAACATCCATTTGATGTACTTCAAGATTTTGTAAAACAGCAATTGCAAGTATCATCCTAATATATGTTATTCTCGTTACTAGAGAATATGTATCAAAGTAACCAAGACCTTCCCGTTGTCTGTAATCTTTTATCACTAATATGACCTTATACTTTTCAATAGTTCCATCTACTTTTATTTTCCATTTGAAAATCCATCTGTAGCCTAGTGGTTTACTTCCTGAAGGAAGATCCACTAGCTCTCACGTATGATTTTGAAAAATGAAATATATTTCACTTTTAATAGCCTCTTTCCATTGAGGCCCTTTTGAGGAGTTCACAACTTCTTGATAGCTTTGATATTCACTTTCTATCATATAGGTTAAAAAATCTGGATCATAAGATTTTTCTGTCCTTTCCCTTTTGCTACGTCTTGGTTCAACCTCAATCTCCTCTTCTAGTTCTTGGTCCTGACTATTCTCAGTCATAGTCTCATATGTCCGTTTAGAAGAGCTTGCTTCTTCTTTGGACCTGTATGGAAATATATGTTCAAAGAACGAAGTATTTCTCGATTCCATTATCGTGCTTTTGTGTATATATGAGATTTTAGATTCATACACAAGAAATCGATAAGCACTACTGTTTTGTGCTTATCCAATGAAGAAGCAATCTACAGTTTTCGGGCCAATCTTTACCTTCTTTGGTGTTGGGACAGCCACTTTAGCAAGACACCTCCACACTCGTAAGTATTTATAGGAAGACTTTCTTCGTTTCCATAACTCATAAGGGGTCTTTTCCATTTTCTTTCGGAGCACCTTATTTAAAAGGTAATTTGCTGATAACACAGCTTCTCCCCTCTTGTTTTGAGGTAACCCAGAGTTTACTAACATTGCATTCATCATTTCTTTTAAGGTACGATTTTTCTTTTCAGCAACACCATTTTGTTACGGTGAATAAGGTGCAGTGGTTTCATATATGAATCTATATTGTGTACAGAATTCAACAAACGGTACTTCATACTCACTACCTCTATCACTTCTCAGCACCTTAATTTTCTTGCTAAGTTGATTTTCAACTTCATTCTTATAGAGAATAAAATTTCTCTATCGCTTCATCCTTACTTTTTGGCAAATAAGTATTTTGTGTCATCATCGACAAAAGTAATGAAGTATTTGTTGCCACTTCTTATTTGCACAAATTTTAAATCATATATATCATTGTGAATTAAATCAAGTGATTCTGTATTCCGTTCAATTGATTTAAATGATGACCTTGTCAATTTTGCCTCAACACAAGTTTTGCACTTATGTTTAGAATCAATATGAAACGCGGGTATGCAATTCAAGTTAACTAGTCTACGTATAGTATCATAGTTAACATGTCCTAGTCTACCATCCACAAGTTGGAAGACTCAAGCAAGTAAGTTGAAGAGTTTACTTTATTCATTTTTTGTTTAACAGCCATTACATTGAGTTTAAACATACCATCGGAAACATAACCTTTTCTAACAAACATTCTACTTTTTGACAAAATAACATTGTCAGACTCAAATACAATACGGAAACCTTGCTTATTCAAAAGCGACCCGGACACTAGATTCTTGTGGATTTTCGGCACATACAACACATTGTTAAGAGCCGAGCAGCTCACCTTGGGCGATCTCGGGCACGAGCCGAGCTCGCCCATGGCCAACGAGCCGAGCACCTGCTTGGCTAGTTGGCCGACGAGCCGCGAGCTCGACTCGTTATGGGCCGAGTCGGCTCGGTTCGGCCCATTGACATCTCTAGTCCAAGCAAGGGCGGATCGAGACCACTTTTCTTGTGGGGTCAAAAATGAGATTTCAAAAATATTTAGGTTAAAAAAAACTCAAAAAAAATATATTTTGTGGGGTCATCTGACCCCACATGACCCCATGTGGGTCTGCCCCTGAGTTCTCTATTATAACATCTAGATTTTCCTAAAACCTCATGCATAATCTCGAGTTGAGTGGGGCCTCAATTCCCTCTAAAACAAGTTGCTCTTTAATTTGAACCATCATCTCATATATATATATATGTGTGTGTGTGTGTGTGTGTGTGTGTAAAGAGAGAAAATGGAATATATATTAATAATATAATATAAAAAATGTCAATAAAGATGAATAAATTGTTCATATACTTACATATCTTGTGCGTGCTTCATCGTTTATCCATCCTTTCTTTTCACTGTAATGAGTCTCTTAATAAAGGTTAATTTCTCCTTGTGTGTCTTTACTAATTGATCTCTGTTTGAAATAATATATATCATGTAACATAATTTTTTTTTTTATAAATTCAAAAGAAAACATTGCCTTTTCTTCGCGACGTGCAACAAATGATTTTAATCTGCCATGATGATTATATTTAATACAACTATGACTTGCTAAATTATATGTAGATAGTGCCTGCAATTAATTTATATATAAATATAATTAACTCCTTATTATAATTTATTATTTTTAATTATATCAATTATTTTAACATAACATCTAAATCATGTTACTATTAATATTTACAAGTATTAGTAATTTTAATAATAGTTACCCGAAATTCAGGGGTAGACCAATATTGATACAGTCAGTCTCAATCAACTTGCTTTACGTCAGTTGGACAGTTCTTTATTGTATCATCCAATGTTTTTCCATTGAGATATTTCTCTTTGAGTCTATGTCTATAATCACGATATCTTCTCGCTAAAGTATAGTTCACACATTTATGGACGTGCTCAACTATCAAATCAAGCTTGAGTTTTGCCTACCAAAAAAGAAAAAAAGTGTGTGTATATATATATATATAAATTAATTATTTATAAAAATATGGGAAACTAATAACTATTCAACAAAATTTTGTAGAAAGTGAATTAGTTACTCACTTACCAAAACTCGATCATTTAATTTATTTTTTTCTTCATTGGGTATGTCGATCCACCTTTTGTAATGGAGTGGAGCAAAAGATCGAACAACGTAGCCACACTCACTAGCCAAGCGTGCTTGCTGATTTCCAATAGCTCTTCCCAATTTTTTTAGAAATCTCCAATGATATTTTTCCAGCTGCATATCAGTGCCTTTGCCTCTTGTAGGACCACATCTCTTCCTCTTCAAAGAATGAGAATCTATGAAATCAGGGGTGGACGCAGACTTCTTAAACAAGGGGGACACAATCAAACTTTCAAAAACTGACAAAAAAATTGAAGTAAAAGATATTTTATTACAGCCGTTCTCTACGATCAAATCAGTTTTTTCATCTCATAAGTTGACACCAACCAAATTTCAAACATGTTAATTAGCAAGTTACAATCTTCCTAAATCATAATTCAAAGACACAGACTAGTGTCTAATTCAATGAAACAGGTTGATGTCACCAAAATCCCTAAATCAAAACTCATCAAAATCCTTAAATCCCTAAAAACCCTAATTATCAATCTCTAGCTATCAATCCCTAAATGCAGTTCAACACATTAGATTAACACTTAACAATCAATATTATAACCCCATTAATTTTATTTTGAAAAGAAAAACAGTGGAACAGTCAACAATGGAATAACCGAAAAACTTGTCTGAAATTACAAAATGTATTAACAGTAAATAGAATGACTAACCTCGATCCTCACCTTCTCGGAGCTTGTAAGTTGTACTTGGAGTTGGAGACTGGAGTTGGGCTGCTTGGGCAGAGGTCGAAACCGGTCTGAACCTCGCGGTGTGGCTGTGTGTGGTGTTGTGGGAGTCTCGGACCGGACGAGACTTTTAGTGGTGATTGGCGAGGTGTGAGAGAGGGACGACATCATGGGCTCATGGTGGCCGGCGCGGTCGATTTTGCTGCCGGGAAACGGGGAGATAGGGGAGAGATGAAAGTGAAGAAAGGAGTTTGGAGTGTGGAGACGTGAAAAATTAGGGATTGAATTCTCTGTCCAATTTTTTTTCCTTTATATATTATATGTAAAAAAAAAATAAAATCAAAATCTGGGGGGCACGTGACCCCCCAGGCCACCCCCAGGTCCGCCCCTGTATGAAATCGATTACTCAAAGGATGAGAATATATAAACAAAAAACGAGATTCTATCAATTAAATGTATACATTAGGATGATTTTATATCATAAATATAAAGATAAATTATTATCGTTGGAATTGAGAATGGTCTCATGTGTCAATGTGGTTGCATGCGATGAATTAAGTTGAGGTTGAGGCTGAGATAATGGGGCAGGAACCTGAACAGGTTGAGGTAATGGAGTAGGAACTTGAACATTACTATTCTGAGACAACGAGGAAGAGATATTAGTTTGAGGAGTAGTCTGAGACAATGGACCCTTGCATGATGCCTTTGACGAATAAACTTTTGAAGGTGGCTCATAGGATGTAGTAAAACTCTATTTTTCTTGCCAATTCTTGTTCGAGAAGCCATTATCTAGTATCTACCAAGAAAAAAAAAAGGACAAAAAATTATTAACCAAGAACAAAAAAAAGAAAACCAGAGGTAGACAAGACAGGGGGAACAGACAAAGAACACAATGAAAGACAAGGATTTATGTTTTTGTTTTGTTTAATATTGTCCAAGAAAATGTCCTTTCTGGTGTCACTTCTAGATCCCACCTTTCAGGTGAAGAACCAAGAAAATGGAGTTTGTCATTAATGGACAGTGTATTAAATGGAAACAAAATCATTAATCCAATGCATCAGTTTAAATTAACAGGGTTGCACTAAGCTTGTCTCTCCACCACATGGATTGACTAAGATTCTCCCTCAACTTAAGATAACATGTAGAATAAAAATAACCAAGCTTGTTGAAGAATATAGTGTGATGTATACATATGTTATGCTACCAGAATGTGCTCATCATTACCAGAATTGTATCATTAATGGTATAGCAAAACAGAGCTATTCATGTGACTATCAATTAATTATATCTAAATGATATTTGTTAGTAATATTCATTGGGATAAATTTGGAGCATCAGATTTAACCATATGTCGAACTGTTTACACTCTTATTGTAGGCGACTTTTATAAATTGATGATTGTGGAAAAGGCTGTTCAAGACAAATAACTCTTCAGATGGCGGAAAGAGAACTTCATCTTTTTAATTTTGTTTGGCAACAGATTCTATTGGAGGTTGTGTAAAATATACATATTGGCAATCCTAAAAAGACCCAGACTTTCTCAACACCTAGTCATTTCTCTTTCTTTTTTCTTCCTATAATCCCCAGAACTTCTACTACTACTGCATTTCAATCTGTTACTCTTATACCACAATCAGCTCAATGATCCCATCTTCAGACATGTCAGAAGCGAGACATACTGAAAGAAGTAATCATAAATATACATAATTTCCTAGTAATTTAAAAGGAAAATCGTATATAACAGAGAAAGAAGCCATACTCCAGTAGTTGGGACTTGGGAGTTACATGAAATATCAAAATAACAGGAAAAGTACCAAAAGTACAGCTATAATGGGACTTCGCATTTATCCTGAAAGAAAAAATGAGGGTAAAAATAGGAGTCAGACTGATGGCACGATCAAGAATAACTGGTTGTTCCATCGTTTGGACCTGTTTCATTCAATTATTAGTTATGTGCCAGGGTATGTAATCAGCCCCAATATGGGTCTAAGTTGTTCTGTTTAACCAAAAAGAGGTCAGCCATCCTCTGTATGGATTAGTAAGAAGTCATTTAGATTATTTCATTCATTGTGAACTCCAGAATTGAAAATGAAAATGGTTGTTGAACCCTACAAGCAACTAGCATGGACCTTAAACATCTCATCAGTATTCATTTTCATTATATCAGTGCATTTGATAAAAAAATTATGCGAGCATCGAAAAGATTTATACAATTTTCACAACAAGCAGCTGTAAAACTTGAGACGGGAAAAGGGCTCACAATGTACCTGGATTGTGAATTTGTATATCGACAACCTTTGGTAAACGATCAAGAGAATTTCGAAATGAATCAACATGAAACAAAGAAATGAAAATATATTAGATTCAGAAACCAAAAAAATAAAAATAAAAATAAAAAATCATGAGTTTGGACTTTGGATATTGAAGGAACAAACCTAGGTTATAGAGAACTAAAGAAACGAAAAGGTGGAATAAAAAAAAAATTTCCCTCCAAATACAAGAGCCAAAATTGATAATAAAATCTCGTCGACAATTTAATTTAGTTATTTTTAGGAAAACGGAACAAAATGACTTATTTCTAGTCCCATTATAAAAATGACTTTTATAGAACATGATATTAATCACTTAGATTATAAGTTTTAATAATTTTAATTTTATAATCCAGAAAACATTTGTAACAAAATTCAATTTTTTAAGTGTTACTAGTTAATTAGTCACTCTTTTCAAGATATTATTTTGTAACAAAAAAATAATAATATATTCAATATTTGATTGGATAGTAATAAAAAAATTGAGAACATGATAAATGTCATTTGTAAATTTTTATCATAAATGATAAGGCGGAATTCAAGTAATTAACTACATATTCACTACATTGTTATTAGTCGGTTCACATGCACCACTTTATTGTATTGGTACAGTAGATTATTAGGATTAATTGTTGTGAATATAATTTAATAGGATTCGTATAGTCATCGTTGCATCTTTCATTGTTAGGACCTTCCTTATTTCTCTATGGTAAAGATTTGATGAGATATTATTTGATTTTCTCAAGTATGCAATAACTTATACAAAAAAAAAAAAAAAAAAAACATTTCGTTCATGGATTTGTACTCACGATGACAAAGAGCCTTTAAATAGTATCTGAAAATCCCAGTTTAAGCAAAAAAACCAAAATAGACATCTACTAAATCAAAATAACTAAAACGAAAAAAAAAAAAAAAAAAAAAAAAAAAAAAAAAAAATCAAAAAACGATAAAACTTCAACTGCACGCCACATGCCTTAAACATCGAATTTGAGGCTGGAAACGATGTCAATCGGGGAACCCCAAGTTGAGACGGTATGGAGCATTGAAAGACCTTTCCGAAAACATATTATAATAAAAAATCTGACACCTGAGCTAAATCTGACACGGGTGAGCTTCTTGATAATACGATGAATTGTCCTACATCACTTCAACCTCACGAATGAATTTGCTTTTATAATTCAAAAATCTTATTAATTGTTGAGGTTCAATTCAATAGTACACTTTTTTTTAGTAACAAAAACTTAGAGCTTGTTTGGTAGGGATTTTTTGGAGGAAGAATTGATTTTGAATAGTGATATGATAGGAAATGTGTTGTTGAAAAAGAAGAAAAAATTATTGATGTGATGAAAAATATTATTTTATTGAAGAATGTGTGGTTGAAAATGAGAATTGATTTACTGTAAAATTGGAGAATCAAGAACAAACAGGCCCTTAGCAAATTGTTGATTAGTTCAACCGAAAGATTACAAAGTTTGATGGAATTGTTAACTAATAAATTTTGCAAAACACCTCTCAAGAAAACTAATCATCATATTAGTCTTGTCAGACCTATGACTTTACACTTATCATTTTTTCAAATAATCGCTTTCACACGAGCATTAAATTCTAAAATGATTTCACACATTATTACTCTACCAGAAAAGGTCCTTCTACCGCACTTTTTTAAGGGTTTAAACTTATCTGCTGTGATTTAAAAGATTTGGACTTATCTGCACTGTTTTAAAAGATTTGAAACCTCCATTACAGATTTTTTCTAAATTAAAAGTCATTTTAAACTTACTGAGCTAGTAGTAAATTTGTAAGTTCATGTTTTCAAAGCTATAAGTAAAAGGAACTTGAACGAACTTCCTTATCATTGATTTATCGAGTAACAAGAGTGTATAGATCAAAATATGATTAAAGTAGAAACACGTTGTATCTTCTTTCTAACATACTAAAGACGTCGTTAGGATGAAATTGTCAATTCGATGGTTTTCATTATATATATATATATAAAGATTGTGTAAAACGTGCAATAATTGAAAAATAATGTACACATCAAAATCATATTTGTTCTTTCATTAAATAACTACATAGGGTCTTCATATCGTAAACTTAGCTAAATGTCATATTATTTGTTAATTGTTTCATTAAAATTTTCAACATTTCAGTAAATTCCAATTTACGGACAAATAGTAAGCATAGGGCTTGATTTACGCCTTTCTTCAGTAGAGGTTGGGCTTAGCACTTGGGTTACCGGCTCATGATGGGGTCCAGGACCAGGCCGTATGCCTGTCTGTATTTTGACCTTTAAGTGCACGTCTGGCAAAAATTATAAGTGCATGTAAGCTACTCAAACTCCATTTTTATCCACACAACCCTTAGGTGACAGACCTGCTGGCTGCTGCTGCTATCATACACGTCTAAGAAAATAGAATGCAACAGCAGTTGTAAGCCACAAGAACACATTAGTAAAAATTCTTCCCAGACATGAAACAGAGGTTCGACATAATATCAAAGCTAGAATATAGATTGTCTGAACTCATCTCGTATTCGCATTTGATAAACATAAAGGAATTTAAATCCAATGGATCAAATATTAACAATACATATAATAGTGCAGTACATGTTTGGACCATTCCCAGCTAGCGTTCATGTATTCTAACAAAGGACTTGATAATTAAAAGGAGAAGAAAGGATAATCTAATAACCTTTCATTACTGAATATATTACTTTGAGATAGTTCCAGTCACCCTTTCCAGTAAAAGGCAGCAGACAGCATTGAAGAGGTTCAATCACTTCTCTGCCACTGTTGACCCGTGCATTTCAGAGAACTAATAAAATGGCCTCCCAAATGTTTCTACCTACACATCATTTAATCAATGAAGTTATGCGCAGGCATGACATACAGCCATCCCGTGTAAAAACAAACAAGTATTGGCTATTGCTCTCACAAACATAAGCTATGCTAGTGTCATGAACTTCTTCCCATGTCTTTGCCAGAATATTCTCCACCACCAAATGCCGCTGCTGCTGCAGCAACATCAAGGCCATCATTGATGGATTGCATTATAGCAGAGAGCCCGCCAGTAGGGCCACTGCTGGCAGCCATCCCTAATCCTAGAAGGTCGAGAGTAGCGTGCTTGGGACCGAAAACCGATGGAGTTCCCAACATCAATTCTGTCAAAGCAGACCCCCCATCACAGGCCAGTCCGAGTCCAAGACCAGAAGCTAATGATGCACCCTCAGACTCAATTTCTTGCCTGTCCCATCTCCGGGGTTCGCTTGAAGGTGGCAAAGAAGAGACCAATCCAAGCCCCCTCAGAACTGATGCATTTGATGCAGCTACCCCAACCTGAGCAGCTTTTTGAAGCAATGCCGTGGCAGACATTGCAGGCTGCGGCGGTGTAGTATACTGCCTGCACTCTTGTCCTGCTGTTTTAAAAATTGATGACCCTTGGTTCATTGCAAGGCACAGAGAGAGGGGTTCCGAAGGTGTACAGAGTGTAACGTCAGACGTCTGCTTAGAACGAGCCATGGTTTCGAATATATTAGGAAATCTGGGTGCTTGAGGTTGTAAACTTCTGGAAGAAGTTGATGAAGCAAATAAACTGGCATGAACATTACTGCCTGTACTACCATTGATGCTGGAAAGACTATTGCTGCTACAATTTGCAGGCGAGTTGGATACCATGGATGTCTCCTCGAAAATCCGGGTAGTAGTCGGATTGTGACTGGATCTTTCAGGCAACTCTGCGGACATGAAGAAGAAAAGATTTAGTTATTGAAACTTGAAAGAACTAAACAAGCAAGGGAACTTGAGCTTTTCTTTTTCAAGGACGTTATATGAAGTTAAAAGATAATCCGCAAATACTATCATTTTTAAGATTTTGGATTTCTTTGCTTTTTGCCTAAACCAGAAATATCGTTTAGGTACATCTTCATTCTGAATTGTTTAGTATTATTTGATTGTATCCAGATGACTTTTAGTTATTTAAATATATAACACTGTTCTTGCACGTTCAAATCACAGATCAGTTAAGTCCAACACTAAATGCAGATAAAAACAAATTTCACCAAAAGACAAGAGACAACTAAACTCCAAGATAAAAGACAAAAAAACAACACAAAATTTTGGTTTGGTTTAGTTTAGTTTGTAGAATAATAAATTATACACATAGGGCAAAACCCAAATCTCAAACTATAACAATCCAATTTTTTGGTCAAAGCACCTAGATTTTGAAGAGGAAGAACAGAGGACATAATTGCAGTGGAAGGTGGAGCTGATGGTGAAGCCTGTGGTGGAGGCGGTGGTGGTGATGGTGCTGCCACCGCTGGCGGAGGTGGTGATGGCATAACAGATTGAATTTTCGGATCCTCACCAGTACTAGGAGGTGCTTGTGCTGTATTCTTTTTTGCACACTCCCCTGATAATGCATCACAAAAAGCCCTGTGTGTAATAAAACTATCCCTCCTGCAGAACAAACAAATTGAAAATCAAATCCAACTATCAAAAATCAATTCAACAAGAGGGGTCTAAATGGTACACAGAAACCACTATTAAAGATATATTCTTAACCTCAAAAACAAAGTCCCACAATCACATTTATACTCTCTTGATCCACATATCTTCGAGTGCGCCTTCCAATCAGATTTAACTGCATAGTTTTTCGAGCACTTCTCGCATTTCCACTTCTTTTCACCGTGTTTTCTGCAGAAATGCTTCTTGATCCCGGTCAAATCGCCCAGTGCCCGTGAAGGACTGTGATGAATGCAGCCAGGTTCGGGGCACACATACACTCTTTTCTTGACGTCCTCAGTTGATCTCTGCCTTAGTTTCCAAGGCAAATTATGACCCCTCCTATGAAGCTGCAAATTCTGATCTCTTTGAAACCCTTTACTGCAAATTTCACACACAAACCGATTCGTAGCCAACAAAGTCTTTGGTGACAAAGCAATCACCTCCGCCTCGGGATCTAATGAAGTTACATGAAAATTTTCCTTAAATCAAAATTATACTCTTCTTAACTCAATTCAATAGTTTTGGAAAACGAGCACTAAAATATAAGTATACCTGGCATTCCGGGGAGATTTCGCTTTTTCTTGGCAGTTGATTTTGTAGGGACAGTTAGATTACCAGAAGAAGAGTCCCCAGAAGCTGTGGAATCATTCATGGTCGAAAAGCTATCTGAATCACATGGCATGGAATGACGAAATTTTTCAATTTCTGTTCTCCTGCGAGGCTATAAAGAGAAACATTTAAAAGGGCATTTAAATTGAGGAATTTGAGCACTATTAAAACATTATTTCTTTATATGGTCTGCCTTTTTATAGATATCCACTAGTCAATATTGCAAATATGGTAGCCAACCACCAGTTTAGGACCAATACCCGGAATAGAAAAATCAGCTGATTAACATAACAAGCTAAATAAAATAATGGAAAAATCACCGGGAAATAAATCGCCGGCAGTGCAGGGTAAAAGTAGTTGAAACTGTAACCAAAATTAGAGTTTTCAGAATACGGCGCTTAAATCTAGCAATGGCTACTTTAATGTTTAATTTCATGTAAAACTACTTCGAATATACAGCCGCAAGTGGCGGCACAACGGAGATGGGGGAGAAAATGGTCAGCGTCGTCGTCGTCGGCGGCCAAGAAACTTCGAGAGAGAGAGAGAGGAGAACTTGGAGGAAATTTGGGGGAAAAGAAAGAGAGTGGGTGCATGTGTACGTGTCTGCCGGTGCACAAGTCTTGTTTGTTGGTGGTCTTCACACTTCAATTCCACTTTTTTTTAACCCAATTTTTCATGTGCAAGTAGTCAAATCCTTTAATGTTAAAACATTATTTTGTTTGGTCCCAAATTTTAAAATTCAACTCATTTTTAATTATATACTTTTAAATAATTAATTTTACATGTAAATAAAAAAAATCCTTAACATTCATAATCACATATTCTCCAAAAGTTATTTTTCATAAAATTCATTCTCGTTAAATCTCACCCAATCAAGAACTAAGAGTCTGTTTGATAGGTAGGAAAAAAAAGGTGGAAAGGGAAAATGTTTTTTAACTTTTGTCAATTAAGGGTGTTTGATAGCGTTTCTTTTCCTGGCAAAATGTTTTCCACCTTTTTCTAGGTACAATCATTTGATGCACAAAAATTTGATTTTGTTTTCCCACCTATTAGGTGGGAAAATATTTTCCACCTTTTTTTTAAGCAATGGCAACCAATTCTATCAACTATTGTAAAAAGAATTTTCATTTTTGTTGACAATTTCTATGTAAAACAAAGTCAAACGAATATGGTAATTTTTTCTAATTGTTTAATTTTTATTTTTTGTAATTAGAACAAATTCTAGACGTATTGGTAGAAAAATTATCACTTTAATGGACAATTTTTATAAAAAAAACGAAGCCAACGGATACCAAACTTTCAACATTTTTCAGGTAGAAAATTATACCAATCAAACATAATTAATTACAATTCCCAACAAAACAAATTCTAGACAATTCAATTCTCAGTAAAACATTTTCTTTCCACCTTTGCAATCAAACGGACCCTAAGAGTAGTCTCGAAAAAATAATTACTCTAGGTGATTGGCAATTTCTTAACATGCTTATAATCTAAATGATTAGTATAAATTGCATCAAAATACAATATTATATTTGTCGAGATAAAACTTCTACTTGTTTAGACAATATTTTATGTAAAGTAGGGTTGAAAAGTTCGTGGATGAATCTATTTGATAATAGAGCTGTTTGAGGTAGTTGTTCGGTTAGAAGTTATGAAACAAGTATATTGTAATTTGGGCAAAGCCCCTTTGCCCGGGAAAGGGCGCCTGGGTCCCCCCTATTGG
Source organism: Fraxinus excelsior (assembly GCA_019097785.1). Lineage (NCBI taxonomy): Eukaryota > Viridiplantae > Streptophyta > Magnoliopsida > Lamiales > Oleaceae > Fraxinus > Fraxinus excelsior. The sequence continues at coordinate 6,430,107 of CM032628.1, forward strand.
GGGGGTTTGACTCGGGCACCCCTTTCTCGAGCAAAGTGTCGACCCCCCACCAATAGGGGGTGTCCGGGCACCCCTTTCCCGGGCAAAATAGCACGGTTCTTGTAATTTAGAATTAAAATTGACATAATATTCGTAAATGGTTAATTTTACTTGACAATTTGTGTATTGCTCAAATGTAATTGAGATAATTTCAGGTCTAATTGATATAAACAAAATTTGAGAATATATTTTGGAGAATATACAGTTAAAAATAATAAAAGTAAATATAAATTTAAAAATGAATATTAAAGAATTGGTACCAAATGATAATTTTTTTATAACAAAAGAAAGGAAAACCACTAAGGAGAAAGTATTGAATGATGGGTAAGATAAGGGGTTTAAGTAATGAACAATGGAGCTGCTAATCACGTGTTTATCAAGGGATTAAAAGTCAAACTACTACTTTTAATTCATTGACGCATTGACCAATGTAAATTTGCCACGTTGAACTTACATGCGTATAATTCTCATTCTCTTGTCGTAAATCCAGTTAATTCAGAAAGAAATCGGCATTAAAAAAGAAGATATTTTTTTATGGTTCAGGTATGATATTATATAAAGGATGTAACGTGGTCCTTGTATTCTTCATTTCTCGTCATAATTAGTGTTTTAAAGTGCGTTCATTAGACGTGATGCGCGACGAAAACGCCAAGCCACTATTAGCGATCAACGGTTTGATCGTTAATGTGTGCCTAGACGCGACTATTATTATTATTATTATTATTTTAACTTTTTTTACAATTATTTTAAGTTAAAACTTAAAACTTAATTTATATTTGAAACTTATCTTCTTGTTAGGAACTTTTGAAAAAATGTATAAAATTTCTATAAATCTATTTTAGGTATTTAATAGGTATTATTTTTAATTATTATATAATTCTTTGATTGATTAAAAATTAAAATAAAAACACACATTTTACACTTTTTTTTAAGCATATCACTTGCCTAAATTCGCTTAGTCTATAGCTTAACATTCACGCATCATCATACATTACGCATTTTAAAACACTGATTATAATTACTTCAAATGAAATAATGCATTGAAATTAATTCGGTCAATTATTTCATTGTTGATAAAATCATTAATGCGCATTCGATAATGCTACTGAAAACACTTTGAGTATCTTCTATTGTCAACAGAGAAAATACTCTTGGGTCAATTCGGCATGTCACGTTACGCTTGCTAATATGGTCCAATTGTGTAAGCCGACAACATTAAAGATTAATCGACTCTCCACTGAAAAAGCAACAAGTGGTAGTTTCTCGTTGAGTAACATGTCAAAAACATGTTTTCTCGCATCTTCCAATCATGGAATACATGAAATAAAATAAAATAAAAAAGATTTTTGTACAAAAAAAGTCTTATTCTAAATGTTCATTTCCAATTCATCATCTAGAGAGAGAGAGAGAGAGAGCGAGCGAGAGAGAGAGGCATGCAATTTTTAAAATGTGTAAAACACTTGACATTTAGCCCATACACATTAAAATTTTTATTCTCATTCTTCTATTCATTTTCAACCACACATTTTTCAAGAAATTAATATTATCCATCATATCAATAATTTTTCCTTCATTTTTAACAACACACTCTCCATCAATCTACTATTTCATAATACATTCTTTTCAAATAATGTGACTCAAATACATCCTTAATTTCAATTCATAAATCTTGTGTGTGTGTGTGTGTGTCTATATATATATATATATATATATATATATATGATGGAAATGGAAGAGAGAAAAAGAAGTCATAAAGTTCCGAGTCAATTCGACAAAAAAGGTCAAGTCGGCTAATAGAGTTCAATTATCCCTCTTCTCTTAAAAGAGGGAATCCAACGTTTACTGTTCATTCATGACGTATTTTCGTCTTCCCATTTTATCCCTAATTCATATTGATTGAAGCCGATTTTGTCCTTTGTATTTACTGTCAAAAAAAATTTGCCGCCTCCGAGAAAAAAAATCGCAGCAGCTGTCTGTGTACTTATTCATTTATTAATGTTTTCATTTTATCTTTTGTTTACTGTTCATCGTGGACAAATTACAATTAGTCAAAAATGTAGGCGGTAGACGTATTTTTCTTCTTAAAGGCGGCATTGAAAGGCGGTGGCTGGAGAAGTATATATATAGGAAGAAAAATTTATTTCATTCCATCTTCGTCTTCACTGGTCTTGCATCATACAAACTTGAGGTTTTCTTACCTTTTTTACTTTTAACTGTAAGTAGTTATGTAAAAGTTATTTTTCGTTTTATTAGTTTTGCATGTTTAGAAATTATGCTTATAGATCTTTTTCAATTTATGTTCGACAGTATTTTTGTATGTTCATATCTCTATAGATGTTCCACTATCCAAAATATTCTTCAACCATCCATTTTAATGCTTGTTATTTAGTGTTAGTTCTTTGTCTATAGAAACCAAAAAATTATCACACAGACAGAGAAAAATGCATTGCTTCCATTACAGTTGAAGAATTGTGCGGAAACATTAAATTTCTACTAATTAAATTACAACAATTAATAATACTTACATAAAATTATACCTGGATTTATGTAGATAAAAAAATTGTTGAAAAATTGACTAGGAAAGACAATAATAAAAAAAAAAAGAAATAAAAATTTTTTTACTCCCCGTGCGCACACGTGGAGTTTGAATCTCCCCGTTCGCACACGGGAAGATGACATAGTTTTTTTTTTTTTTGTACTTTGTTTTATATATCAAATGTAATTGAAAATATTAATTAAACACATATACCCGTGCCTTTTTTTTTTTTTTTTGCCAACAATTCAACTTATTTACATTTTGCACAAATTATAAATACAAATTCATTTATTAATAATTTAACTCAAAATAATTAGAAAATATTCGATGTCATACATACATAAAAATCAAAATTCCCCGTTGGGGACAATGTCCTTAAACCTCTAGATGGGCGTAACTCGTCCATTCGGTCAAAAAATATATAACTTATTTCATTTACTTCGATTTTTAATTTTTATTATGATTATGATTTTCTTGGTTTGTTATATTTTTAGTCATTTCTAATTCTGTTTATATTAAATTTGTTTTCAATCTTTTTTTTCAGTTGCAAGATATCATTTTCAAAGTAAAAATATCATGATTTTTAATATCAATTGAACTGTGCTATCTTCATGTACAATATTCTTTTTATTTTTTTTATAGATTTTGTAAGTTCAATTTGCAGTTAACCTTTGTATTTTTTTCTCTAAAATTTTTATTATAGTATTTACCATTTAACTATTATTAACAAATTGTGGACTCTAATTTGTATTTATTGTTCTCTTCTATACAGTGCCCAATTATTTTTTCGGGTGGTTATATTTGACTACAGTAGTGCACTCTATCTTAGGTAAGTTTTTCTAACTGAACTATTTAGATTTTTGTTCATAATATTATAGGTTTATATAGTATTGTAGTTATTTATTTATTTATAGTAACTTATAAATTTGTAATAAATTGCTGGTTCTCAAATTTTCTTTGTAAATACTAATTTTTCTCTTTTTAAAGTATATTTTCAGTCATTGTTCACAAATTTTAATATTTTAAATTTTATTTTACCCTATATATGTATATTTTAACATATGTAAGATTATTTCTTTGTACAGTTATGGTTCGAGTTCAATTATTCTACAAAAATTGTTAGTATTGTAATAGACATTTTTGTACCATCTGGTGATAGAGAAGTTGATTCAACTATTCTACAATTTTATTTTATTTCAAAGTATAAAAATGTTAATAATATTCTTTAATTCTTTTAGTTCCTGTTGGTTACTTTGGACTCCAACTATTTGATATGGATACTTCGAGTGGTTTTGAAACAATGTCTCATTGCCAACAAGAAAATCAAAGGAATAGTTATCGACGAAATCGACTTCGAAGTGGTTGCAATGATCGTCGTAGGAGAATAGGTAATCCTCTATCATCTAGACATAATAATTCGAATGATGTACAAATGCAACAATCTATAATGAATCATGATTTTGAGGTTTCTACTTCAAACCAAGATACATCTCATATTTCCAATTTTACATTACCAAGTGGTTTTAATGTATTGAACATACCAACGATTGCATACGTATTATCGACATGCAATAGTTGTAAATATTGTGATGCAAGAAAAATTTATAGAGAAAGTAAATGGTTTTGTTGTTCTGATGGGAAAGTACATATCTCTATGCCTGATTCACCCACTGAATTGTACAACTTGTTTACTTCTAAAGAATTTAAATATATGATATTTAAAAAAATTGCACGAGGATATAATAACCACTTTGCTTTCACTTCATTTGGTGTCAAATACGACAAATAGCTCTTTAAAGCATATCGAGGTATTTACACATTTAGAGTTCAAGGACAAGTATATCATTATGTAAACGAACTTATCCCACACAACAATAAGTCTTCTTATATGTAATTATATTTTTACGATACAGACAATGAGATTCAAAATCGTATGAAAATTTCAGAGAACTTTGATGAATGTACTTTAACTATTCTAATTGAAATCTTGAAGGTAAATCCATATAGTAGATTTTTTCGATCTTTAAGTAATATGACTAACTTACGAGATCATCAAATACATATAAGATGCGATCCAGGACTTGATTAAAGAGTATTTAATACTCCTAACTCATCTGAAGTAGCTGCTATATGAGTCGAAAACGATGAAAATACTAATATTCGCTTTCATGACATTACTATATATGGTCATTCTGGTGATTTACATGGAGTTCATTATTACTACGGTTGCTATGATCCTTTGCAATATCCTCTACTTTTTCTATACGGAGAATCCGGTTGGCATGAAGGCATTGAGAGGTGTAGAAGGACTGAACATTTCTCTGAATTTGTTGAATTTCTTAATACAGTTACCTCTGCAGCTGAATTTATTGAAAAAAAATCAAGGTTTGCAAATTTATGTTATTGTACATTCACCTAAGTTTTGCATCATCAATGTTCTAATCGAATGATGACTTCTTTTCTGCAGTGCTTAATGGAATGAAGAAACGATCACATGTTTCTTGTCGACAATATTATTCATATAAATTGCAAACCAGGCCTTCCGGTAAGTCTATTTTACTTCACAGTGGTCGATTGTTCCAGCAATATGTTGTAGATATGTATGCGAAGATCGAAACTGCACGGTTAGACTATTTTCGTAACAACCAAAGTCAAATTCGAGCTGAACTTTACCAAGGTATTGTAGATAACGTTCAAATGGAGAGACAAGATGGTACAAAATTGGAAGAAAAATTATTTTACCTCAGTCTTTTACATGTGGGCCTAGAGATATGTTAAGGAGATATATGGATGCAATGACTATTGTACATCGTTATAGAAAATCGGACATCTTCTTGACTATAACATGCAATCCAAATTGGTCGGAGATTAAGCAAGAACTAAAACACAATGATGAGATTCAAAATCGACATGATCTAATTATGCGTATATTTAGAGCAAAACTAGAAGAGTTGAAAAATGATGTATACAAAAAAAATATCCTAGCCCAGTTGTTGCGCATATATATGTTATTGAATTTCAAAAAATGGGACTTTCTGATGCACATCTATTGTTAATTTTCAAATACGGTCACAAAATTTGTTCTGCTCTAAATGTTGATAAGATAGTTTGCTGTGAAATTCCTGATAAAAACGAATATCCTTATTTTCATTCTGTTATTGTTAAACACAACATGCATGACCCTTGTGGACATCTTAATCCAAAAAACGTATGTATGGAAGGAAACAATAGTTGTAAAAATAAATATCCTAGGGATTATTGTAATACTACTATATTCGGTGATAACTCATATCCTTTGTGTAAACGTCGTGATAATGGTATTTCTATTAAAGTTAGAGGTCAAGTGTTAGACAATCGATGGGTTGTACCGTATAATCCTTATTTGAACGCAAAATTTGACTGCCACATTAATGTTGAAGTATGTTCTTCTATTAAAACTATAAAGTATTGGTACAAATACGTGTATAAAGGACATGTTCGTATTCATTTTTCAGTTTTCACAAATGAAACAGGAAAAGAAACCGACGAAATCTCAGCTTATCAATCTGCTAGATAGATATCTCCACCTGAAGGTATGTGGAGGATTTTCTCGTTTAATTTGACGAAAATTTATCAAACCGTTTATTCTTTACATCTTCATATCGAAAATCATCAACAAGTAAGATATGACAACGAAGATGATTTGTCTACTATTATTGACAATGAAAATGCGAAAAGAACAATGTTGACAGAGTTTTTTTAAGGTAAATAAAGCAAATGAAATTGCGCGTATTGTTATATCGAAATTTCCCAACCCATTTTGTTTGGAACTCAATTAAGAAGATTTGGACTTCCAGAAAAAAAACACGTTGTTATAGGACGAATTGTTACAACGAATCCATCTAAAGGAGAACGATATTTCCTACGCGTTCTTCTCAATTATATTCGAGGTCCAACATCATTTCATGATTTACGAACTTTGAACGGAGTAACTGTTAATACATATCGAGAATGAGCACTTTTACACAGTTTGTTAGGCGGAGACAATCATTGTGAAGAATGTCTGTCTGAAGCTATTATTTATAAAATGCCTACTTCTTTAAGACGTCTTTTGCTACACTTCTTACGCTTTCCAATCCTGATCATTCAAAATTACTGTGGGATAAATTTAAAGTTTATATGATCGATGATTATGTTTATGAAAATATACTTTCAAGGGATGCTGAACTACGAGCTTTAGAAGACATCAATTCTATTTTATAATCATTGGGTAAAAGCATAAATGACGATGAAATAGTATCATTCAGTGTAAATATATGTGAAAATGAAAGGTTGAGAAGAATGATTGCAGATAAGACAACAAATTTGAATATAAAAGGAGGCTATGACTATACATCAAGCTTAAATAATGAGCAATAATTTGCGTATGATACAATTATGAAAAAAGTAAATTCCAAATCAAGTGGGATCTATTTCATCGATGGTCCAGGAGGAACGGGCAAAACTTTTTTATATAAAGCTCTCCTAACAGGTGTAAGTTCTCAAAATTTAATTGCTTTAGCTACAGCATCTTCTGGAGTATCTGCATCTCTTTTACCTGGAGGTCGAACAACTCATTTAAGATTTAAAATTCCTCTAGAAACAGTTGGTGAAGTTATCTGTTCTGTCAGTAAACAATCGGCTCTAAGGACTTTGTTAAAAATGTCGACATTAATACTTTGGGATAAAGCACTTATGGTGAATCGTTGTGCCGTTGAAGCCGTTGATAAAATGTTCAGAGATATTACTGATTGTAATTTGCCTTTCGGTGGAAAAGTGGTCGTTCTAGGAGGAGATTTCAGACAAGTTTTACCAGTGATACCGAGAGGAAAAAAAAGAAGACATAATGAAAGTTAGCTTAGTCATCTCTGACTTATGGCCTTCGTATTCACATCTATCATTGGTTGAGAACATGTGAGAAAAATTGGATCCTACATTTTCTGATTATTTGCTTAGAGTTGGAAATGGAATAGAGGAAGAACACAGTTGTAACTGCATTCAGCTTCCGAGTATAATTGTACCATTTGAGGATGAAATTAAATCTCTGAAAATTTTGATAAATCATGTTTTTCCAAATATAGAAGCATTTGTTGATAATTTACATACGATGAGAAATCGAGTAATTCTTACGCTTAGAAATGAATGTGTTGATCATATTAACAGAATTTTACTTAATCAGATTCCTGGTACAATTTTCACATATTATAGCTTTGATGAAGTAATTGACAAATCAGAACAGAGCCTACGTGAAGATTTCTTGAACATTTTGACTCCAAATGGTATTCCGCCTCATGAATTGAAGCTTAAGATAAATTGTCATGTGATGTTATTGCGGAACATCAATCATTCTGAAGGCTTATGCAATAGAACACGCCTTACTTGTAGAAAATTTGATAAGAATGTAATTATTACTGAAATTACAATTGGTGAATATTGTGGAAAATATGTTTTCTTACCAAGAATTCCTTTTGTACCTCTGAAAAATGATCAAACTTTAATTCATTTTAAAAGAACTCAATTCCCGATTAGACCATATTTTGCAATGACGATAAATAAAGCACAAGATCAAACACTTGATTACGTTGGTTTGTATCTTCCTGAACCAGTTTTCTGTCATTGTCAACTTTATGTAGCATTGTCAGAGCTAAAACAAGCAAATCTTTAAAGATTTTACTAAAACTATCAAGCTCTGACAATTTACACATTACATGTACGAAAAATGTTGTCTACAGAAAAATTCTCTCATTCATTTATTTGTAGAAATATAACTTCTTCGTAAGTATTTGTCGCATATCTTAGTCGCTCATTGTTATAATTATATTACTGATTTTTGTTATTTCTTATTTCTATAACTAATTTAGATTTGGAATATTTCAGACTTTATAATATTTGTGTATATTTTTCACACTTGCTTGAATTTATGGCAACATGGTACTCTAAAGTTACAACCATGATGGAAGTAACTATTGCTAAAAAAACTTCAAAAACTCTCATGCCTATACTCATGATAACATGTTAGTTATTATTACTTTTTTGTCTAATCGTTATTAATGCATGGTATAAATTTTCCCATTAACCATAATTCGTTTTAATTTCAGCAATTTCCATTTTGTCTATGAGCTTCTAATCATACTTATGGATTCTACAATTTTTTACTTCAAGATATTACCTGATTTTCCTAGTAAGCTCTCTAAAAATTCAGGATCAATTTATGATGATATTTGGGCAAATTTAGTTATATACCATGTGCATTTTGTTAAAACTAATGGCGTTACCATCATTTTGCTGAGTTTGTTAGAATAAATCTATTCCTCACCTTCTATATTTTTGTTGTCACTCTATCAGATACCATATTTATGTATGTCTATGAATTCAGAATGAATCTTTTGAGGGCTATAATAGTAAGAGTAGAATAAACCCCATACCATGATGGTCTCTTTTTCTTCGACATCTTCTTTCTTGGAAGCTATTCCAATATTCCACTTGTATGTTTTAGATATTTTTGTGCCCAACCCCTTTTACACTTTCGAAAATGTCAATACATTGTCTTCCATTAATGATAACTCACTTTTTGTTGCAGCAAGTCCATTACCACTCGGTGGACTTCGCATCAATCAAAACTTGTACAATTGTGGCAAAGTATGCCTAAGCTTTCTCAACACTTGAAGTGGTAGTCAAAAGTAGAAGTTGATCCATGATATATCAACTATGCTACATGTTTTGGTCTTTATACAAGGCATACTTTTAAATGTTAAGCCCTATTTTAATTAGTCTAGACGTGCATATATAAGTGGTTCAGCGATTGGAGAAAAGTGTTCAATGACATACAATGAGAATGCTTTTATCCATTCTCTCCAAACGATGGTGTACAGTATGAGGCGGCCACCGAAGGTAAGATGAAAATGAGATCCTTCTATGTGCTACTGTTATTATTAGGCATTTCAATCCTTGCATATTTTGGTAATTAATTTCAATTTATTATTTCCTTTTGGGTGACAGTTTCATTATATACCGATTTAAGTTTTGTGTTGTGTTGCTCGTAGCATTTCGAGGACTTTTTGATAGGACATTTCTACAAGCATTCTTGTGATATTCTGATAGCATGTAAAGCCTATGTAGAAAGCACTCAACTGGATTGTCTTGTTAAAGGGATTGTTGAAGATGTTGACGAAAGTGATAAGAGCTACTCATAGGATTTTAAGGCCAATTTAGCATAGTTCATCACTACGTTAGTAAATACATTTTCTCAAATGAGCACGAAAAACTGTCAAGAGTTCTTTTATATAGCTCACATTCGTACCTGCTGGTAGAATATAAAATAAATTTTACATCATGTCCCATGCGAAGAAGGGAGAAAGAATGTGCTTTTATTACCTTCATGATTTTTGTCATCTAAGATTACAACTTTTTTTTGCAATTCTTCGATGTTATTGGGTCCCATTTGCCATTCAATTAATATTATGTTCTTTCGTTATTAATTCCTATTTTCATAACGTTTGATAATAAAGTTCAGTATCTATAATTTTTAACTCTGGAAAAGCGAGTAATGAAAAAATGTTAAATTATGCATTAAATTCTTAAGAAGAATCCACCAAAAAATGAGATAAATATTTTTTTTTTTAAAAATGCTAATATTACCTTCCAAATAACATTGTCCGTGCGTTGCACGGTCAATAGACTAGTTTTAATAAAAGTGAAATAGATATTTTGTGGTTCTCAAGAATAAGAGTTTTGGATGGTTAATAACAAGAATTGACTTTATACAACTTTCTCGAAATTCATGCTCCAATTGGAATTTTAATGTGAACTAGAAACAAATATACCACCACAGATCCGGCATGTAATTTCACATCACGAAGACAAGAATTAAAATAATATTATTTATCATTATAATGATAAAATATTGGTGATGTAACAGTATATATGGAATAATGGAATTGGAAAGTTTAATTTTTATGTGAGAAAAGAGAGGGGAGAGAGAAAAAAAATGTAAAGAATAATGAATTGTCACATCACCGATATTCCATCATCACAATGATTATTGCATTACTCCTAGAAGTATTGCTTGCATTGACTTGGAAAGCACATTGCTTTGCATAATGACGTCCTTGTATTTTTCATTTCTCATTATAATCAGTGTTCTAAAAAGCGTGTCTAAATGTGATGCATAACGAAAATGCCAAGTCAAGCGATTTAGCGGTCAACGGCTTGACCACTGATGCGTGTCTAGACGCGATTATTATTATTACTTTTTATTTTTTATAATTCTTTTAAGTTAAAACTTAAAGGTTAATTTACATTTGAAACTTATCTTTTTGTTAGAAACTTTTGAAAAAATATATAAAATTTCTATACATCTATTTTAGGTATTTGGTAGGTTAATTGTTTAATTATTAAATAATTTTTGATTGATTAAAAATTAAAATAATATTAAAATAAGAAAAGACATTTTTATGCATATGAGCCTAAATTTTCCTAGTCCATAACTTGGCCTCCACGTATTGCCACACCCATGCATTACGCCTTTTAGAACACTCATTATAATTAATTTAAATGAAATAATGCCTTACAATTAATTTAGTCAATGGTTTCATTGTTGATAAAATCGTTAATACGCATTCGATAATGCTACTGAAAGCACTTTGTGCATCTTCTATTGTCAACAAAGAAAGTAATCTTAGGTCAATTTGGCATTTCATGTTATGCTTGCTAATATGGTCCTATTGAGTAAGCCGAGAGTATTAAAGATTAATCGATTCTCTATTGAAAAAGCAAAAAGTGGTAGTTTCTGGTTGGGTAACATGTGAAAAACATGTTTCCTCGCATCTTCCAATCATGGAATATATGAAATATAAAAATAAAAAAAATTGTACAAAAAATAAAATAAAATCTTATTGTAAATGTTCATTTCCAATTCATCATCTATAGTCAATTTGAATAGAGAGAGAGAGAGAGAGAGAGAGAGAGAGAGCAATTTTGAAAATGTGTAAAACACTTGATATTTAATTTCAATTCATAAATCTTGTATATATATATGATGGAGAAGAGAAAAAGAAATCATAAAGTTCAAGTCAATTTGACTCACATCTTGAATACAAGAATTAGAAAAATACTATTTATCATTATGATAATAGAACATCGGTGGTGTTGCAATATATGTTGAACAATGAAATTTCAAAGTTTATTTTTTATGAGAGAGAACAGAGGAGAGAGAAAAAAATGTGAAAAATAATAATTTGTTGCATCACCGATATTTCATCATCACGATGATTATTGCGTTACTCCAAGCATTATTGCTTGCATTGACATGGAAAGAACATTGCTTTACATAACATTGACTTGGAAAGCACACTGCTTTACATAATATCAAACTCTTTATCATGTTGGGCAGGAAAATGGGGTTCCACTCTTCAATTACCCGCTGGCTCAAATGGGTCACTTCGTCTAAATTTTAAAACCCCCAAAATAAAGTATTCCTAGACATGTCGATATTTTTTTTTTCTGAAACGGTCTATTCTAGGATTTCTGATTACGCGGCACACGGGGATTGTCCCATTGATACCTAAGAGGCAAGAAGATGCAGATTAAAGGTCTCTTCTACAAATTTACGTTATGCACTATAAAAAAGGAAGAGATTTCCAAAAACTAAATTTTATAAATCAAGAAATGATTGCCATGAAATATATACAAATTTCAATAATCTTGTGTATGTGTGGAGAGAAATATTGGCCGGCAAACAAGAAGGAGAATCTCACTGTCGTGCACAAGTACCTATTCAAGTTTCTGCTCAGGTAGAAAGTCATGCAATTCCAGACGTTATACTGTAATGACCTGAAAATATTATAGATATACAATTAGAAGTGCACTAGATAATTTACACTTGACGTATAATACTAAATTGACGTAGAGAACTTGAATGGCCTTTGATTTATTCGATAAAGTTCACATGCTTTTCCATGTGCAACTTCTCAAGAAAAAAGGAATATTACCATGAACAAATCTTGTGTATAAGAAATATGATCGGAAAAGAGGACACAATTACATCATACACTGTCGCTATTTAATTGATATATGTATTCATTTATTCACGCCCGAGTCCCAATTAAATCGTGAGGCACATGTTAATTACAGAGTTGAGAGTACTACATATTCCAGGAGTACTAGAAATCTTTTCTGCAAAGGGAAAGAAAATATTGGCCGTCTCCTTTGGAACAAACAGCAAGTACTATTTTTCTATAGTAAATCAGCCAAAGAAACATTTAGGGGTTGTTCTCTTTGTATTTCAGTTTTGTGTTTTGTGTTTTGAGTTTTAAATTTATTTTGTGTTTTAAGTGTCTATTTTGAGATTGTTGAAAATGTGTTCTTCTTGACATTTTGAAAAATTGTTTTCGAAAATAAACAAAAGGAAAACTTGTTCTCTATCTCTTCATTTCAATTTCATTTTGGATCATTTCTCGGCGATCTCCCTCCTTGCGGCGCGGTGGTGGTTTGGGTTTGGGCGCTTCCTGTGATCTCCTTCTTCATCTTTTTTTCTTTCTTTCTTTGATGCAGTGGTTTGTTGGGTGCGTGGATCTGCTACGAACGACGATGGTGGTGGGTTACTGTTGTACAAAATGTAATGGTTGGGTCGCGGAATGCGATGGTTGGGTTGCAGATGGCGATGGTGGTTGGGTCGCGAGCGGCGATGGTTGGTCTTGAATGGAGATGGTGGTTGGGTCGCGAGCGACGATGGTTGGGTTGCGACTTGGCGGTGGTGGTTCCACTGCATGCGGTGTTGTAATTGAAAACAAGCGGTTGTTCTGCTGCAGGCCAGCGTCGCGACTTGATAGTGGTTGGTGCAGGCGGTGGTTGATTGGATGGTAATGGTGGTGTGGTGGATCTAGACAGTGTTTGTGGTTGTCGGTGACGATATTGGGTGTGGAGATGGGGGTTTCTGGTGGCGATTTTGGTGGTGGTGGAGCAGTTGTGGTGCAGAAAAAGGAACTGGTGTGTTGAAATGGAAAATACTATTTCCCATGTTTTGGGGTTTTTCGTGGATTTGGCTTGAAAACGTCCAAAACAACGTTTTTATCGTTTTGTGTTTGGTGTACAATTTTTTTTCGTTTCACAAACGTGTTTTCGAAAATAGGAAAGAGAACGCGTTTTCGCTGTTTTGAAAAACCAAAAATAGAAAACGATCCGAAAACGCCAAAGAAAACGGTCCCTTAAATTCTGCAAAGAATGTAGGATCTCAGAATGAACCGAAAATGATCAAAGATAGGGGAATTAGACATATGGATAAAAGTGTGGAAGTATGACTCGTAAGAAGTATGTATTCATTTATTCACGTCTGAGTCCCAATTAAATCATGAGGCACATGTTAATTACAGAGTTGAGAGTACTACATACTCCAGGAGTACTAGAAATCTTTTCCGCAAAGGGAAAGAAAATATTGGCTGTCACCTTTGGAACAAACAGCAAGTACTATTTTTCTATAGTAAATCAACCAAAGAAACACTTAGAGGTTGTTCTCTTTGTATTTCAGTTTTGTGTTTTGAGTTTTGAATTCATTTTGTGTTTGGAGTATCTATTTTGAGAATGTTGAAAATGTGTTCTTTTTGGCATTTTGAAAAATTGTTTTCGAAAATAAACAAAAAAAACGTGTTCTCTATCTCTTCATTTCAATCTCATTTTGGGTCCTATTTCGGCGATCTCCCTCCTTGCAGCGCAGTGGTGGCTTGGGTTTGGGCGCTTCCTATGATCTCCTTCTTCATCTTTTTTTTTCTTTCTTTGATGCAGTGGTTTGTTGGGTGCGTGGATCTGCTGTGAACGACGATGGTGGTGGGTTATTGTTGTAGAAAATGTAATGGTTGGGTTGCGAGCGGCGATGGTTGGGTTGCAGATGGCGATGGTGGTTGGGTCGCGAGCGGCGATGGTTGGGTTGTGAATGGAGATGGTGGTTGGGTCACGAGCGGCGATGGTTGGGTTGCGACTTGGCGGTGGTTGGTGCAGGCGATGGTTGATTGGATGGTGATGGTGGTGTGATGGATTTAGGCAGTGTTGGTGGTTGTTGGTGACGATTTTGGGTGTGGTAGTGGGGGTTTCTGGTGGCGATTTTGGTGGTGGTGGTGTAGTTGTGGTTGTGGCGATTTTAGGGGTGGTGGAGCAGTTGTGGTGTAGAAGAAGGAACTGGTGTGTTGAAATGGAAAAGACTATTTCCAATGTTTTGGGTTTTTTCGTAGGTTTTGCTTGAAAATGTCCAAAACAAAGTTTTTATCGTTTTGTGTTTTGTGTACAATTTTTTTTTTTCGTTTTCAAAAACGTGTTTTCGAAAATAGGAAAGAGAACGGATTTTCGCTATTTTGAAAAATCGAAAATAGAAAACGATCCGAAAACACCAAAGAAAACGGTCCCTTAAATTCTGCAAGGAATGTAGGATTTCAAAATGAACTGGAAACGATCAAAGATAGGGGAATTAGACATATGGATAAAAGTGTGGAAGTATGACTCGTAAGAAAAGATACCCAAGAAATCCAACCCCCACAATCTTTTGTTATATCGTGAAGGCTTCAATACAATTTATCAAGGATAGCCAAGAAATATAGACAACGATGAAATTTCACTATCCTGTAAATTATGACGAAATTAAAATTTCAACACAATATCCCATTTTAGAAGAATAAACACAGTAATTGCGAACATTTTTAAACAATGAAAGATTGTACAATTTGGTAGAAGCAGCAAAAGAACTCGAGCTAATTTCAACCTCTTCCTGTAAATGAATGCCATCTCCGGCTCCTACATCCCATATTGTGAAATGAGTGAAAGAAGAGAAATTCCAGAAATATAGTTGCTCAAAGTTTCTAAAAGAACCTCTCATGATCCTTTTTAGAATTCCAACTATTTGGGTCCATATCATAAGCTCTCTCAAGGTCGGCCCTGGCCCAAGGCTACTAAGGCAGTGGCCTTGGGCCTCCAATTTTTAGGGGCCACTAAAAAAAAAAAAATCCCCCAATCCTCAAATACCTATTTCCTTACCATCATCTTCAACTCTCGGTCTTCTAATCTTCTCGGCTGCTTCAAGACTTCAACACTCAATCCACTCCGCCACTTCTTTGGATCTCAGGTATAGTTACATGAGCGCGTATGAATCTCATGAATTATGCATTATGGTGGAAACATTTGTTAATATATCATTATGTCTAATAAATTATGTGTATATATCATGTTATCTGTTGATTTAGAGTCTAAAGGTTCAATTCTTGTTTCCAAGTCTATATTTTATACAATTTACTGATTTGTTTAGCTGGAGTAGAAAAGTAACGCTGCATTTGACGCCATAAATTAGTAGTGTCATTGATTTGGAATCAGGAATATAAAATTTTCCCAATATCAATTACAAAGGGTCCATTTGTTGCTGCCAATATGACAGCATGGGATTTCAATTGTTCTTTGTCTTTTAATATATGAGATATTGGTACTCGAAAAAGTTTTTAGGAATGGAAGCTCCAATTTTATTGCATGTTTGTGCATATGGACTTAGTATTTGAGTCCTCATATATGTCTCAGTATTTGGTGAATTGCATTTGATTAATTTATTTACTTACAGTAATTTTATGTCGATTTTCTTTTTGTTATTGCTTAGGAAGTTGGAAATGGCATCAATTAGTGAAGATGTGATTTTGGCATTGAAAGAGACCTTGATATACGGAGTCCGGACTATTCCTCGGTGCATTTGCAGGGACATTTGTGTCAATGGATGAAACTATAGCTGCTTTTGGAGGTCACCATAGGTATGATCTTTGCCCACCATTGGTTTTCTCTTTTTTTTTTCTTTTTTGATTCATCTGTTTTTGTTTTTATTTTTCTAAGTTTTGTGATTTTAGATTGCTTTGATTATATGGATTTTTTCTTCAGTAAACTTGTGCTAAGAGCTTAAAAAATGTGTTGCAGTTTGCTCTTATTTTTTAATCTTTGATTCCGAATTGCTTGGGAAAATTTGATTTTAGCAGTTTGATTACTGATTTTACATCTTAAAATGTGAGAAGGTTAAAACTTAGGCTAGCCTAATCTCTCAGGATGTGGGATAAGTTTTAGCTTGCTACTCTATCTTTTGAATTATATAAAGTCTTCTTTTTAATATAAAAGTGTTAATTATTTAAATATTTAAATTTTGCTACACTTGTGTAAAATGATTATATTGAAGGGCATCATAATAATTAGTCGTCTAGGGTCTCTAAATTCTTAGGGCCGGCCCTGAGCTCTCTACACAAAGTACATCTCCAAATTCAATTTCTTCATTCCTTTACACGACATTGACGATCCAAAACAATATGAGGATTGAGTTCAAAATCAATTTATGCATTCGTGAATACATAATTTTGATATAAGAGAGAATTGTAAATTATATCGTAATTATTCATAAGCAATATCAACAGTGGCGGATCCAACATTGAAGCTCAGCCTAGGCGGACGTTGACCGGTCAACATCGACAATCAGCGATCGTAAGAGCGAGATCATTTATTAATATTTATTTAAATAATATTAAAAATTACTTAATATATATCTAAACGCACTAAAACGTAAAAATCATATATATGAAAACGTAATTTAATACAACCTAAAATACTAAAAAATCGCTTCATACTCTATCATTATCACTAACGCAAATTAAATTCACAGTCTACGTAAATATTCTCAAATTCACAAACTCCCTATTTTCATAAATCAAAAACCTTAAGATTCAGCTACAAAATCCCTAATATTCTTAGATTATTGAATTCACAAAATTCCCAAGTTTCATATTCACAAAATTCAAAATCTAAAGACTACAGTTTACAGGCTCAATTCACAAACTGACAAACACATTCATATTCCATAAATAAACAAAATTTATAAAACATAAATAATAAATCAAACTAACTAACTACACAAATTACAATGAAGGAACAAAAACAAAAACAGAGAGAGAGAGAGAAGAGAGAGAGAGAGAAAGAGAGAGAGAGAGAGAGAGGATCAAACTCATTGTGACAGCAGACAGCGAAGCTGGGAGCCGAGATTGCGAGATGCCGTCACGCACGCCGGATGGTCGGAGAGGCGGAGTGGCTAGGCGTAGCAATTAGCACAGACAGCAACGCGTTGCACATACACAGGAGGACAGCCAATCGCCGATTCACCCCTCGTCTCCCACTCTCCCTCCTCTACGGTTTGGGTTGCAATTTTCAATTTTCTAGTTTGGCTTCGTGATTGCATTTTTTAAAGGTATTTTTGTAAAGATTGTTTATTGTTTTGGTGTGGGTTTATGTTGATTTGTTAGGTGATTGTTTTTAATAAAAAAATTATAATTCACAAGGAGAGCAACATACTCTTGGTCGATTACTATTGAGGAAGCTAATTTTGTTGACGGTCTCGATATTAATATACATTCTTGTATGTAAGGACGAATAATTATTTTCTTCGAGTCGTGAAATCGTGCTTTTTGACTTAAACATAAAAATATATTTTAATATAAATACAAAGGCACACATGGGTGGGCTAAAAAAAGAAAGAAAGAAATGCCCTCTCTGTGCAGTGCGGAGATTCGTGATGTGCAAAGATCGCGCTGCCCGTGCTGTGCATAGACTCCGCACGGCCCGGAGATCTTTGACTCTGCACAACGTGAAGACACGGACTCCACGCACACCATGATGTGCGCGGAGGAATGTCTCTGTGCAGCGCGGTTGTACACATATAAGAAAATCAGAATTCCCTTTCGGGGCGTTGCCCCCACGACCCCTGTGATCTGATCGGGCATGTCGATTCTCGTTTTGAAGTGGCAACCCATTTGCATAACAACAATAAGCAAACAAATAAATTATGAAAAAATATCTAACACATCCCCCTATTTTTTTTTTTTTTTTTTTGTTGCAAAATTTTGTTTTGATAAAAGAATAAGATTGCATGCCTCGTTTCGTTGCTATGTCTTGATATCATTATCAATATTTTATAACCTCATAATTTTGAACAAGAGTTTGTTTTTTTTTTCCTCCAATTGCATGCCCTTACTCCAAAAGAACAAAAAGGGGATGTATTTTTGGCTGATACAAGAATATCATAATAGATGTTAAAGTTGATACAAGCTCTAATGTATGTTTTATCATATTGTTATCGTCTTGTGTTTTGCAATAACTTGAAGTTTCCTTATAGCAATGTTAAGCTTAGATTTCTTATTCTTTTGTATGCTTCTATCAACATTTCTTACGTATTCAATTTTATAGGCAACACTCGTGTTGTGAATCATAAAGAGCTTGAATGTTTCCGTGAAGAACTTCAAAATCGTCTTTCGAGCAACTACAATGTACTTTTGAAGCAAATGAAGATCCCTATGTTCCTCTTGAATGATCATTAGAAGGTTTGAATCTCTTCTGTGTGTGGATCTCCGGTTATATTACAAGGAGATATTAAATTTGTGCTCTTACATCTTTTTTGTTTGCTGATTTGATCATATTTCTTTAATACCCTAAGCTAGTAAGGTGACACTCAACCTAATTCTCAAGATTAATTAAGAATTGAACGAATTTCTTCGTAATTTTAAATTGAAATTATTTATTTTGCAAAATGTCTTTTAATATTTATGTTTCTTTTTAATCAGCTTTTGAGCTCTCTTCAATACAGTTGGTTCACAATTCATACTTGGGCAACAAATACCTTTCTCATTATGGTTGTCACTGGCACCCATTGTTATTGGTAAGCTATAATATTCTTCCAAGTTTAAAATCAAGAACATTTTATCCATCAAGTGTCATTGCTACTTGTGAATATTGCATCTTAGAGAACATTGTACTTCACATTCACAGTGGTCAATAAAAAGGATAGGAGGTGTCAAATTTTGTTATATATTTTCTACATACTATTTTTCTTTTTTGGTTGCAGAGGATTCTTTTATGAACTCGCATAAATGACATTATTTAGTACATGAAAATATGTACCATAATAATTGTAATTTTAACCATCTTTTGTAATTTAACTATATGCATAAAATGCAAGTGTATCAATGGCATCATTGACTGGACTGTCTTTCAACTAGATTGGCTTCATTAGTGCTATGATTTCCAATATCTCCTTCACTTACAGGAGCATATATTCAAAGAAAGATACGGTTAATTGTGTGGTACACATTTTATTAGATTTCCGTTTTATCTTGATGTTATAAAAGATGTTACTAGGCAGAGTGCACTTTGCATTCATACATTGGGGCTATTTGTCTCTAATTAATGCTTCTTTTGCAGATTGATATGGATAGCACTAACCTATGAGTCTACATTTCTATCATCGCTCTCGTTGTTTCTATTCCACCTACCGTTATTGTGAGTCATGGCTTATAAATGTGGATATTCTTTTCCTAATATAATGTTTCTTGTATACCTCTCTTCTTCATTTCTATTTCTTACTTGTGACTTTTATATTGTGTATTTGCACATCGCACAGTTGAAGGGACCTCAACTATTAAAGCACGGGGTTTAGTGACGCAATTGCTGAAGTGGGGTTAACAAAGTTCATCTCAGATCTTTTCTGGGTTATAATGCTTTACCACCTGATTGTATCTGAGTTTATGCTTAAGCTTTACATCATGGGATATATAAAAAACTGGACCTTACTTCATGTTACTATTACTAAAAACTTTACGCTTCGGTTTGATATGATTTATAATCGAAATGTGAATGATGTAGCAAAATTGTTTGTTGATTGTCTTCCAACTATTGCATATTGAATTTGTATGAGTTTCAGTTGTAACCTATTCTTTTTGAAAATTTTCTTAAGTTTCTATTCGTACTTGAAGCCACTAAAATCAAATCTCATTCACGGTAGTTCAAAAATTTCATTGTGATGTTATTAATTGAGCAACAATTTAATGATGTAACTATTTTTTTCTTTTTCTTTTTATAAAAGCGAAGAAGTTTATGCATACCTTGTATATAATCTTGTTTCAGCTTACTTTGTGAAAAAAAACCACATTTTTACGATGTTTATAGTTGTAAATTTAATAACACTGGATACAAAAATGTTATAAACTTAAACAATACACAACTAACTTCAATAAATAAATTGTCGTTTTCACGGGTTACCTTTCTTCTTGACACAGAAAGGGATACTGTGCGGCAGTAGTCTGCTTCGCTATACTACCTTCGGCCTTATCTCGCTTGTTTCGGGACGAAAGAAAATTTAATTACAATTTAAAGAAAGTTTGTAACATGAAATTGAAATACATTGAACATAACTTGATCATTGATTGCTTAAAAGTTAGAAATTACAGTAGACTGAAAACATAAAATTACAATGACTAGTGCAGGTACGAACACTAGAAAGTTAGAAAATGTTTAAAAGACTAATAGTGAATACCAAATTTTCATATTAAGAATAAAAAATATAAAAAGAAAAGAGATCAAAAGTAAGTAAATTTAGACCAATTTATAAATTTCTTTCACGTTCACAAATGAATCCCCCTCAAATTTATTTATATTTATTTTTAACGTTAACCAACTAACGTGCGACACACGTTCAACTTACAAGTACTATATAAATAGGCAGGGCAATGGGGCGTCCCGCCAAGCCTTGCCAAGTCAAGCAATTCCCTCCCCATTATCCTTTTGGGGCTAGGGTGGGGGCAGGCCCTTTTTATAAGTTTTTTAAAATTCTCCATTTCATCCCGACTTGAATGCTCAGTTAAATGGGTTATCCCTGCACAGGTTCCGGGCGGGCTTTGTGGGCATCGAATTTATTGGATTTTTTTGTCATCCTCGTATATAAAAAAAAGGGAAAAATGCATGGATCAGACTTTTTCTTTCCCAAAATCACAAATCAGGTCCCAAGTTTTAAATTTGCAAAAATCAGGTTTTTCAAAAATTAATTAATTATATTTTACAATTATATTAAATTAAATATTTAACTATAATTAACCCACCCCACCCCCACATCCACCACCTCCACCTCCACCCCCACTGTTCCGGCGACGACGACTACTCCGACGACCACTCCGGTGATCGTTCCGCCGCCACTTAATTCCGGCGAATGGTCAATTCCGACTCGTATAGGTCACAGATTTTTAAAATTTGTTGATCACAAATTTAGTATGGGTCACAGATTTTTAATTTAGTCACAGGCTAAAATTAGTATAGGTCACAGATTTTTAATTTAGTCACAAGTTAAAAAAATTATAGATAACATAGGTCACAGATTTTTAATTAGTCACAGATTAACAAATTAATAAATGAAAAATATTATTGGTCACAGTTTAACAGATGAAAAATATTATTGGTCACAAATTAACAAATTTTAAGGTCACAGTTAAATAGTTGCCACAAAGAACAAGTCACAGATCGATATAGTTGGTCACATACACCCAAACACTCGTCGCTCAATCCCAAAACACCATCAATACTTGGTCACAGATCGACCAAATAATTGGTCACAGAAACTCTTTGTCACATCCGCAGCACCCGTCCCTCAATCCCAATACACCAACAAATAAAAGGTCACATGTCACAGAACGACCAAACAGTTGGTCACATACAGTCCGTCCCATCCCCATCCGACCCTAATCCCTAAAACACCCACCAACAACCACCACCACAGCCGCATGAACAGTACCACCAATAACAACCACCACCACCCAAACCGCCTGCACAGAAATCCGCCCCCACACCCACGCACACAGATCTCCCCTGCCGATAGCAAATTGAACCTCCCGCCGCACCCACGCACACACACAGCACCCACGCCGGCAACACCCACACACAAAATCAGCAGCTGATTTGTTTGCCGCTGCTGCCCAAAATCAGCAGCTTCTTCGCTGCTGCTGGTTCACAACGAGGATGGGGGACGGGGACGGGGAAGGCAGCGGCAACAACGGCATCGCTGCTGCTGCGATTCGCAGCGGGGGAAGGGGAAGGGGACGGGGAGGGCAGCGGCAGCTCACAGATCAGAGGGGGGGAAATGGAGGAGACGGGAGGGAGGGGGAGGAGAGAAGGGAGGAGGCGGCGGTCGGAGGGGGAGGAGAGAAGTGAGAGAGTGTGGAGAGAAGTGAGAGGAGGGGTTGTGTAGAATGATAGACAAATTAGGGTTTTAATAGATAAATTATTTAATTAAAATGATAAAAAACCTGATAAATGAAAAAAAAACATGAAAACCTGATTTTTTAAAATGTTAAACTTAATGCCTGGTTTTTGGTAATTTTCCCATAAAAAAATGTGAACGTTGATATCATTTGTCTATTACAAGACCCAAGGCCCTAACATAAATTCCAGTGGTCCCATTAAGCGTCTCAGAGGTTTCCCCAGTAATCCGTTTTACTACGTCGTTTCGAAGGCTTCAATGACGACCCGAATCGCGCCGGGTGTTGGAGCAAACCTTCTGGGCCAACACTCCGCCGAGCGCAACCAGGACGCCACCGTTTACGTTGGCAATCTCGATACCAAAGTATTCTTCTTCTTTTTCTTCCATCTCTGAGATACTCCTGGGTTACGGTTTAGGATTTTTCCTTTAATGCGGACCAGTGTTTTTTAATGAATGATTTGTTTTTGGACTATTGCTGTTCCACATGTAGATTACCGTGGACAGAACATGTCCTCTTATTGCTACGAAGTGATTGATTTACTAGGTTTTTATCTGCCATTTTGTCTGATATTTCTATTTATTTGCCTTGCTATTTGTGGTGTACTTTTTGTTTGTGAGATGCTACGACCGGAAGGGTCCTAAGTAAACTTGAGAAAAACTCGAGTAGGAAACATACGGGTGATGTGTTTTTGTTGAAGTGAAAGTCAAGTTCTATAAATGTTATTTTACAAAATTTCATCTTTCCTTTGGTTGAAATTCGAGTTAATTTTTCCTAAGATATCGTAGTTAATTTTTCCTAAGATATCGTATAATATTTGCATTTTCCTCATAAAGCTGAACAAGCAGTAACCATTCCAGTAGTTCAATTCAGCAAATTGTATTTTGGAATCACTTCGTACTTATTAAAGCTGTCCATATAGCAGCTTGTTGTAGTTCGTTCTTGTGGCTCTATAATTTCGAATATTTATTATGGTAGTTTTCTCATTTCTATTACAGATACTCATTCTCAGTAAAATGTAAATGTTACGAGCTTGTGTATGTCTTCCTGTTTTTATTTTGAGTATGCAAACCAGTGCACTGAGGCTTGTGCACTCGAATTTGTTGGATTTGTGATTTTCTGAAGTTTAATTATGTTGAAGACCATTCCACTTTCCCATTGCACTCTATTCTCAACACGATGGAAGAAAAGAAAATCTCAATTGGTTTTTTATGGGTGTGAACATGCCTGGATGTGTGTTGTCTCCCATATTTGTCTTCATAATACTGGGTAATCTAAGTTTTTATTCTTTCTCTGTACTTGCAGGTAAGTGAAGAGTTATTATGGGAGCTGTTTGTGCAAGCAGGTCCTGTTGGTAGGTTTGAGATTCTTTTTACTAGACTTCTTCTCTCTATAATTTAATGATATTTGTTGGAGTAATCATTATACACACACACACACACACACATCTAACAAGATTTCACATTTATAGAATTTGAGATTTTTATCATTTACTTTTTAAATGTAGTCAATGTGTATGTGCCCAAGGATAGAGTTACAAATGCTCATCAAGGCTATGGCTTTGTGGAGTTTAGAAGTGAAGAAGATGCTGATTATGTATGTGTCACTTGTGCGAGCACAACTGTTCATTCAGAATAAAAGATTTGTTTGTCCAAGTTACTTCTTTATGAGATCAATGATTTTGATTATCGATCTGTTTCTGCAGGCTATTAAGGTTCTAAATATGATTAAACTGCATGGGAAGGCAATACGAGTGAATAAGGTATGTAATTACATTTCATTTTGTATGCGAGTTTGTCACCAATTTGTATGTTTTTGCAGAGCCTATTATCTCGTCTTATTGTTATTTTAAGAATCACTGCGAAAATGTAACTAAAATATGATGAATTTGTTTAATCACCTTGTTTTGTTGTTTCAGGCATCTCAAGATAAGAAAAGTGTTGATGTGGGAGCTAACCTGTTCATCGGAAACCTTGACCCTGTAAGAAATTTGGGATGCTTGAATTTACTTTTGCATTCCTTGTTTTACTTTCACTCTTTAGTTGGTGCACATTCAACTCAACTCTCTGTATTCTTTGCAGGATGTTGATGAAAAACTTCTATATGACACTTTCAGTGCTTTTGGAGTCATTGTTTCAAATCCAAAGGTCACGCCTCTCTCATCTCTTTTATTCCTCTCAGTTTTACTCTTATCTTTTGCACCATAACAAATGCCGGCAGAAAAAGCTAAAAAAATTGATTTTTTTTTATTGTTTATAGTATGTGAATAAATAATATTAGTGCTGTCTCAGTGGATAGTTCTCTATTTCCAAAGTTCTGTAATGGGTTTATCTTTCATCCACAGCTTTGGATTTGCTTTTTTCTCCGAGATTTAGGGTGTGTTTGAGCCACATTATTTTGGAAGAATGTATTCTGGAATAGTAGATTGATGGAAAATGTGTGGTTGAAAAAAAAAAAAAAGTTATTGATGTAATAAAAAATATTATTTTATTGAAGAAGAATGTGTGGTTAAAAATGGGTAGAAGAATGAGAATGAGAATTTTAATGTGTACCAAACATGGACTTAGTTTTAATTTGTTGGGTTGTTTAATATATCTTATGTTCGTCTCAGAGTGTTATTTCGTCTCTCTTTCTTTCTCCCTCCCTCCCTTCCTAAACAAAGAAACTACAAGAGATGGACAAAAGTGTTAACATGGACACAAATACATGCATTAAAGAGCATATTTTGTGCTTCCTCTTTCTTTTGATAGGTAATCAAGTAATTTTATTAATAAAAAAAAATACACGGGAGGTCTATTAACTCTTTAAATAAGAAAGAAAAGACATGAAGTTAGACAACTCTTCTATAAGATTACCAGCCGTGACATTAAACTAAGTATAGAACGTTAGATAAAAAAATTCTCTAATTTGCTCCGTGGTTCGTGTTTGGTCTTCAAAGTATCGATTGTTCATTTCCTTCTACACACACCAAACAATGCATCCCGGGATAAGATTCCATAAGAGTTTGCTATCCTTATCCCGAAATTTTCTCATCCATGCCCGCACCACATCCTTAATACGTCTAGGCAGTACCCAATCTATATGTTGAGAAGCCAGAATATTGTTCCACAGCCAACGTATACCGTCACAGTGAATGAACATGTGGTCATGCGTCTTCACATCACTCCTACACATATAGCACCACTCTGTTACATAAAAGCTTTTTCTACGAAGAGTATCCATCGTTAATGACTGTCCCTTTACAACCGTTCACAATAAAAATGCCACTCGTGGAGGCAATTTACATTGCCATACCATCTTCCAGGAAAATGAACTCTTCATAGGTCCCAGAAATGATCTAAAATAAGAGCGCACTGAAAAAATATCATTCCGTGCCGGCCTCCATCGACTACAGTCATCCTCTCCGACCCGAATTTGCACCTCATACAAATATGATAAAAATAGTGCATAATCATCCAATTCTCAATCCTGCAAACCCCTCGGAAAGGTAACCAGAAATGATCTAAAATAAGAGCGCACTGAAAAAATATCATTCCGTGCCAGTCTCCATCGACTACAATCATCATCTCTGACCCGAATTTGCACCTCATAGGATAAAAACAGTGCATAATCATCCAATTCTCAATCCTGCAAACCCCTCTGAAACTTAATATTCCAACTTTGACTCCCATTGTGAATGAATAAGACATCCTTCACCATAGCAAAAAGCACCGTAGTAATGCGATGCAAGGAAGAAAACCTTACCTAAGCGGTGAATCTCCACCTCAGCAATCATCTGTGGGACAGATGGTTGCAGAATTACTATCACAGTATTCTTGGTGAATAATTTTTTTAATGTTGCATTTGTCTCGTCTTCCCAGTATCATTAAAGCGTGTGCATAATTACTAAATTCTATAACTTTCTGCCTGTAAGAACTATTAGGTATTTTTGCTAACATTGAAAATATTGAAGGGGAGTTATCATCATCTTGGCTTTTCTATTTTGATGGATCTCGTTGATGTTTTCTGTGCCTTCTCTCCGTTTCACCTAGCACTATGGGTATTTGGATGTTTAAGTTCATTTAGGCATGTTACGTTCTTTGAAATTGGAGGTATCCAGATGAGTGTATAACATAACTGCATTACTGCTGATGGCCATCACTTATGATGTATGACACTGACACGTGTGTCCAACAAGTTGATATTCGATTTTCATTAAGTACTAACAGGATATGTCGTCGACAACTTAATTAAATTCTTTAAAATTTTGCATTTATATATTATAAATTTAGTTTTATACTTATTATTAATTTTTTTGTTGAAGTATTTTAAATATGAGTATCTATTTCTTATTTATTAACAACTTCGATATAATATATAATATTTATGATAAATAAAGAAAAATGAACATGGTAGAGTATTCGAGGAGTATTGGTATCCGATGTGTGAGGGACACAGGCACACAACTATAGTTGAAGTGTCCGTGCAACACAGGCCATCACCATTGTATTACTTTGCAACGTATTTGACAATTTTTATTTTTTGATCATTTACATATGAATTCATGATTATGCTTACTTGCCTACGGGTTTCTGATTTTTTAACGACACCTGTAGATAATGAGAGATCCAGAGACCGGGAATTCCCGTGGTTTTGGCTTTATCAGCTATGATTCTTTTGAGGCTTCTGATGCAGCTATTGAGGTATGTTTCTCCATCTGATGTTCTCGTATACTTGTGCTGACTCCAGATGGACGCTGGTTCCATGATCAAAATATATATAAACAAGTAAAATATGTATTCTACTCTTTCACTAACAAAAGAGGTTTAACTTTCCATTCGTGTATGCTGTCGCATCCTTGGAAGTAAAAAAGTTTCAAACGCCTTGTCACTTGCACTTCAGTCTTACGATTACGAGTTTACAAAATTGAGCTTTCCATCAATCCATGTTCATTAGTATTAGAGTTCTTGATGCCTATCTTAAGTAATCATTCTCTAATCAAGTATTCCAAACCCTTATTGATGTTATATGTCATCTTCATGTATGTCTCAGTTTGAATTAGATTATGTAGCGCTGGGATTGTCATTTTCTACATACGATGGCTTAGTGGAACCTAAATTTATAAAATCTCAGACATGGGTTCTCAATTGGCTTGATTGGGCTATTAGGATGGAGGATTCACATGTGCTGGATCAGTGAATTGTTCGTTGTGCTGATTTGTTTTGTTCTTTCCTACATGTGAAATTCATCTGTGCACTCATTTATGGCATAATTTGATATTTTCTATCCCATATTGCTTGAAGAAAAACATTGAGTCTTGTATGATTTAATCTAATGATTCCGTTATTAGACCTTGAGAACACTGATGTAATTCATTGCTGCAGGCAATGAATGGTCAGTATCTTTGCAATCGTCAGATAACAGTGTCTTATGCATACAAGAAAGACACAAAGGGGGAGCGTCATGGCACTCCTGCAGGTCAGATTTTCTTTGTTTTTTTTTTAAAATTTTTTTTTTCTTTTTTTAACCTTTATGTATATGTTTGTTATTTTTGATCTTCCGTCCTTGATGTGATTGGCTCGGGCACCTTTCATATGTAGAAACTTTAAGGTAGAGATTCCTTAAATTTCAATATTAATGGATGTCTGGTGCCATAAAGTACTACTCACATTGAATTTCTGATCAAAGAAAAATTTCTGAAGGTAGATTATGCCTATGTTTGACACCCATTTTGGGAAAAAAATTGGTTTTTGAATAGTGATTGATGGAAGAATGTGTGGTTAAAAAGTAAGGAGAATTTTTGGGTTTATGTGTAATATTATTTTATTGATAGAATGTGTGGTTGAAATGAAGAAAGAGAAAAAGAATGAGAATGAGAATAGAACAAAAAATGGGTGTCAAACATAGACTATATTTACAGTCCCTAAGTTTGTGTGACTACTAAACCTTTAGATTTGTCCAGTGATATCTGCTTCCAAATACTCCCTTGTCGCCCAGATTAGGAGTTTCTTCTGGGCGGCTCTTGGGAAATGCCATCAACCTTACCAAACTTTCCCATTTCCCATCTTCTAAGGGCTTGTCTTTCTTTTAGGCTATCTGGTACGAGGGAAAGTTGAACGGAAGGTAGAGGATGGAGTAGAACATGATAGAGAAAATGACTTGTGCTTGTTTGTTCAGAGGGAAATTTAGGGATGGAATAGTAAGTACACAGAAATTATTTTGTATCTTTTTTTGAGTTACGTGACAAATCTTTTTGTCCATTTATTTTGGAAAAAAAAGGAAAACTATTTTTGATTTTGTTTCCATTCTGATGAAGGGAAAGGAAATAGTTTCCTTTTTCAAGGAATGAAGAGTCTCGAGGTCATTCCTTATTATCTTCAAACCAAATTAAACACAGAGAGCCCTGAATATTCACCACTCCAGTTACTGGTTATGATATAATTGCCATTAACATTACTACAAACAAACCAAAGGTAGCCAATTCCATTCACACTAAAAATGTATCTGTACCAAACCAACACAGAATTTCATTCCCATTACCGTCCTGCAAGCACAGTTTTTTTCCAACGTGCCGCTGGTTTTTCATCAGTAACCGTCCTCCAAACACCCCTGGCTGAAAAGCATCAATGTATTTGCAGACGTATACACACACACCCCTAACTAGTTCATGCAAAAGTCTAACAGCCATCTCTGTGCCTTCAGCAAGTGCAAAATATTAATGAAAGGACAAGATGGATAATAAAATTGAAACGTACTTGGTCTACCCAGTAAAAATCATATTTCAACATATTAATATGGAATTCTTTATCCTTGATTGAGGTGTTGGCATGCTTGATGGTTTCTTGCGTGTAAACCAATATTTTCAACACATGCTCTTATATATGTAGATTGGGCGATTTTTATGTGTGACCCTTGTTCATTTGATGGAATGCAGAAAGAGTTTTGGCTGCGAGCAACCCAACTGGCCAGAAAAGTAGGCCCCATACCTTGTTTGCAAGTGGACCTCCTATGCTTCCTCCACAACCCAATGGTACGGTCAGTACTCTAGTGCCACCACGGCCTTTCACAAATGGCAGTGTTCCTCCGCCCCCAATTCCAGCACTCCGTCCACCACCTCCACAGGCTGGTGTTTACACCCATATGCAGATGCCTGGACCACCCTCCTGGCAGGGTCAACCACCACATCCTGGTCAAATTGGCATGGTTCCACCACCAATGCAGGAGTTCAGGAGCATGCCACCGCCGCCACCTCCACAAGTTGCTTCTGGCCTAGTTAGGCCCCCACCACCTCCATCTGGACTTGTTGCTCCACCTGTTTGGCGGCCACCACCACCGCAGTACCTCACTGGTGGACAACATTCTATGCCACAGATGTCCATGCCCCCACCGCCACCACCACAATGAGGTTGTAACTTACGAGCTTTTTCAGTTAAAGCTCAAAAAACTTTTGGCACTCTTTACTTGTCACATTTCGTTTCATTATTACCTAATGCATTGTAAAATTCTAAGAGAACAAGTTATTGATCTTTATGGCAAATACTCGGCATGTCTTCTTAAGCTGCTAGATATTAAGTGCAGAGATTTTGTGGATTGTAAGTATAGTTTTTCGTTATTTGTTTGAGCAGAAAAGTTTTAGGAAGGATCAAAACTGACGAGTCCTAGGATTCAGCTGTATGCCTCACAGAAGCCTGCGGTTGTGGTTGCCTTTAGTTGCCTACATATTAGCCAAGGCTTTGAATATCTGTGATACGTTTGACGACAATCTTTAAAATTGTTCTCAGAGCAGTTGGATTAATGTTGTCTTTTTTAATTACTGAATTTGCCATAATTTACCGAATAATTTCTGCAGTAAAGTTGATATTTCATTGAATATTAGTGATTTTTCCGAGTTCGTTATATTACATTTCTGTTTGCAAGTTGAAGTTCGACGTGTTGTCGTTGAATCTTGGACATTCAAATACTAAAACTTTTACGGTTCATTATCTGTTCAATGTTTATATTGCAAGTAGCTCACATTAAGAACTAAAGCTCGAATTTATTTGGTCTGGCATGGACTTGCACGGCGGTTAAAAAACTGGGTCAGCAGCTTTAGAAGCTCACGATCCATCTTGTTTATGTTTTGTTTACTTCTTAAATGATATCGGTGTCCATGTAACTTTCTGAAAAGCATTCAAACGTGTTCAAAAAGTAACTTCTTAATTTTAAAAGCTGCTTGTGATTTTTAAAATCCTTGCCAAACAGTCCTGAACACTTTTGAATTCTGATACCGTAAAAAGCAGAACCAATTCTTGAATAAAGAATTAGCCGAAATAATACATCCCTAAAGTACCTAAAACAGCTTCGTATATATCCATAAATTCTCATGTACAGCTGACCATAGTAAATGCTTTTGTTGTTAAAAGCATACTAGACAATTTGATGCTGCATGCATGCATGTTTCAGATATTGGCCTGTACATACAAATCCAATGCCTGTCTTAACTCATATATATATATTTCGAGTTGAGGCGTGCACATAAAGATTTTACTTTGCCAGCCATCACTTTTCTACAGTCTACACTAGTTATCATTGTGTTGTCTAAGTACTATATTGTACCGATATACCTTTAGTTATACTATATTCGTTTTAGCTCCTGGGTAAAAATTCAGGTTTTCACTTTTTTCTTGCTTATATTCTTGATTTTATATACAGGATAATGCACTAGAATTGCTTGATTCACTACAAGAAATATAATGGTCTGTGATAGAGTTGTTTATATGTGACTGGCCATGAAATTGTGTAGAGGAAAACCCGAAGTTCCAGTTCATCTAAGAGTCACAAAACACACTAGCCCATCTATTCTTTGCTCAAATCACGAAGTGTGAAATATACAATAACCTCTCTCGAGATTGCAAAAAACCCTACTGACACACACAGCAAAAACAGTGGGAGTGCATATGCCAGAAAATATAGAGCCCAGATAGGAATAGGATTTGAAAAATCTCCCTCTTCCAATTATCCTAATTGAACCCGCCAAAGAAAATAAAAGGCTGTATCTTTTTCTGCAAAAAGTAGTGCTGAAAGAGGCAAAGAATCTCTAATACCATGTGTCTGTGCCTCTCACTAAATCGTACCATTTGTAGCCAACTGAATTAATCAGAATTCAGATTACAAATTAATGAAAACTGAAATGAACAAATAAAACAAAATTATGGAGTGTGTATTCTGACGAATGAAAGCTTGTTCCCATTTTTAGCGAGTTATACGAATTTTAAATAGGATTTTGTTGCATGTACATAATGTTTTAAATAATAGATTATATAATATCACATGATATTCTGTCATTACACTTTTTCATTCAAATTTTTCCCTCCACATCATTTTATGTAATTTCTTATGTACCATTTTTACATAAAGTAGCATTAATAGTATACAGTTGGAGCAGTCGACTTCGGGCAATTGCACTAAAATAACAATTGGACAGAAGAGCTATGAGATGAGTACAGATGCAAGGTTTGGATATGATTCTGGACCTTAGAAGACGTGCATTTATTTGGCTATGACGAGGCTATGGTGTCATTCTGTTATTGTAAAACAGATAGATTTTCAGTGCATTTAATAGATTCTGCATGCAGAGACATTGGTTCCTACGTTATATGTGGATAACTTTGTCTGAAAAGTTAGTACTAGAGATTTTAATTCATTTAAGCTGTACACCTTTAGTCACGAATTAAGTTATGCAATTTTTCTGGTAATGGCCTAATACATTTACAAGTTTTTATAAACTGGTTTCGATCTTTGACGACGTGTTAAACTACTACGCCTAAAAGTTTAAGTTATTAGAATATGACATTAATTAATTCAAAATTTTCATAACCTCTCGACTGTTTTAGGTAGCTTAATATTTAGTCGATCAAGAATGGTAGTGATTAAAATAAATTATATTTAGTACTCGTTCGATAAAATTTTGTTAAAAGTTTATCTTTTAACTGATCAAACTTCAATTTTTAACCACATCGAATCCACAACTTTTATCAAAAAATTTAACTATTCATTTAATAAGTATGGATATGAATTGAGTAACGATGGTTTACAATGTTGTTGAGAACCAAAAGATTGGTCTAACCCGAATGATTTAAAGTTCTTGTGCGATGGGAGACCATAATAATTGAAGACGGCAAATGTTAATTATACCCATTCCTTTAAAATAATTGCGTTTGTTCTTCGCCCACATCCACATGCCTAGCAATCATTTGTTCTTCATACTTGGAAATTAATTATTGCCTGTTTTTGAGGAACAAAAGTTAATTATTGCAATCATATGTTTCTATGGATTTTGACTAAAAAGCACTCGTTTTGACACCGTTGTACATTGATTTCTTCTTAAAAAAGTAGAATAAATCTCAGTGTATAACATTGGTTGACAACAATGGTCGACAATTATTTGTTGTCAAAATTCTAGCATGTGACGTAGAAAATAATTTTTCAAAATGTGATGCATATGATAATGTCAAATAGGATGTTGTCAATCAATACTGTACATATAGCATGATTCTATAAAATAAAGGTTATGTAAGCACAAATCTTGAGCCTCATTAGTCTCCTAATGTCTAACGTCTTAGAAGACTTTTGTCCCGTTTGATTGGACTTTTGAAATTCAAATGCTGTTTTTGAAATTAACAAACATCATTTGAAAATATTTAGATATTCTTTTAGAAACAATTTGTCCGATTAGAAGAGTTTTTGAGGGGAAATTGATTATAAGAACATATTTATCTGACTACAATAAACAAAAATAAAAGTAGAAGTACCTGCAAAGAAATTTGGTGCCAAATTATAAAAAGGTAAAACATTTTTATTTTTTTAATGAAAATGGTCACATTAGATGATGAAACATATCAAGGGGTTAAGTCTAATCGTCATCGACAAAGAGAAATCAAATCAAACGATTTAGACAATAAATTCTGATTCCATTTTGTCCTGAAATTTTAAGACCTACGTACTCAGATGCTAGCAACAACAGCTTCTCGTGCTTGCAGCAAATTACTTTGACCAATCTTAATACTAATGATGCTTTAACTATGATAATTGAACAGAAGAAAAATACTACCACGTTCTATCATGTCATGATATTTGTTAGGCCTATGCTCCGTTAAGTGTTACAAATTTTTTTTTAGAAAAATCTTCCGTCAAGTGTTACAAAAAATTTAAGAATTAAACTACTTTGCCAGAATTAATTTGCCCACCTCGTTGACCTAACATCACATGAGTGTGGGACCGACATGGAATCCGCATGAAATAAAAAATGAAAAAAAAATGCTTCCCTCCCCCCTATGTGTGTGTTCTGTCAGGGAGGGCGTCACACCCTCCCTGGCACTGCAGCTTGTTTCAAAATTTAAAGTGTTACAAAAAATTTGAAGTGTTCAGAAAAGTATTTACGGAAGATTGGCTGTTGTTTGACAACCATTATTTTCAAACTTTTTTTTTTCTGTATGTGTAGGGCTTCTCTTTTTCTATATACTCATTTTCAATCACACATTCAAACAATAAAATATTATACACGTAAATCAAAAGATTCCTAATTTTTAATCACATATTTTTTTCTTAAAAATTACTATATAAAACTCTTTTTTCCCAATACAATGGTTGTCATGAGCTTAGATTAAAATTTAAGTCAAAATCAACAATAAATTTTTATCATATATTTTATTGGATCCACAGTTTTTCAATCACATTCCATCATTTTTTATAAAAATCTATGAAAGTCCAATTTATATCTAAATAAAAAAGGGGATAAATATACGAATTTAATTAAATTTGATGTTAGTAACTCATTACAATAGATAATTTATCAAAACAAGATTTGATTTGTGTTGTACAAGTTCTTAAGGAGATGATCAAGCGCACTTGGTCAGTGGAATCACATTCTAGTAGAATTCACCCCAAGAGAAATTTGCATATAGTGATTCTAGTTCTGATAACTTGTGTTGTTGTCGGTAAAAATAGTCTATCGAAGTGAAACGGCTCTAAGACTAACTCGAGGGAATAACGGTGTCCTTTCCATTGAGTACTTGTTTGGGTTGAGAGGTAAAATTAAAGATTGGGTTACCCAACAAGGAACATGTTCTTGTACACATATTTTAAGAACATTTTCTGAAACACCAAACTCCAGAAGTTATACACACGTTACAAGCAACCAATGTTCATAATTCAATGATGGATGCATGAAATTGAAAGGTAAAATATGCATGCAATTATGAACACGTAGTCAAATTTCATGATATTAATTATAATTAGTGAAGAAAAAGCATAATTAACTGAATGATAACAGTGCCTACAATAATAATACAGATGGTTCAAAGGAAAGTGAAAAACGTTGATTGAGAAATTTTAATTTGTTCCGCCTGAAACACGGCGGCGATAGCTGGAAGAAGCTTTTGAACCAGGACAGAAAATGGCCTCCCAAATTTCAGAAAAAGCCTGAACAATAATCCCGTGATAATTACGGGAATTTAAAGACAAAAAGCACTGAAGAAGTTGCTCCAAATCTTTCTCTTCAGACATTTGTTTCTCCAGAATCATCTCCATCATTGAATTCTTGAAATCCTCGTATGGATCCTTGGACCTTTTCACTATAGCGAAACTTTCCTTAACTTTCCCGTCCAATGTACATGGTATCAGCTTCTTGAACATGGAGAGTCTTGCCGGAATCTCGCCGTCAGCGGCGGAGACTGACGGGCGTGAAATGCCGCGCTTTGAAGTCTTGGATACTCTCCTTTTGTTCCTCCGTTGAGGTTTTGGGGTAAAGGGAGTTTCTTGAATGGGATGCAAACGAGAGTTGAACTCTGAGGAGGAATCAGTGGAGAAGCTAATGGAGGAGGAGACTAGGGTTTCAGTTTCCTCTTCATCTCTTTCATCTCCGACAATGACACCGCCTTCACTGCTAAACCACCCACTATCGGCCGATGAGGTACTAATGCGAAGCCTGCTAGGGATGTTCTTCTTCTTCCCTCGTCTTTTCTTCTTCTCCGCCGTGGATGGCGGCGGCAGTGCACCTGGCGCAGCAAAAGTTAAGTCATCATCCTCGGAGCAGCCGGAAGCAGAGGAGTTGTATATTTTCCGGAGTGGCGTTTTTTCCTTATAGATCTTAGCAACAACGTGCCATTTCTCATCCTTTTTCCACTTGAATTCTTGGGGTTCTGATCTGGTGCAGTCTTTATCGGAAGTGATTTTTGCATCCGGCTTGGAGGCCCAACCACAACCGGCCGATGTGAAAGTAGAAGATACATGTCCTTTAAAGGAAGAATGATGGTTTTGATCTTTGGATACCGGAAAATCGACGGCTGTACATTTGACGTTCCCCGGAGAAAGTCGTGAAAATGAAGGGACAGGATCTTCCGGGAGAGTTGAGGAGTCTTTTGAACTGCAAGATTGCAAGGTAGTAGTGATCACCCTGGTGATTCGTAACTTGAAGTTTTTCGCCATTGTTATAAATTTGAGCTCTAATTTCTGTGTGTCAAAATAAGAACCTCTTACGAAAATTAGGTGACCTTTATAGAGAGCGTGAAGGAGAAAAAGGCCACTACTGTCCTTAGTTAAGCCCTGTTTGGTTGAGTTAAAAATGTTAAAGTAAAAGTAAACGAATAATTTTAATTAGATTTTTTTATCAACTTTTTAACCATACATTTCATAAACTTTTACGAACTGTACTACACGAACACCTCGATTGACACCTTGGATGATCGAACACATACACCTCAGGATCGGGCATTATTTTATTCATGCGGAACCCACGTGCAATGTGAGGGTCGATCACCCGAGGTGTCAACAATTTTCGGATAAAATGACTTTACTCAACTTTTATATTGGAATGCATTTGGAAGCGTGATTCCAGTATTTTGCCGTCTTCCAATATTATTATTACTTTTCAAGGTGTTTATTATCACATACCAAACAAAAGAAATTAAGAGAGAACATCTATCCGGCCAGTTCTAGCCGTGGCCAATGGACAATTAAGAGAACCCAAAAACAAGAAGAAAATAGTTCATTATTTGTATTTAATTTATTAAATGCATACCTCCGTATACATTTTTCATAGCTGCAACTCTCAAGTAAGATAACGACGAGGGTTGTGATAGTTTGATAGTCAACCTAAAACTTTTATCAAATCTTACAATAGTCATTGAATGTAGTATGGTCACTTGGTCGAAAACCTATGCACGATTTTTGTTCATAATTTAACCTCAGTCGAAGACTTTAATAATGTCTAACGAACAAGTCTTCTCAAAGTCTCATTCTAACACTTCGCCAAAAATTAGCTTTTGGAACACAGCTTTTACAACATTCGATAGTTAAGTGTTGCTATAGGGGTCTATCGCAACATTTTGATAAGTGAATATTGCAATTGGTTAGTATAATTAAGTTTTAGCAACATTTTATAAATAAATATTGCAAAAATAGTATTTTGCAGCGTTTAATAAACGCTGCAAAAGGAATACCATTTGCAGCGTTTATTTAAATGTTGCAAAATACCTAAGCCCACTATTGTTACCATTGTCCAAATCCGAATTTGACTGGGCCACTATAAATCTTAGCCCAGTTAAAACTAATTATTTTTGGGTGTTTTTACGGTCAGTTTCTATCCTTCATACATCCCAATCGAAAACCCCCAAATCTTCAAGGTTTCACCCAACTGTGGAGTCGTTCGCCGACCGCCGACCATCTACCGTCACTGACACCGCGGAATGCACATGATTATAGAAACTAGAAAGTAACTTCTTTAAATAGCCGTGTGGAAGGAAGGAACATCCATTCCAATTTCCATCTACCGACTGCTATAAAAGTGGATCTGAAGGAAAATTAGAAATATCTTTGTGACTCTGTGCTTCAGCCTTCGATCTTGAGGTACGTAAACATTAAGGAGTCATTTTCTCTGAGATTGAAATTGATTTTTTTTTCTTCATAGCACCGAGAACTTGTATCTATGTTGGAATTTTTCTTCTGAGATTGGAATTTTGCTTTCTATGTTGTTCGAACTAGACGGGAGTGTAAATTTTTGGTAATTTGCACAGTTGTAATCGTGTTGTTATATTTGGAATTCTGAAGTTACGATATCTAATTTCCTGTTGAGTTTAATGGTTTTTTTTTTTTTTGACATTTATGATACAATTAGGATTCTCGATTGGGATGATATTGTTTTTATCTTTTTTTTTTTTTTAAATTTCTATACTTTATCCTAATCAAAGAAATGACACTCTTATGCCCATGCAGTGTTAGATTTTAATTGGTGGATCAGCTCTCGATTTACAAGTTCTGCTAGGTTTCTTTTGAACTTTTGCTGGGTTCTTTTTTCGAAGTATTGAATTTTATTTTGCTTCTGTTCTGAAAATCAAAGTGGGTTCTTCTATTTGTTGTTGATGATGTTTTGTTTTCATTGTTTTGAGTTTCACTTCTTCCTACTTGGTTCTTTTTCTTTAATTCTTTCGCTTCATCTGCATTTTTGTAGCTTGAGTGTCAAGCATTTTTTTAATTCTGCCATCTTTTTTTCTGGCAAATTAGTTGTGGACGAAAAAGAGCACTTGTGACATTGATCTGTATAGAAAAGATGGCAGTTTCATACTTGCATTTTAATGATAACTAATTGCAAGCTTAGTATAGCAACAACTTTTCATGACATTCTGATAATACAAGGTAACTTGGAAGCAATGTAATAATAAATGTTTATTCGACTACGTATGGCTTTTGTCCACTTCACCGTCACAAAACTATGACTTAAATTATTTTCCTTGAGTAAGTAAAAATTACCTTTCTTGTGCTTGATCATTACTATTTTTTGCGTAAAGTTTGTTTACGTTGCTTAAGCGTATGTGCTACTATTGACTTACCCAACTGGGTTTACATTGAAACCTAGAAATCAATACAAAGAGTGAAATTCATAATGCTAATTGGTTCTTGCTCACTTTATTTGATTAATGCTTTCAAATTTCATTTTGAGGTGTAGTTTTTGTCTGCTGCTCATAGATTAAGCATTCTCATGGCTGATTCAGAAGAAAATAATGCATTGTTTCCTATTTTTATTTTGTCAATGATTGCCTTGCCTTTAGTGCCTTATACAATTCTGAAGTTATTACGTGCTGCTTCAAATTTACATTTGCTGATTATGAGCATCTCAACATGTGGAAACTTGACTCTTGTGCTGCTATGGGTTATCATGGCTATTCTTTTTTTTATTACATAAAGCACATGAATAGTGAGGTACACACTGACCAATCCATATATGTTTATACATCTGAACATGATTTTTTCTGTACTTACATTGAAACATTCTGTCAAGTTTATCATGTATATCTATCATGTGCTTGTATTTCTTCAATTATGGGACAATAGATTTGTTTGAGAGTAATGCTTTATTGGTTAACTCATATTCAAGTTTTTGAGCCGTTTAAAATTCTTGGATTAGAACCCAGAGCTTCAGATTCCAAAATTAAGAAAGCATACATGAGACTTTCTATCCAATACCATCCTGATAAGAATCTGGACCCAGGTTCTTCTAATTATTTAGTTCAGATATGATATTTTAAGTTCAAATGTTATAGAAATCTTCTCCTTACCTGAAGTTGCCATTAAATTATGATTATTTTGAAATTTCAGCTGCTCATAAGTACTTTGTGGAGTCAATATCCAAAGCTTACCAGGCTCTGATAGATCCAATTTCCAGTGAGAATTATGAAAAGTATGACCATCCCAATGGTAGACAGGTAAAATATCACTGGGAGGAAAATATTTTCTTGTACATCTGGATTAAAGTTGTATGAAAAGAAAAACTTGACATTATGATTTCTTGATTTAGGGGTTCCAAATGGGAATTGCTTTGCCACAGTTTCTTCTTAATATTGATGGCGCATCTAGTGGGATATTGTTAATTTGGATTGTTGGGGTCTGTATACTGTTGCCACTTGTGGTGGCTGTTGTATATCTTTCAAGATCTTCAAAATATACTGGAAATTATGTCAAGAATGACACACTGGGTGCCTATTTCCATTTAATGAAACCTTCCTTGGCGCCAAGGTATGTGTTATTAGAAAAATATGTTGTTATTGTCATTCTTCTAGGTAACTTAAATTAATAGGATAATTATATACAGATATGTCAGATCATTTTTCACTAAGGATTAACCTAATGAATCTTTACGTTATTATCTCTATCTAAATATCCACTAACCAGAAAAATTTGGTGAATTTGAATAAGAGATATTCTGTTTCTTTATCAAAAAAATCGTTATTAAAATAGTTGCTCATAGAAACTAAAAAATAGTTTTCTTATTCTATGCTGACAATGGTCATGTTCCATTTTGAATAGAGGTGAAGTCACTCACACTAATGTTAGCACACTGTTCACATAGATCTGTGTCACCGCAACATTGGAAATAAGGACTGTTTGAGAACTTCTATGAATTTCCCTCATTTTTGTGAAACTTAATATCTTTGTAGTTGATTTTATCGTGTCATACCACCAGATATATATCATTGACTTGTATGCCACCATGATGCCTTTTAATTCGCAGCAAAGTTATGGAAGTCTTCATTAAGGTTGCTGAATTTGTGGAGATTCCCGTTAGGAGATCTGATGATGAACCCCTACAAGAACTTTTTATGGGAGTAAGAAGTAAGTTGAACCAGGACCTTAAAAACATTAAAAAGGAGCATTAACTTTGTCTTCATTTGTCCAATCATGTTCTTCTATTTAGTTCTATTTTGTACGCACATATCTCCCATCATGTTCTTCTGTTTACTTATTGATTTTCCAAGAACTGGAAAACAGCATTAACTATATTGTTAGGTAGTGCCTAATTTCAGAGGAAGTTCATCATAAAGGAGTCCATATCTAATCTCATCAAGCTAAGTATTTTTATTAACCTTCAGAGTAATAATATCTAGAGGTTCTAAGCATTCTAAGCTTTTAAAAGGTTAAAGAGTGTATATCAATATTTTAGATAGACAAAGGTGGAAAACAATTTACCATACCTCACATCCGGCCTCTAGAGCAAGTTTAAAGAAGCGAAGAGATATTTTGTGCTTTGAAGCTGATTTAGAGAGCTTAATCTGAGATAACCAATAAGAAGATGATGATAGAACGCAGAATTTCTTTTGACTTGATGATAAAGAAACATCATAAACTGGTGTGTTATTCTTTCCTTGGTTGACTGCAGACCTCCACTCTAGCTTTATAAATTGGGGCAACTAGAGCTTTCCCTTGTCATTCCTCCACCACTGGAAATTCAAATGTAGAAGAATCAGAATTTAACTTAAAACACACCAATGCTCGTCTTTCTCTATAGAGATAATTCTGGAATTTTACTTCTTTTGTTTGGTTGGATCCTAAGAGATAAGACCTGCTCCTTCAAGTATTCAATTAGGCAGTCTACTCTGTTTGTCCATCCAAAGGTTTCATTTAGGCAGTCTACTCTGTTTTGTGATTTCGATTCATTGATGCATCTAGAAATCAAATTAAATATTTTATGCCAAAGAGAAAATAGAAAGAAAATGACAGAATAGCAGTATACCATCATAATCAATGTCTTAGCAATCAATGTCTTGAAACAAATCAAGAGTCCATTCCATGCTAATATTATTTTTAAGAAATTTATTATCCAAATTCAGTAGAAAATAATTTGGACAAATTTTGAAACTGCACTACTCATTTTCTTCTTTTGGTTCATCATTTTCTTATGTTGTTGGTTGAATTTTTGATGGAATAATCTGTTTCTTTATACCATTTATGTCCATGACTAGTGACAAAGATTAAGATTGGGCAAGAAAATACTAGGATTACAATCTCTTCCATGGTTTCTGAGCCTTAAAATATGGGATGAAAATTGACAAAAGGAATTGTACAATATTAATTGGTTTTTCTTTTTCTTTGATTCAATGAAATGGTCTGAAATGTCATGATTTGCATGTAGACAGTTTAATAGGTGAGTTGTTTAGTGGATTGATGAATTGGAATAACTTAGTATTATTTTCTGCATTTTTAGAATATGAATCTGTATATCCACTTCATTATTTGCTTTATTTATTTTCAATTCCTAACACTAAGTACAAAGTTATAAGAAACAGATTTCGTACTGATTTTGAATCCTATTTTTCCCACCAGAAAAGTTAACACAAGTGCTGGAAGCAGAAGGAGATTCTGCAAAGTTTCTGCCTCTACAATCTTTTCCCGATCAAGCCAGTTGAGCAACTCATTTTTTGATGCTATATGGAATGTCAATCCAGCTTTAGTATGAATTATTCCACTTTTTGTACTCATCGGAATGATGGAAAAGATGTTTTTGATGTTGGGTCGATATTTTAAACTGGAAACATGTATAATGAAATTATTTTGAATATTGCACAATGTATATGCGAGTTGAAGATTGCATGGTTTAATTAGTTTCAATGCAAGAACATATTTTCCCATTTTAATTATGATTTTTTATATTTTTTTGATCACTTGTGTCTCTTGTATTTATTCGTGGTAAAAAGTACAAAATCTGTAATTAGGTTGTAACGTGCAAAATAAAGAATATGATTTTCGGTAGCGTAATATGCATATATTAAAAAAGCGAATTAATTTTTAAAAAATATTAAAATCAAAAAATGCTGCAAAAGAAACGTTTAAAAAACGCTGCAAAAGAAACGTTCAAAAAACGTTGCAAAAAAGAGAGTCTACCGCAACGTTTAAAAAACGCTGCAAAAGGGGGTCTACCGCAACGTTTAAAAAACGCTGCAAAAGGGTGTCAACCGCAACGTTCAAAAAACGCTGCAAAAGGGGGTTTACCGCAACGTTGAAAAAACGCTGCAAAAGGGGGTCTACCGCAACGTTCAAAAAACGCTGCAAAAGGGTGTCAACCGCAACGTTCAAAAAACGTTGCAAAAAGGGTCTACCGCAACGTTTAAAAAACGCTGCAAAAAGTCTTTCCTCAACGGCAACACCAGGCTTAGCAACATACGCTAAAACGCTGCAAAAGGTCTACCGCAGCGTTTTTTGGCCGCTGCAAAAGGTCTCTTTTGGTGTAGTGTAAAGTTTATCAAACGGATAATATTGAATTCATACCTATATATTACGTGGCATATACCTGGTGAAAAGGGCCCCATATTAGCCAATTAGATATTATTAGTATCAATTGAATTAGATTGAATCAGATTATGGAAAGTGGAAATTACATACATCCATAGTTTTCAATTTCACAGTTCAAAAATAAGATTTATAAGTTTTTTTATTCAAAAATCAGATAATAAAATTATTAATATTAATAATATTATAAAATTAAATTAATTTACATACCCACCCATATCCCTCCACCCCTAAATTCACCCCCAAACCCTAAATTATTTTGAGTT
Source organism: Fraxinus excelsior (assembly GCA_019097785.1). Taxonomy (NCBI): domain Eukaryota; kingdom Viridiplantae; phylum Streptophyta; class Magnoliopsida; order Lamiales; family Oleaceae; genus Fraxinus; species Fraxinus excelsior. Next base: position 6,473,108 of record CM032628.1, read on the forward strand.
AATCCATTTATAAATAATGGATTACCCCCTCTGACATAATGCGCCGGATCTGCGTGTATTTAAAAATTTCGACAATGTGGTCCTCATCTCATTGTGAGTAGTAGGTAAAAGATTCGATAAAAAAATTAGGTACATGTAGCATGATCTAATTATTCTTCAATCTCTACTCCCTTTTTTCCTTCTCCAATCTAACCTTCTCAATTCTCTCTAGATTTTAATGACACCAACCGCAGCTGCACGCAAGCAGCGTCACAAACCATCGTTGTGTGTGCTTAACAGCGACTGGCGTTGTGATGATTGCCCCTCTATGATGACGTTGGAGATTTGAGCAACGCAGCTACATTGGGATGTTCATGTAAAGTTATACCATGCTGGAGAATAGGTGTGAAAAACTGCAGTGGTGATGGAGATGTCGCCGGAGACCATCGTTGTGATCTCATTGCTGCGGTGCGCACATGAGCTGTCTCTGTGTCGGAGTTGGGTTGTGGTTTGATGCCGAATGATGGGGAATTTGGGGAATGATTTACTACAACGACGAATGACTTGGGAATCTGGGAAAAACTGGGTCTCAATTTGTGGAGGTGACTGTAGTATGTTTCGTCGTTGTAGCGGTTTTTGGTGTTTTGTTCATTGCTACAACGGGTTTGTAGTGATTTGCGGCATTTTTGTGATGATTTTTGATGTGGTGGTGAAGTGTGGTGTTGGCAATGGTGGAGTGGGGTGCTGGCGATTTTCAATCTGATTCGTTGGTGGTGTTTGGGTGGCGATGACAGTGGTTTGTTGGTCTGGTGGAGGCTGTGGTCTTTGTTGGCAACGATAGTGGCTGTTTTGAAGTTGAAAATGGTAGTTTGTTGGATGAGGCGACGACGACACTAGTTGTGGTGGTGAGGTGGCACTACCATCGTGGATTGGGGTTGGGTGGGGTAGGAGGTGAGATTAAGAGTATTTGTGACCAACTATTTGAGATTTTGATCAATAAATTTGATATTTTATGACCAATACATAATATCTTACCAATAACTTTTGACCAATAAATAATATTTGATCAAAAAATTTGAATTGTGACTTATAAAATTTGTGATCAATGATCGATAAATAAATTATGATTTATAATATTTTTTTTGATTTGTAACCGCTGAATAAATTGTGACTTATAAAATTTTTGATATATGACCATGAAATAATTTGTAACTATAAATTTTTTTATTCGTGATCGAGAAATAATTTGACATATAAATTTTTTTATTCGTGATTGAGAAAAAAATTGCGACGAATTCATTTGATAATTTGTGACCAAATAGTATAAAATTTGTGACCTTAATATTTCATTAATAATTTTTTTAATTAATTATTTCATAAATAAATTTTAATAATATCCGATTTTGAAGTCTTAAACCTTATTTCTTAATTTTGAAATTTGTTATACTTAAACTCTTATATATGAATTTTTCCCTGGTAAATCTTCTCATTGATTTGGGCTTGGCTAAAATTTTGTGATGGACTAGGATGACACATTATCAAAAGGTCTATATTGACCCACATGCCCCATCTTCTTATATACTTGCAAGTCAAATAAGTAATCTAGCCCATAGTCGTATTCGTTTTCGTGCAATAACTTGATAATTAGAGTGCAAACGATTGCCAAATTTATTTTTGGAACAACAATCTTTGCCTCCAACGAGGTGTTATTGTGCAGGTGATGCATTGTTGGGGAGAGGTGGCCATAATAGTTGATGGCTTGTTCAAATTGAATTTTGAGATCAACATTAGGCAATAAATCTGAAAAATCTCATCGCAAAACCAACGCTAAATGCAGGTAACATTGTGCAAACATAATCACAAAGAAAAAGCAAATCAAAGAATTGTAAAACTTGTTAAAGCAGGACTCAGAGGAGCAAACAATTTGCTCTGGGATTCAAACTTTTTACATCTTAAAGACGGTGAAAAAGTCAAAACGAAAAAGGGGGGGAAAAAAAGGCCTTCTCATATTTAAGGTGGGAATCCAAGGGAAAAAAACAATGCAAATGTCTCTCTCTCTCTCTCTCTCTCACACACACACACACACACACACACACAGAGACAATATCAACGTTTTGTCCTCTCTCTATTTGGCTGTGAATATGTATAGTACTTTGCCATTTGTCTAGTTTTCTTTACACTTTTGTTGACACATTCAAATTAAGGTTCAAAATACAAATAACTTCAGAATCTGTCAATAAAGTTGTAAAACAGTCTCTCTCTCTCTCTCTCTGTGTTTATACTTTATACTAAGAGGTGAATTATAGGTTTTGTTGTGTCAATATGTCATGCTTAAGCCGAGTAAATGCAAAAAAGGGTGGAATCGAAAATGAGAGTTTTGTTTCTATTGTCATGTTATCACTGGTCATATCTGATAAACAATTTGTATGGTTAATCATGTGACTATGAAGATTAGATCTGTTGTCTTGATTTTTATAGTCCCGTTGTATCAATCAAAACTTGATAGGACTATAATTTTATCGTGTCAAAGTTGAATTAAACTAGTTTTACATTCATTTTGTACAACTACTTTGACATTAGATGATGTGTAACAGTTTGACCATTAATTTAAATAACATTAGTTGCCAACTTATCCAATTTCAAGGGAGCTATCAATGAAATTGTACGTGTAGAATGACCGTCAAAGTTTTAGTGAGGCAAATTTCAGTCTTTAAAAAACATGAGGAAAGCATGTCCTACTAAAATAAAATTTTGACTCTTCAAATTATGATGGGTTGGACAATCAAAGAGATATAAAATGTGAATAGTAGATTTGGACTCATAATGAAGGGCTTGGATTTAGTTTATCATTCTTGAATGAGTAATACTTTTTTTTGATACCCAGGTATCCCAGCTAACACTAAACTATTTTTTGAACCGCCTATCACAGATGTCTCAACTCTGGGCGGAGGTAAATCGCGGGTTATGCCCAATCAAGCCAGTGTCCATGCAAGCTTTATACTCTTGGCCCTAAGGGAGCCCTCCTACAACTGGTTATTACAACACCAAGCTGCTCTACTACATGATTTTGGGTATTACAACACTTGGCTGCTCCTTCCGTGATTCAAACTCCCCATCCTGGGGTTGCAAGTCTAGCCTTGCACTGTCTTTGCCATCTCGGATGTGCCTCGGGGCACTTTTTGAATGAGTAATATTATTTAGTCACATTGGGGTTACAACCTAAGTTTAGGTGGTGTTAATTTGACATTAAATTTCACCTTTTAATTTCAGTTTTCATTTATCTATAATCTAGAACCATTTAAATTGATGTTGTAACCTCAGTGGTGCCACATAACATAACTCTTCTTGAATAGGAGTGGCAAAAGATGTTAACTCTGATTTCCATTTAGAGCGTGTTTGGTAGAAATTAAAATCGGATTAAAATTGAAAAACTAGTCGTTATTGTTGACTTTTATTAGACGAGTGAGACTCAATAACGACTATATTTTCAATTTTAATTGGATTTTAATCTTTACCGAACACGCCCTTAACCTCATTTATTCATGAATAGAATGCATTGTTGATTATTGTTATTATTTATTTTTAAACAACCCTTAAACGACTAGGATGAGATGGAGATTATAATCCCCATCCACAGCATTCATATTTGTGCCTCCCCCCAAAAATCCTCAATTCTTGAATTACATGGACAAAATAGGATTCATGCTAACACTTACAGGGATTACTTCACAAAAAATTTATAGATACACAGTTGTCAATTTTTAATTTGTAGTTAGCAAAAAAAAAAAAAAAAAAAAACTACCAATCAAATGCTGCCAACTGTAAAAATACCGTTAAAACAAACCCTGTACACATGGCTCTTTCCATCAATTAGAGCCAATTTCCTGCCATATAGGGCATGTTTGAGCTTTTTTTCAATCACATATTGTCCTATAAAATAATATTACACGTAAATTCAATTTTTTTTAATTTTTCTCATCATACATTATTCAAAAAATTACAAAATCCAAAACACTTTTTTTTTTCCGGAAATTTGATTTTAATGGAGCCCAAAGAGGCCTATATGTTAATAATATTCACAATGAATAAATAATGGTAATTAATTTAGAGGAAATTACACCAAACCATGCTTTTTCTTTTACATTTTAAAATTTCAGGTTTTTAACTTTTTTATTCACTTTTCAGGTTTTTATAAATTTAATTAATTAATAATAATATTATAAAATTAAATTAATTTATATACCTACTGTTGACCTCAAAAAACGGATATGTCACCGAGCCAACAGGTGATACCTTCGAGTCTGTCCTTTCCTGCATAAACCACACAACGTCAGTCACACGTGGCCGTTCCCATAGGAGGCGGGGTTGGCCACGGGCACTCCGACGGTCAAGTCAGCGTAGGGTTGGCCGGAAATTATCCAATCGATCCCCAAGTTTTCACTCGGAGGCCGTTTTTCTTTTGATCTTCTTGAAAGCAAGTGTTCATATATCGAGAGTAAAAGAGTGCGTACCTTCTTTTTGGCGTAAGGGTCTAGTATTTATACCGGGTGTAAGAGGAGGGGGGCCGTTGGATTGGGAGACACGTGTAGCTAGATTATTGGGGCCAGTCCCACCGTAGGCGTCAACTTGTCTTTCCATAGGTTGGCTGGCATTGAGTGCTTCTGGCTGATTTGACCGTTTGGGTCCTGCCACATACTGGCTGATTTGGCCGTCTGGTTCCTGCCACATATCCAATCAATCATGGACTTGACTGCAAAGATCTCTGTACGGGGGATCTTTGCCAGGACGCGGAGGGGCGAAGCGAAAAGGGGACCGGGTGCAAACAGCTCGTCCTCTGCGCAATCGCCTCGGCAGCTTGTGGCACGTCACCCAGACACGACAGGTTGGAGCCCGAGCGGTTACTCAGTTCTTACTAGTAACAATAGTCCCCCAAGTCCTTGTACACGTATTTATACGTTAGAAGGACTTTCAAGGCTGTGAACGGGGCGTGTGGGAAGGAGTGCGGGGCTCTTGGTTGGACCGGGCTTGAAATGGCTTATCATCCGTTCGCCCTGGCCGAGGAGACCAGGGTTGTAGAATCCGGGGGACCGTTGCGGAACGAGGCTATCGTGCCGAGGCCATAGGAGTTGGCAACTCTTGGGGGAGCTGTAGCAACTCTTCCAGTCGCCCTGGCCGAGGAGACCAGGGTTGCAGAATCCGGGGGGCCGTTGCGGAACGAGGCTAGGCTAAGCTATCGTGCCGAGGCCATAGAAGGTAAGGTAGTCGACGGCTTCCGAAGAGACGATCTTGGTTATTGCGCCAATGATTTGAAAGCTTTTTGCCTTTCCAATGCCTGCAAAGGGGGCGTTCCTGCTGCTTCCGAGACACGCCTGTCTCGTCATAAATGGCAATGATGGCGACGGCTCCACGAATTTCGGGGTGACGCACTCTGGCTGTGCGTGGGGTTCACCGCTCCATCGTAGCCGTTGATTTCAGTGACTTTCACTTCAACGGTGACCCTTTCACCTCAGCATCGAACGGCCTAGATGCTGTTTGGGTGATCTAACGGCTAGGGCCAGTCCTATGGTGCCTATAAAAGGCCCATTCGTTTCACTTTCAAGCTTTTACTTTTGCGAAAACCTCCCAAGGTATATTGTATCCCTGCATTCCGGCGAATTCACCAATTTTCGGCAACGTCTCTGTGAACACCGGCGTCAAACCGGCTCCCGGTGGTGTGTTAGGTAACTTTGCACATTTTCAGTTTCTTCCCCTTCTTTTTTCTCCGATTTTCCGACAGCGTTTGTGATGGCGAGTGAACAGTCGATAGTGAGGGGGAGTGGGGAGGAGCGAGGCGAGGAGAGTACCCTTAGGGAGCCCATATTAGTGTCTCCGGAGGAACTCAGCAAGGCCATTATGGCCGGAGAGAATATCTGGAGGCGACCCCCTTCCCCCGTAGATACGTCTGTCCAGTGGGGGGCCTCGAACTACCCTTCTTCAGTCACCTCGGAACAGTTAGAGAGGTGCAGGACCGTGTGTAGGATTCCCCACACCATCGAAATGATCGTCCCCGAACCGCATGAGAGAGCTTGCTACCCTAGGCCCGGGTGTGTGGCGGTGAGTGATCATTTGCTTCGGGCCGGACTGAGGCTTCCTTTCCACCCCTTCTTTAGGTTAATACTTAGGTCCTACGGGGTGGCTCCGACCCAGTTCAATCCGAACTCTTGGTCCCAAATGGTGGGAACTTGGATGCTATGGCGCCGGGCCAGCATCGGGTCGGATATGCCCTTCATTGTCTTCCACTCCCTATTTTTCCCGAAAAACGTAGCCGGGGGGGAGGAGAGTCGGGGCTGGTATTATCTCTCTCCTTGGGGGTCCCATTCTCCGTTCCTGCACGGGGTGCCTACCTCCATCAAAGGTTGGAAGAGCTCGTGGTTCTGGGTCTCTGGTAGGTGGGACACCATTGAGAACGACCCCATGGCGCCTCTGACAATCCCCACCACCTACTCTACTTACAGTAAGTCATTTAACCGAACTGATTCACTTGAACAGTTTCGCTCATGTTTTAATACTTATGCTCCATGCAGGCTCCCTCCCGAAGTGCGAGATATCAGAGGAGGAGTGGGACATCATTAGCCAGATCTACCAAACTCCCCCGTCCGAAATGAGTTATAAGGAGCTCATCGACAAGAACCACCACGTCGTCCTACACGGCCTCATGACGAACCGAGGTAAATCATTTAGTCTCAGTTCATTTGATCGTTCTCTTGAGTCGAGGAAACTTATTGTTCCCTTTCTCGTGCAGATGATTTTGTGAACAAAAGGCCTCCGAAGCCTGACCTCGCCTCCATCCGCCGCAGCGTGGCTGAGGCCAAAACTTTGCGGACGAGCTCAGCTGCTTACAAGAAGCAGTCAGAGCGTCTTCTTTCCCTCAGTCGGGCCGGGCAGCAGGCTACTGAGGAGAACGTGGCGGAGGAAGGTGCCTCCCTCGTTCAGAGGAGGAAAAAGCGAACTGGCCCGTCCGGGGCATCCTCCTCTATGCAAGCCGGTGCCGAAGTCACCGAGGTCGTCCCGCCAGCTCCGCCATCTTCCCAGGCCATTGTGCCCATAACCGCCTATTTCACCGGCGAGCAGCCCCGAAAAAGGCTAAAGAAGTCTGCCGGAGCCCCGGCCAAGGAGAACCTAGCCAACTTCCTGGGGAGTAAGGAAGAGGACCTTCCCGAAGCAGTTCTGGAAATGCTGCCCCCTGAGACCGCTTCCGCCGCTCGGGTCCACAGTAAGTACTGGACCGAGGACTGGGCAAATCATGCCGCCTCGTGCGAGATCGAGGACCTACTGGCTGCCAACAATGCCTGCGTTGCTAGGGCGCTGAGTATGGGAGCTTCGGCAGAAGATTTGGTCCGAGGCCTTCGAAAGAGAAATAATGAACTGGAGGATCGGCTGAAGGCCTCGGGGTCCTGGGAGGCTGAAGTGGCCAAGGCCAAGAAGGAGACGGAAGAGGCGGAGGAGAGGTGGGTGACGGCCACTTCGAAGTTGGACACTGCGGAGGTTCGCGTCAATCAGCTTAAGAACGAGCTTCATGAGTCTGCCTCTCAAGTGGCAGCTCTGACAAAAAGGATTGACGATGCCAATGAGCATCAGCGAATAGCCTCCGAGGCTCTGGAAGTGGCCAACCGGGAGAGGGGTGAGCTACAACAGCTTACCGAGGCCCAAGCCAAAGAGATTGGCTCCCTCAAGGCGGAGGTTGGGACAATTGGCGAGGCGGAAGTTCAGAAGTACAAGGAGAACTTCCACACGACTCCGGAGTATGATGACTTCGCCAATTACTGGGCGTCCTGGGCTGCCGGGAAGTGATGTCGCGTCTGCGCGAAAAACACCCCGAGCTAGACATCAACTTCTTGGAGGAGGAGTTCGGGGGGCCTAGCGGAGGTCGCCCTGGTCCTGACGAGGAGGAGGGGGGAGAGGCTGGGGAAGGAGAAGCAGAGGCAGAAGCCATAGTTCACGTAGACTAGTTTTGTATTTTGCACTTCTGTTTTTGGTAATTTTGTAATTCAATGATTTTTGCTCCTAGTGTTGTTACTTCTGCCTGACAAGTAAATCGCATCGTTAATGTCCGACCATTTAATTAAAATGGGACAAGTAAATCGCCTCGTAAATGTTCGACCATTTAATTAAAATGGGACAAGTAATTCGCCTCGTAAATGTTCGACCATTTAATTAAAATGGGACAAGTAATTCGCCTCGTAAATGTTCGACCATTTAATTAAAATGGGACAAGTAATTCGCCTCGTAAATGTTCGACCATTTAATAAAAATGGGACAAGTAAATCGCCTCGTAAATGTTCGACCATTTAATAAAAATGGGACAAGTAAATCGCCTCGTAAATGTTCGACCATTTAATTAAAATGGGACAAGTAAATCGCCTCGTAAATGTTCGACCATTTAATTAAAATGGGACAAGTAAATCGCCTCGTAAATGTTCGACCATTTAATCAAAATGGGACAAGTAAATCGCCTCGTAAATGTTCGACCATTGAATTAAAATGGGACAAGTAAATCGCCTCGTAAATGTTCGACCATTTAATTAAAATGGGACAAGTAAATCGCCTCGTAAATGTTCGACCATTTAATTAAAATGGGACAAGTAAATCGCTTCGTATTAGATGGTGTGACCCTTGGGGCTTGTTTTTAAGTTACGCGCTCCTGCTTTGGCAAAGGTGGCACCCGCACCGCCTCTGACTAAGCAGATCTTCCTTGGGGTGTGACCCCTTGGTGGGGCTTGCACCTCGTCAAGGGTTTGTTTTTAAGTTACGCGTTCCTGCTTTGGCAAAGGTGGCACCCGCACCGCCTCTGACTAAGCAGATCTTCCTTGGGGTGTGACCCCTTGGGGGGGCTTGCACCTCGTCAAGGGCTTGTTTTTAAGTTACGTGTTCCTGCTTCGGCAAAGGTGGCACCCGCACCGCCTCTGACTAAGCAGATCTTTCTTGGGGTGTGACCCCTTGGGGGGGCTTGCACCTCGTCAAGGGCTTGTTTTTAAGTTACGCTGGCTAGAACCGTGATAAGAACAACACTTTCTTCATTTGATAACAACATTTACATAGTCGACAGGCTTCTTACTGGTAGTACATTCTTAGATGCTCAATGTTCCAAGGATGAGGCGTAACCTTTCCTTCCAGGTTTTCAATTGCATAAGTACCGGGCCTGACTTCTCGGGTTACTCTGTAAGGGCCCTCCCAGTTTGGTCCCAGCGTTCCGGCGCCGGGGTCTTTGGTAGAGGGAAAAACTTTGCGGAGTACCAGGTCACCGATGCGAAACATCCATTTCTTTACCTTGGTGTTGTAGAAACGTGCCATTTTACGCTGGTAGAGAGCCAGTTTGACTTGCGAGCTGTCTCTCTTCTCTTCGAGCAAATCCAATCCCAATTGCCTCAGTTCATCATTTGTTACTTCATTGAAGTGGATGCGGCGGTGGGAAGGGACGCCGACCTCTACAGGGCTCATGGCCTCGGCCCGTAGGTCATGGAGAATGGGGTTTCCCCGGTGGCCGTTTTGCAAGTAGTTCTAATAGCCCAGAGGACCTGGGGGAGTTCGTCCACCCAGGCCCCCTTGGAGGCATCCAGCTTCCTTTTCAGGGTTAGCTTGATGGTTTTGTTGACCGCTTCCACCTGGCCATTCGCCTAAGGATGATGAGGTGAAGAAAAATGTTTTCTGATTCCGAGCTCTTCACATAGGTTTCGGATTTTTCGATTGTCAAACTGTTTGCCATTATCTGAGACCAGGGAGTGGGGTATGCCGAACCGGCATATGATGTTCTTCCACATGAACTTCGATGTATTAGCTTCGGTGATCTTGGACAGGGGCTCTGCCTCCACCCACTTGGTGAAGTAGTCGATTGCTACTATGGCGAAGCGAGCGTTCGCTCTCCCTTTGGGGAGGGGGCCGATGAAATCCACTCCCCATTTGGCAAAAGGCCGGGGGCTCGAGACAACAGTGAGCTCCTGCGAGGGCCGTCTTTGTGCATAGGAAAAACGCTGGCATTTGTCACACTTACGCACGAATTCAATGGCTTCCTTTTTCAGGGTAGGCCAATAATATCCCTGCCGGAGTATTTTGTGCGCTAGTGCTGGTCCGCCGGAATGATTTCCGCAGATGCCTTCGTGTACCTCTCTTAGTATGTAGTTCGCCTCTGTTCCTCCCGTACACCTGAAGAGGGGCGAAGAGTAGCCACGCTTATATAGAACCTCATCGTGAATGATGAAATGGGCAGCTCTCCTCCGAAGCCTTTTAGCTTCGTTCTCATCATCTGGTACGGTCCCTTCTTTTAAATGGTCCAAGATAGGCAACATCCAGGCTGGCGTGTTTTCTACCCACATCAGCTCTTCGCCTCTCTTGATAGAGGGTTCAGGTAGCTGTTCAATCGGTACTACCTTTAGAAGTTCGGAATCCTTGCTGCTAGCCAATTTTGACAGGGCATCTGCATGGGTGTTCTCCTGACGAGGCACTTGAATCAACTCGAATTTTTCGAAGTCGGGCAAGAGCCCCATTACCAATTTCAGGTAGGCTTCCATGTGTTTGTCCCTGGCCGCAAAGCTCCCATTTACTTGGTTTACCACTAGCTGCGAGTCGCTGTTGACTGCGATTCTTTTTACACGCAGCTCTTTTGCCAACCGGAGTCCGGCCAGGAGGGCCTCGTATTCTGCTACATTGTTGGAGGCCCTGAACCCGAGCCTGACGGCGCAGTTCAGTTTATGCCCCCCCGGGCTTTCCAGCACCACTCCTGCCCCGGAGCCGGCTTCTCCTGAGGAGCCGTCGACAAAGAGGTTCCAGGTGGGCGGCTCTGCCGGCTCCATGTTCACTTCGACTTCTGGAGCCTTTGAAAATTCAGCGACGAAATCGGCTAGGGCTTGGCCTTTGACAGCTGCCCGGGGGGTGTAGGTTATGTCAAACTCGCTGAGTTCTACAGCCCATTTGAGCAACCTCCCCGAGGCGTCCGGTTTCTGCAAGACTTGCCTGAGCGGAAAGTTCGTCAGCACGCGGATGCCATGGGCCTGGAAGTAGGGTCTTAGCTTACGGGAAGCGGTGATTAAAGCCAGAGCTAACTTCTCCATGCCCGGATAACGCTCTTCAGCGGGCAGCAGGGCTTTGCTTACGTAGTAGACTGGCAGCTGGTGTGCCTCCTCCTCTCTCACAAGGACCGAACTTACAGAGGCTTCAGCTACAGCCAAGTATAGCAGTAGGGGTTCCCCTTCCTTGGGTTTGCTGAGGAGGGGCGCGCGTCCCAGGTAGCTCTTCAA
>CM032628.1:6484456-6602904 GCA_019097785.1 Fraxinus excelsior
TCAGTTTTGAGGATTTCCAAACCCTTTTCACAAAACCATATGTGAACTCGTCTTTTCTTTCACAATCCAATGCTGATCGCAACGAGTTTTATCTGGGTCCGTCGTTTAATGATGCTGAAGCCATTGAACGGGCTGCGGTAGGTCATTTGTTCCCGTGCTCTGAAGATCTCCCTTTCTCGCAGTCTTTGCCATTGAGGCCAATCCATGATAAAGGTATTCGCACTTGGCCTAAAACTGATGCATCCTTCCGTAGATGGCATGCACGTATGGTGGCTCATGGTCCCACTAAATTGATTTTTGAACGTGCAAAAATTTTGGACTTATTGGAGATTACCCTTTTTCCCCCAACGTATGACCCCGTGCTTTTTCCAATCGCACTGAGTTTTTGGTCTCCTGAATTTAATACCTTTGTTTTCCCTCTTGGCCCCATGACCATCACCTTGAGAGACGTTGGGGCTTTGTTGAATCTCCCACCTCTGGGCGATATCATTTCTCCTGGTATGCTAATTTCTGGTGTTGCCCCAAAATTTGACAAGAAACTTACTGAATCTTATTCGAGCATGCAGGGCGGTTATGTCACTGCTGTCTCTGAACCTTGCCATTCTGAGCGAGTCGATTTTCTCCAAGTCTGGCTTTGTAAATATGTTCTCTGTGTTCCCAGTTTGAAACCTTCCATGAGCTACTTGCCTTTATCTCATGAATTGGCTCGGGGTAGACCTTTGAACCTATGTTCATTCCTCCTGGCTGCCCTTTATAGGGGCATGGCTATGCACCAGTTCCAACTGAAAAACAATGCATTTCCCACTGGTAGTAGGCCTTTATGGCTTGCTCAATTGTGGTTGAGATCTTATTTTCCTCAACTGGGTATTCCACCTTTTCCTCCTCGTGAGGTTACCTGCTATGGGCTTTTCATTCATCAATTGAGCCCTGTAAATATGTCTATGAGAGACGTTTTCACTTTATGATTTATACTTTGAATCTCAAACCCTTTCATTATTCTTTTCTAGAGACCTGAGCAAATTCCTCCCAATGTACGGCTCTTCTACTTTGGCCGAGGCAGATGCATTTATTGCTGTTTAGCGTTCAATGTTTTGGTAGGGAGGGGAATTTGTTTTGACATTGCAGGTGGGGACTCACTGCCAAGGGGGGGTAGAGATGGTAGAATCAAACAGGGCACCACAATTTTGTGTCGCCAACTTGGAGAGTTTGGCAAAAGTGGCAATGTCTTTGTATTCAATAATAACGGTATGCTTTTACATGCCTAAACAAAACGGAAGCAAGCCCATAGCTGCGTAATAAACTCTTGGCCACCGGCTTTACGCCCCTTTTAATCCTACTGCCGTTATTCATCCTCTTTTTGATCGATTGTGGTCGTCGGTGAAACAAAGATTGTTTCCAACTGATGCGAATCGCGCTTTCCACCTGCTGGATAAACAGGGTAATACTCCCACTTCTGTTGTCCCTTTACCCAGTAAGGTCCCTACGTCCCCCTCTCGTATTACACGTTCTGCTCTTTCATCCTCAACTTCGAAGTCTGCTGTTTCTAAAGGTGCCCCCAGTCGCAAACGGCCAGCTGCATCTGTAATATCTCTGCAAGATGATGATGATGATGATGACGCTCCCCTCATTGTTAGGAGAAAGGTAACTGAATTTCACCTACTTCACAGTCTGTTTCTTTTCATGCGGTAATGGTTTGCTTTAAAACTTTTCAGAAAGATTCGGCTTCTCCTTCCAAGGCTATAGTTTTGGCAGATTCTTCTTCACCCTTTCCTGTCGAAGCTGCGTTGCCCGGGCGTCAAGTTCCAACACCCCCATCACCAACAAATCCTCTTTCTCAGGGTGTCGACCCCCCAAGCGTGGAACTAGAAGGTAATGCTTACTTTTGGTGCCTTGGCCCTTTTTTGTCGCTGTTGTCTCATTGATTTACTGGGGTGTGAAACGTGCAGAGACTCCTGTAGCTTCGTCTCGTGGGGAAGGTCCTTCCTGTCCAGCCAAAGGGAAATCTCCCCAAGTGATGGAAAAAATAGGGGGAGTGTCTGAATTTCCCACCACTGCCGATGAGGTCTCTTTACTTCGCTCTTATTTTCGACTTTGCTTTGTCGTATTGAAAAACCTTCAACATTGGTAACTTCCTTTGCAGGAATCCGATAGTATTCTTAATTCCATCCAAGACTTACTCACCTCCTGGGCACGCATGAAAACGTCCTCTGCGTCATCCTCCACCACTGCGAACGAGAACATGACATTTCTCAAACAGGCATTGTTTGAGTATGTCTCATTCATGGACATGGAGGTCGGTCGTGCCAGCGCTGCTCATCAAAAAGCCAAGCTAGATATGTTGAGCGCGAACCTACTGCAAGCACTTTCGCTCCCGTCGCCCAGCATTTCTACTGACTTTAAGGTGAAGTTGAGGGTTCTTCATGCCGACGTCGTTTCTTTGTTGGCCAAGAACGCAGAATTGAAGGCCAGAAGTGCCCAATACCTCCGCGCTTCTTCTGAGAAAGAGTCCCTACTCAAGGAAATTGACAAGAACCATGCCGATTTGACTGATGTCTCTTCAGAGCTTGTAGTGGAGGATTCCTTGATGTTGAGCCTGGCTGCTGAAATGAAGGAGCTACAAGCGAAAATGAACGACTGCAGGGCGAGGATGGCGGCCAAGAGGCGTACTGCATCCCAAGGAATTGCTAAGACTTTCCTCTAGGCAGAACGAATAGTGGGATAAACTTAGGCAGCAGATGCGCTCAGCCTGGGGCGAATTGTAACTAAACATTTACTGTTTTAATGTTTGTAACTCTTTCGTGCTGACTGCCTTGGTTTTTTGTAATTTGATGTCATTCATCATCATTAATGGACAATTATTTTGAAGTGGCATTTATCTTTGACCGTCAATTTTCCTCGTACCTAATCTTTATGCCAACATCCATGCATATTCCTTTGGCACTTAATTTTTCTTCCCTAAATCTTTGGGCCATATTGATTTCACTCACCGGTCATAAATGTGACCTTCTACATTCTGGCTTTTCATTTTCGAGCCCCTATAAATATGCATGTTTATACTCATCATTTTCATCCTCATGCCTTTCCAAATTCGATTTCTTGCCATCAAAACTTCCTGCCACTGCATGACACTTTGATCGTTTACCAACACTTTCCGCTTCTACAGGGATGGGTTCCTTGACTCGTCCCTTTTGCTTTGATATCACTTTTGGTATGGGAGGTATATGAAATGTTCTTTCAAACTGAAGCAAGATTCTTGCCGTCAGTTTGTCTATTGAGGGTACTCCTCCTTGCCTACCATTGCAGCTATGCATTTAGGAAGGTTAAGGGGCCCTCTTAATCGGCCATAGACTGAAGGGATGTTTCTCCTCGCCTACCATTGCAGCAATGCACTTAGGAAGGTTGTGGGAGCAGTTGACCCTCTTATTTGGCCATAGACTGAAGGGCTGGCCGTACTGGTTTCACTCTTTCTGTTCCCACCAAACAGAAGACATTTTGTAGCATGTTTCGTCTTGTATTTTGATCGTGTTCCTTACTTCTTGTGAAGAATGGTTTGTAAGGAACATTTGGTAATAAATGACTTTATTTTTGAATGTGCCCTGTTTTTCCGACTTTATTTAGAACGTGATCCTCCAATTTATTTACTGCCATCGTTTGGCATGAATACATCGCAATTGCAATTTTACCACTTATGCATCTATCTGTTTACTTTCCTATTTAGAACGTGATAGTCCAATTTGTGTACCGCCATCGCTCGGCATGACTACATTACAATTGCAATCTTATCACTTATGTATCTATCTGTTCACTTTCCCAAAGGGAAGGCATATATTTCTTCAAGTACTTACCATTAATAAATCTTATATGCCTAGTACCATCTAAATCCTCCAAGTGGTAAGCTCCATTAGGCAACACACTCTTTACTCTAAACGGCCCTTCCCAATTTGGCGACCATTTGCCATATTTTGGGTCTTTACTATCTAAAGGAAGCATTGCCCTCCAAACTAATTCACTCGCACTAAAAAACTTGGCTATAACTTTCTTGTTGTAAAATCTAGCCACCCTTTGTTTCTGGACTTGCAACCTGTCTAGCACGTCTAACTTCAATTCGTCCAATTCTAATAAATTTTGAATCAACGATTCCTTGTACTCATTCTCGCTTAATTCGTGCTGCCAACGCACCCTTATAGATTGCACGTTGATTTCTACGGGCAATACAGCCTCCTGCCCGTAAGTGAGTTGGAAATGCGTAATGTTGGTGCTTGAACGGGACGATGTTCTATAAGCCCATAAGACTTTGTTCAAGCAATCGTGCCAATTTCTGGCATTTTCATTTATCATCTTTCTTATGATAGATTTCAGAATCTTGTTAGATGATTCTGCCTGACCGTTTGATTGAGCGTAGTATGGTGTGGAATTTACCAATTTAATTCCAAATTCGCTCAAGAATTCCTTCACCTGATCTCCATTTAGGAAGTCCCATGATCTGTCATTAAAGTTTGCGGAATCCCAAATCTGTAGATGATATGGTCCTGGATAAACTCTATGATGTTTTTCTGGGTGATTTCCTTTAGAGGCACTGGTTCGACCCACTTGGTGAAAAAGTCTGTAGCGACTATAATAAAGGTATGTTGTTTGGACGATGGGGGGTAAATCTTCCCTATCAAGTCTATCGCCCAACCTTTGAACGGCCAAGGTTTGATAATGGGTGTCATGTTGCTTGCTGGTGCCCTCTGTATTGGACCATGTTTTTGGCATGCTAAACAACTTTTTGCATATCGAACACACGATTCACCCATCTTTGGCCAAAAATAACCACTTCTAATAATTATCCATCTCATCTTTTGGCCGGCCTGATGGGCTCCACATATCCCTTCGTGCACTTCAGCCATAATTGCCTTAGCTTCTTGTAAATTCACGCATTTTAAAAACACACCATCAGAGCGTTTTTTGAACAATTCTTCGTCTATTAATGCATAGTTTAACAGACGTAATTTCGTTCTTCTATCAACTCCTCCATCAAGCTCCTTAAAAGATTTTTTAATCTCATCTACCCAATCCAGCGCGACCCCATTTTCTATGCATTGAATTTCGGTTTTCCTTGCCCTCCGCTGAATAACGGGCAATATAGTTCCGTATTCGTAAGTAGATTCCCAACTCATCGCCTTTGAATAGCCAGAAGCCAATTGGGCTAACTCGTTGGCCATGTCGTTGTACATTCTATTAATACATTGAAGTTCTACTTGGTCGAATTGTTCCAACAACTCTTGGGCGATTTCGTATAAACTTATAATAAATTACTTTAGCATTTGAAATCACCAGTCAATTGATGAATCACCAATTGAGAATCGCCCCTGATGATTACATTCTTTATTTTCATATCTACCATCAACTCCAAACCTACAATTAAGGCTTCATATTCGGCCTGATTATTAGTGTAGATTCTATCCAAGGTAAATGCGAACTTATAGCAAACCCCTAAAGGATTTATCAAAGCCACTCCTACTCCCGCTCCTTTAGAAGTTTTCGATCCATCAAAATATAAAACTCATGGTTTTAATTCAAATGAATCAACCTCAAGTTCTATTTCGTTAGGCACATCAAGGCAGGGGTGGTCGGCCAGAAAATTAGCCATGGCCTGATTTTTTACTGCCTTTTGAGGCACGTACCTTATTTCGAATTCTGACAGCGCTAAAGTCCAAAGACCCACCCGTTGGTGTAAAAGAGGGCGAGAAAACATGTATTTGAACAAATTAACTTTGGAAATTAGATAGACTGTCACAGGCCGTAAATAGGCCCTTAATTTTGTACACGTGAAGTATAATGCGAGACACAACTTCTCGATAGCAGAATAATTACATTCACATTTGGTTAGCCGTCTACTTAAATAATAAATCGCCCTTTCTTCACCAAATTGGTCTTCTTGTGCGACCATCCCAGCTATCGACTCTCGTTCAGCCGACACGTACAACTTCATCGACCGTCCTTGGATTGGTGACACCAACACTGGTGGACTTGTTAAGTATGTTTTCAGGCTTTCGAAAGCCTTTTGATGTTCTTCTTTCCAGACGAATTCGTCTTGATTTTTCAGCTTTAAGAGAGGCGAAAACGCTTTCGTTCGCCCTGCACAATTAGATATAAAGCGTCTTAGAAAATTGATTTGACCTAAGTTTATTACTAGGGGCCTTGGCTTCTACGATGGCTTTCGCTTTATTCTTATCAAGCTCAATCCCTCTTTTATGTATTAGGAATCCAAGAAAATTCCCTGCATTCACGCCAAACGCGCATTTCAAAGGGTTCAATCTTAGTTTATGCTGCCTCATTCGTTCAAATGAACATCGCAATTGTTCAAAATGGTCTTCTTCCTTAACAGATTTGACCACTATATCATCTACATAAACTTCCACAAATTTGCCTATCATATCATGAAAAATTAGATTCATTGCTCTTTGATAAGTTGCCCCTGCATTTTTTAGTCCAAACGGCATTACTACCCATTCAAAGCATCCTAAAGACCCAGGGCATTTAAAGGCAGTTTTGTGTACATCTTCGTCGGCTATGTAGATTTGATTGTATCCCGAATACCCATCCATAAAAGAGTACATCACATGTCCTGCAGTGGAGTCTACTAGAGAATCTACCGTAGGCATTGGATATTCGTCTTTGGGGGTAGCCAAGTTCAAATTTCTGAAATCTATGCATACCCTCAACTTGCCATTCTTTTTTAATACTGGCACTATGTTAGATAACCATTCCACATATCTGGTTGTTCTAATAAAACCTGCTTTTAGTAATCGCTCTATTTCTTTTTTGATCTCCGGTAGTACATTGGGAGCGAAACGCCTAGGAGGTTGTTTATGAGGCTTAAAATCCGATTTAGTCGGCAACCTATGTTCTACTAAGTTTTTATCCAAACCAGGCATATGTTCATACTCCCAAGCAAAACAATCCTTATATTCTTTTAATAAAGCGATTAATCTAGTACTAACCTCATGATGGAGCATCTGGCTGACAAACGTTGGGCGATCCTCTCCTTCCTCACCAATGTTAACCTTGACCAAGGGGTCTTGAGCTTGTGCATATCCTGACTTGGGGATCGAGTCAAAAAGGGATTTTAGCAAAACACTATTGAGAAACCAATCCGATGGTTCCCCACAGAAATAGTTAGATCTTGGTTCCCCGCCTATTCCTCGAATGGCTCAATGTGGGAGCAGCTAAAACAAATAAGAGTCAGGTTCGGTCTAAATTCAGGCATGACCCGCCCATCTGCTGCTATTTTTGGGAATGGCGCTAGGCCGTTCCCGAAGGCACCATTCTCTTTCAAGAGGATTCGCAAGCTGGTCTACGAGATCTGGTGAAAGTCTTCAATTTGAAATAAGCCCTTCCCCATCCATAAGCTTTTAATAATATGGGCGTGATATATCATTACGTGTGATTTTCCACTATAGAAAGAAGAAAAAAAGAAGAAAAAAAATCTGCTTGTCCTTGAGCCAAGCCTTCTCGCTTTTGTTTCTTCTATGCCGTCATCTTTTAGCAAGAACAAGGATCTGAAAGAGAAATGCTAGAGTATCTGGTAACGCTATACGAGTTGTCTGGTGCAAAAAGCCATGGTAGTGAGTCATAAGCGAGCCTTGTCCCGCGACAGGGTGCTACCGAATAGCCTTATTGCATGGATATTAAGGCGCTTCTTCGATTAGGTGTTGGAGTAGGAAATCGATCGGAGATGCTATATTGTGAGTAGGAAAATGGTATGTGAAATCAAGACCTATCTGCAGACTGCAAAAGGTCAAATAAAAAAAAAGCATCAGAGTACACCCACACCCACTGGACCTTTAATGGGTTTGCCCCTGGAGATGAGCATGGTTGGTAAGCTAAAATATTTTCTAGGATTAATCCTAGTTAAGCAACTTGAAAATGGAATTTTCATTTCACAATCAAAATATGTTAACAACTTGGTAAAAAAGTTTGGGATGGAGAATGCAAAACCACCAAGTACTCCTATGGCTATACAGTTGAAGCTTAGCAAAGATGATGGATGAAAGGAAGTTGATCCAATTCTCTACAATAGCACGATATGAAGCTTGTTGTATCTGACATCTAGTCGACCAGACGTTACTTTTATTGTTGAAGCCTACGTCCAATATCAGGCACATCTCAAAAGAATGTCATATTGCAGAAAATTTGTTTCAACGTTTTTCCAACTTTTTCATTCGAAAATCTGCTTTTACACCTCGTCTGAAGTCAAGAAATTAGCTCTCATGTTAATGGAATCACGTAAAAGATGAAAAGTGCAAATGGAAATAAAACTTGGGGATTGAAAAGTTCAATTTTAACAGTTGGTGCTGTTTTTTAGGGACCAATTTGGATCAATTTAAAACATTGCAACAGTGCTTTAAAGTGACAGTAGAATAGTAAAGATGATGGTTAAAAATCGACGTTTGCCACTGAAATTTATAGCAAATTTTTGCTTAGGCCATTTATAATTAATTTTTTTCCCTTGAAGCACGTAAATATATTTGAAAAAGTGCAAACAAAATTACACATTATTTATATTTGAGGGAAATAATGGATTTATAAAAAAATTGGTATGACTCATCATAAGAGTTTTATATTTTATGATGTAACCTCGATACCTTACCTAATAAAACTAGAAATCTTATAATAATAATAATAATAAATTTCGTTTTATCCCGATCCGTTGACTTAAAATATTGTAAATTACCTTTTGAAAACTTCTAGGATGCAATTATATTAATTTACGTGGAATTAGATAACTAAATACATATTAGCTGTTGAAGAACATTTCTTCTTCATAACACAGAATACTAGGTGATGAAGTGTATAAGGAGTTAATATTTATGATGAAGTGGGATGACAAGACAAAATAATGATTTCATTTCATGATAACTTCGAGTTTGTCCGTTTTTGAGAAATTACTAGTTTAATTCGGTTGGAAACGGGCAAAGACATACGTCGAATTTCGGGCAGATTCCATTGTTTAGGCCTTCGATTAAGCATTTTTGCCGTTAATGTTAATTTTTATTTTGGTAATATTTCATTCAATAAAATTTGGATTCGGATTCTGTTTATTGGAGGACGATCCTGAATCTTAGTAGTTTCTATTTAAGTTGTTATCTCGAATTTTTCAATTTATGGAAAAAAATAGTTTTTTATTTTTTATTATTTATTTTTCGAATTTTGCTAGGGTTTTACCATTTAAACTATTGAAGCCCTTTGAGGCCACATTTTTTTGGAATCGAATAAAGAGCTTGTTTGGTACAGCTCAAAATTCAATTAAAATTGAAAATATAGTTGTTATTAGGTCTCATTTGTCTAATAAAAGTCAACAATAACGGTTAATTTTTCAATTTTAATTCGATTTTAATCTCTACCGAATACACCCAAAAAGTTTCTCATGAGTTTTCTCATATTTGTGAGGTTGTTCATCTTTCCTATAATTTTCCGCTACGTCACTTGGCTAGATCAATATCTATAATAACTAGTCTGAGTACAGGAAAAATGTACAGAAAATCAACAGAAAATACACTTGACATGTTTTCCTTGAAAGAGAAAAAAAGACAAACAAGCAAATAGAGTGCTATCACGTCAGCATCTTTTTCTTTGGACCAAGAATCGTGTACCTGCAGATTTTTTCAATGTACTAATATCATTGGACCAATTCAAGAACATTTTAAAAATAATTTTCGACATGTGTATAAATAAAATAATTACGTAACCAAATGTTAAAATCTTTTCCATATTACACAAGGTAGATGGAGAAATCAGAAAACAAACTAAAATCAATGGATAAGATCGATGTCACATCCTACTTCCTTGGTTCAACTACTAAGAAATTAATTAATCTTCATTTCCCATTTGCCACATTAATATAAATTACAATAAATTAATATTATTCTTGAGATGTGGATTTTAATGAAACAAATTGCAATAATTGCCGTTTAATATATCATTTGCCATTTTGGACTTTTCCATGCTTGCGTAGAAATATTCTTTCAAAATATCACCTCTATGTGTAGCAAACATGTTTTCCAAGGGTGAGAATGACATGTTAGTTTGACATAATCTCGTTTAATAGAAATTAAAATTTAGATTTTAACTAAAATCAAAATCAACAATTAAATTTAATCACATATTTTAAGAAACTCACAACTTTTCAACTCCATATTTAATCAACTTTTATTGAAATCTACTCAAAACTTTGTTTGAAATTCCCACCAAACAGGAGCATAATACTCAAATCCCTGCGCACGATTTGAACAATCTCATTCCTGTGTTGTTTTCATCACCTCTGGCTTGCATGCAAGGGTGGCAAAAGAGTCGAGTAGCTTGTCGGCTTGACTCGACAAAGCTCGATCCATAGCGAACGACTCGTGGGCTCATAAAAAATGTAAAGAAAAAGTAAAATTTTTTAAAAAGAAAAACGAGATTGTGGGCTTGGCTCGGCCTCATGGCTAGATGGACAGGGACTTTGATGAGCCGAGCTCATGGATAGATGGGCAGCTGAGCCTTTGACGAGTGGGCCGAGCAGGCTCGAGTTTAGTAACTTTTGGAAGTAATTTGTTATACTTGATTGCAAGGAAAAATTAATGGATGCAGCAAGTGAGATACGTAATATGGCCATTTCTAAGGGAAGATGTGTTTTAAGTAGAAGAAACGTTAAGACCCTGTGATCATATTTTCCATGGTTCCAAGTTTCAACTTTTATCTTGTTTGATAGTCAAATTTTTCTAGGCAAAACATTTTTCACCCAACCCCAACCCCTCTCCCTCCACATGACCATTTTTCCATGATTTCATTGAATTATGTTTCTGACGCCGGGCAGATTAACGATTATTCTGCAGGTGGGGATCAATAGACAAGAATAGGGAATAAAGCAAGAGAAAAACTAAAGGAAACGATAAGAAATCTTTATTATTTAACAACTGGACTAAAAATAACTCACAAGCCGGGTTATATAGCCGAATATGCGAAAATAATGAAAATTTACCAAAAATGGTAAATTCTAATTTTTCTACCAAAATAAAATATCTAATAAAAGAAACAATATCACCAAAATCCGGCTCAAATTGAGCTCTTATTCTATATCAAAAAGGTAATTGAAATATTACCATAAACGACAAAAAATAACTTAAATTGATGATTCGAAAAAGAAAATAGTTGAATTCGGCTTCGAAATCGATGCTCACTGAGCAAAGCTGGGTGACCACGTCGTGCGCGTCGAAAAAACCTTTTCGGATTGGGGTCATTGGCGTGATTCTGACAACCGTAGCAAAAGTTATGGTCAAATTACCGAAACATACCCGTAGATGGCCCCAATTAGGAAATATCACTAATTATTTGCCAATCTTGCGCTGATTTGGCAACTCATGGTATTTCAGCGTCATTAACGTACTATCAGACAGCTCGGTCTCGTCTGACTCGGATCCTCCTGCATCAGTTTCCCACCATTTTGATGGAAAAATGGTTTTCTACATTGTTTTTTTTTTGTGATGGAAACAAATTATATCTCCAATTCAAAATTTTTTCCCCTTATAATGGACAATTTTCATGGAAAATAAAGTCAAACGAACACCAAAAGATCCAAAATTTCAACATTTTTCAAGTGAAAATTTTTATCAATAAAACACAATTAATTGATAATTCACAGGAAAACAATTCTAGGCAATTCAATTCCATGAAATTTATTTTCTTTCCACCCAAAATATACTCTTACAATCAAACGGACCATAACGATAAGAAAAATATCCTTATTCACTTGTAGAAGAGAAAAGTCGACAGACTAATTCAAATGAAGCTGTTGACAACTTACATTAGCTAGCAAACTAATGAATTATCAATAATTAATTTCCACAATTTAATCCATAGTTAAAACACGCTATCTACATATAAGATAAGATACATAATCCATTTCCAGTTTGTGCATAATGCAATGGGCATATGTAAATTATAAGAAGTGCCTCATACTATCTCCTCTGAGCTTGGAGATGAACATTTTGACTTTGTTCACACCTTTGTAAGTGTCCTCAAGAATTTTCCATGCTTGCCTTGCGGTAGTAGCATTCGATATACTTTGAAAATTTATACCGTCAAGTGCTTAATGAATCATGCTAAGAGCCTTTTGATCCTTCTTCTCAGGGTCTATTCAATCTAGACTTTCAAAGATTTTTGTAGATTTGAATATTATGTACTCTTTCATTCTCAACCCTTGCAATAAGAATTATACCTGGGCTGAAGATAAAGATATCATATAGGATAACACGAATCTTTTAAAAAATGTTCACACAGAACAACAGATTAACACCAAGTCAATCAACATGCCAACACATACGCAACAAATGCATAAGTGACCTCACAAAGAAGATCTCACCACACTTAATCTATCTCATTCCGTGTTGCTCACTCCTCGAGAACACATATCTCACCTCATCGTCCACCATGCTCACTAGACTAATCACTCAACTCATGTCTAACTTATAAGTCTCTATATATTCTAAGTTCTCGGGATAATCCTCTATCACCACATCACTTCTCCAACATAAGTGGATAATAGGTCGCACTCCACCTGATCAAGGTCTCTTCCAGATAAAGGATTCCAACATTTGATCACCTCTCCACTCGTGATCCAAATGCCATACTCCTTATCCCACGGTACAAACCATCAATGTACCCCTAGGAATCTATGCTCCAACTTACCAAAAGACATACAAACGCTGCTAATGCATCCCAAACCCACTATGACAAATCAATACCTTTCAGTGACCACAAAGGTTAGGGCTCAATTTAAATTGACCAACGCACCAAAAGGTTACTCCAACACTGATGCTCAAAAAATCCACAAAGGGAGGGTGACACTCACAAAAAGAATAAAAGAAAGAATTGGTTACTTCACAACACTCATAAAAGAGTCTCACACAGAAAGCGAAGATAAACTTCACAGGCTCACAAAGATGAAGTAGAAAATGGTTGCTCCTCTTACTTCTCACTATCACACTCTCCCACACCACTCATAGAGCAAAACGGAGTACACTATAGATCTTAACCCACTATGCGTGCAAACAATTACACCAAGTAATACAATCACTCCAATTCATGCTAATGCACTTATCAAACACATTGAAAATGCACATATATCTCACGCAACCGAATTAAGCAATCACACACATGTAGAAAGGATTACACACGAATACACATCTAATAACAAGGTTCACACTAAAAAATCCTCACACAAGTCATCACTTGACCTAATGTCAACATTCGCCTCACCACTCTCCACAACCTTCCTTTTATTATCTTTCCTAGGACAGTCTATTTCAACCATGTCCAAATTACTGCAGTTAAAACACATCTTAATTTTCACATTTGCCTTAGACCCACGTTTTCCATCATAAGTTTTTGGAAAAAAAACCCTTTTCATTTTGCCAAATTAAAATATCACTCTTTTCATTAAAAAAACACAACTCAAAATGTGTCTTCATTTTACAAAAAAAATGCGCAGAGCACAAAATGCAACCAACAACGACTACAAGTAAAGTACTGACACAAATCACACAGAATAGTCAAGTAAACTTTCCCATGGTCACGTGCAATTCTAATAGTGAAAAATATTTAATTGACAACAAATTCACAAAGAATTGAAGGCAAATAATTAACAAGTAATTCCTAGATCTAGCAACAGACAATGGTTACCCCTTCACGATAACCCCAAACCTAACGTCACCCCACATAACTTCTAATGCGAAAAATAAATTATCCTACACAATAATTTTAACTGCAATAATATAAAAAGAGGAAAATAACACGATACCGAGCGGACCACGTTTGAAGGTCCATAAATATCGAGAGTTACAAATTCACCGCATTAAGACTATCGCAATCCGCCCCAAAGCTTCTATCAACACAAAACGACACCCGGCCACCGAACGTCCAAACGCAAAAGTTCAATGTTAACAGTTGGTGCTGTTTTTAGGGACCAATTTGGACCAATTTAAAACATTGCAACAGCGCTGTTAAAATGACAGTAGAAAGAATAGTGCAGATAATGGTTAAAAAGCGACGTTTGCCACTGAAATTTATAGCAAAGTTTTGCTTAGGCCATTTATAATTCTTTTTTTTTTTTTTTTTTTCTTGAAGCACGTAAATATATTTGAAAAAGTGCAAACAAAATTACACATTATTTATATTTGAGGTAAATAATGGATTTATAAAAAATTTGTATGACACATCATAATAGTTTTATATTTTACGATGTAGCCTCGATACCTTACATAAAAAAAACTAGAAATCTTAAAATAATATTAATAATATTAATTTTATATTTGAGGTAAATAATGGATTTATAAAAAATTTGGTATGACTCATCATAAGAGTTTTATATTTTACGATGTAACCTCAATACCTTACCTAATAATACTAGAAATCTTAAAATAATAATAATAATAATAAATTTTGTTTTATCCCGATCCGTTGACTTACAATATTGTAAATTACCTTCTGAAAACTTCTAGGATGCAAATATATTAATTTACGTGGAATTAGATAACTAAACATATTAGCTGTTGAAGAACATTTCTTCTTCATAACACATACGACTTGGTGATGAAGTGCATAAAGAGTTAGAATTTATGATGAAGTGGGATCGCAAGGCAAAATAGTGATTTCATGACAACTTCAGGTTTGTCTATTTTTAGCGAATTGCTAATCTAATTCGGTTGGAAACGGGCCAAGACGTACGTTGGATTTCGGGCAGATTCCATCGTTTAGGCCATCGATTAAGCGTTTTTGCGTTTATGATAATTTTTGTTTTGATAATATCTCATTCAATAAAATTCAGATTCGGATTCTGTTTGTTGAATGACGATCCTGAATCTTAATAGTTTTTATTTAAGTTGTTATTTCGAATTCTTCCATTTATGGAAAAAATCGTTTTTTTTTTCCGATTTTTTTACTATTTAAATCATTGTATGCACTTTGAGGTCACAGTTTTTGGAATTGAATAAAAAGTTTCTCGTGAGTTTTCTCATATTTGTGAGGTTGTTTACCTTTCGCATAATCTTCCGCTACGTCACTTGGCTAGATCAATATGTGTAATAACTAGTCTATGAGTACTAGAAAAATGTACAGAAAATCAACAGAAAATACACTTGTCATGTTTTTCTTGAAAGAGAAAAAACAAACAAGCTAATAGAGTGCTGCCACGTCAGGACTTGTTTTGTTTTTTTTTTAGGCCAAGAATCTTGTACATGCAGCTTTTTTCAATGTACTAATATCATTGGACAAATTCAAGAACATTTAAAAAATAGTTTTTGACATGTGTATAAATCAAATAATTACGTAACCAAATGTTAAAATCTTTTCCATATACACAAGGTAGCATGGACAAACCCAGTACTTGACGAGGGCCGGAGGGGGGGTGGGCGTCCGCCCGTGCTGGATCCGCCGGAGTCATCAATACCTCCGACGCTGCCATGGCACTGTTGTAGAGAGAACAGAGAAGCCGGAAGAAGAAGAAGACAGTCAAGTGGGCTGTTTTTTTTTTTTTTTTTTTTTTTTTTTTTTTTGTTTTGGCCCATTATTTTTGGTTGAGATACTTGGGCATTTTCTTAAAAATTAGGCCCAATAAAATGAAATAATATCCAAACCCTTCCATTCTTCCTTCATTTCTCTCCTTCTAGTTCTCCTTCTCCTTGCTTTGCTGTAGGGGTGGCAAAAAAGCTCGTGGGCTCGCACCGCTCAGGCGCGGCTTGAAAAAAACCTGAGCCAAGCCCAGCTCGGGCTTGGTGGCACCGAGCCACATTTAGTGGCCTTGGCCCGAGCCCGGGCCGGCCCGTGTAGCTCGGCGAGTCACACTGGCCGGCCTGTGCCACGAGCCCAAAAGGCCCGTTGAATTTTTTTTTTTCTAAATTTTGCTACAGGCAGATTCTGCCTATCTGCCTGTAGCGGCAGTTAACTTGCGTGCACGCAAGAATTTTTTTTTAAAATTTTAAAAATTGAATATATATTTTTGTCTATAAATACGAGAAATTTTTTATAATTTCATATCACTCTCCAATCGCTTAACTCTTTATGCAATATTCAATATTCTACTCTCCAATTATTTAACTATTATTTTCAATTTACTCATTTTATTATATTCTTTACTACAGTATTCTGTATTCTCCTCTCCTATTTTTTTTTACACATTTGACTATATTCTTTACTACAATTTCCTTCTATTATAATACTTACACATGGATTTTACCAGTGATGAAATTAATCAGTTTAAAGGTAGTTCGAGTACTCCATCGGGAACGATGCATCTCAAAATATTCCAATTAATTTGGAAAATATCGAAGATGAGGAAGTAGTTGAAGTTAAAAGGTTGAAAAAAGAGTTTGCTGATTGTTGGCAACATATGACTCGTAAAAAAGTTGGGGTTCAGAATGGAGTTGATATTTGGAAAGCATGTTGCAATTATTGTAGTAAAGAACTTAGTTGGAAGCCCAGTTCGAGCAGTCGGTCTTGACCCGAAACAGACCGAACTAACATTTACCGGTTCCTGTTCCACTCTATCCACTTTTGTATATTCACATGAAAGATTTCGTGAAGGAATGGCCTCATACGTGGCTGCAGTAGAGATTTCGCTAACGACGATCAAGTCGGAACACTTTACTCGTCTTGGGCAGAATTATCTTCAGCCCATGTATAATTCTTAAGGTAGATGGAGAAATCAGAAAACAAACTAAAATCAATGGATAAGATCGATGTCACATCCTACTTCCTTGGTTCAACTCCTAAGAAATTAATTAATCTTCATTTTCCATTTGCCTCATTAATATAAAATAGATTACGTTACAATAAATTAATATTATTCTTGAAATGTAGATTTTATGAAACAAATTGTAATAATAGCTGTTTAATATATCATTTGCCATTTTGGACTTTTCCATGCTTGCGTAGAAATATTGTTTCAAAATATCACCTATATGTGTAGCAAACATGTTTTCCAAGGGTGAGAATGACATGTTAATATATATTTTAATAATATATTTTAAGAAATTCACAACTTTTCGACCCCATATTTAATTAACTTTTATTGAAGTATACTAAAAATTTGTTTGAAATTCCCACCAAACAGGAGCATAATACTCAAATCCCCGCACACGATTTGAACATTCTCATTCCTGTGTTGTTTTCATCACCTCTGGCTTGCATGCACGTGTGGCAAAAGAGCCAAGTAGCTTGTCGGCTTGACTCGTCAAAGCTCGATCCATCGCGAACCGCTTGTGGGCTCATAAAAATGTAAAAAAAAAGTAATTTTTTTTAAAAAAAAGAAAAACGAGCTCGTGGGCTCGGCTCGGTCTCATGGGTAGATGGGTAGGGACTTTGACGAGCTGAGCTCATGGATAGATGGGCTGAGCCTTTGACGAGTGGGCCGAGCAGGCTCGAGTTTAGTAACTTTTGGAAGTAATTTGTTATACTTGATCACAAGGCAAAATCAATGGATGCAGCAAGTGAGATATGTAATATGGCCATTTCTAAGGGAAGATGTGTTTTAAGAAGAAGAAACGTTAATGCCCTGTTTGAGTAATCATATTTTCCATGGTTCCAAGTTCCAACTTTTAACTTGTTTAATAGTCAAATTTTTCTTGGCAAAACATTTTTCACCCTCCCTCCTCCTCCCCCTCCACATGACCCTTTTTCCATGATTTCATTGAACCGTGTTTCCCACCATTTTGATGGAAAAATGGTTTTCCACCTTTTGTTGGCAATGGAAACAAATTCTATCCTCAATTCAATTTTTTTTTTCCATTTAATGGACAATTTGCATGGAAAATAAAGTCAAATGAACACCAAAAGATCTAAAATTTCAACATTTTTCAGGTGAAAAATTATACCAATCAAACACAATTAATTGACAATTCTCAGGAAAATAATTTTAGGCAATTCTATTCCATGAAATTTATTTTCTTTCCACCCAAATTTCACTCTTGCAATCAAACGGACCCTAACGATAAGAAAAATATCCTTATTCACTCGTAGAAGAGAAAAGTCAACAGACTAATTCAAATGAAGCTGTTGACAACTTACATTAGCTAGCAAACTAATGAATTATCAATAATTAATTTCCACAATTTAATCCATAGTTAAAGCACGCTGTCTACATATAAGATAAGATACATCATCCATTTCTAGTTTGTGCATAGTGCAATGGGTATATGTAAATTATAGGAAGTGCCTCATACCGTATGGAGATGAAACTTTGACTTTGTTCACACCTTTGTAAGTGTTTTCAAGAATTTTCCATGCTTGCCTTGCGGTAGTAGCATTCGATATCCTTTGGAAATTTATACCGTCAAATGCTCAATGAATCATGCTTAGAGCCTTTTGGTCCTTCTTCTCAGGGTCTATTCAATCTACTTAATTATAAAAACTATTACTTGCTCCTCCAGTCTTTTCTATCATCAACTTGTTGAATTAATTGAAAGGGAATTGAAGAGTTAAATATCATCAGCTTCAAAAGGATGTTGATAAAAAAACCCAGCAAATGGAAGGTAACTTTCAACTTTGTAAGTCAAATCAATCAATCAATCCGGATTGGGGGTTCTTTTGCAAAAGGTAACCTATGGTAGCAGTTCGTGTATTATTTTGCACATTTCACATAAAAACTTGGTTAACTATTGTAACACTTAATGTTAAATTTTCTCCATTGATCATGACATAAGATTTTCTGTTAGTAGATTAAACAGAGTTTCACAAACTAAATTGTCAAGTAATATTGTTAACAACAAAGCCATTTATTGACTATCATAAATTGATTGCATGAAAATTAAGAAATATGCTTCAAGAGAACACAGGTTACATGTGAATACTATATTACGAGAAACCATACAAGAGAGGCATTTCTCAATATTTATTCAGTTATTATTCAGAAATCACAAAATGTCTTTAAAAGGACAAACTCATTGTAATATTTATTTTCAAGTCTAGTTCGACCAGAACCGTCCTTGAAGGTATTTAATCACATTCGCGTCAACCTGGAAAGCCTTGGTGAGAACATCAGGATTTATGGGTGGGTCAGAGCCAAAAACTGCATTTGCAATTGTGATGACTCCGGGATTTTGGCTGCTTAGACCAGCAAATACAACTGCATTAGTCTTGTGCACATTAAACTGGAAATGAATGAGACCTTCTGGAAAAACAAAGACGTCTCCAGGATACAAAGTCTTGGTAAAGAGTTTGTTCTTCATGTTTGGATCTGCAGGGTTTGATGTCACGAATCCTACATAGAGAGTGCCCTCCACAACAACAAGAACCTCAGTACCCCTGGGGTGGGTGTGTGGTGGGTTGAGGCCATAGGGTGCATAGTCAATACGGACTAAAGAGATGCCAAGAGTGTTGAGTCCCGGTAATTGGTTGACATTCACAGGTGTGACTTTTGATCCTTGGGCATTTGATGTATTCCCAGGCTTATTCAGACCCGGAAAGAAGAAATCATTGGCGCTAACCATGTTTGGATCCTTGCAAATCTTACCATTCACAAAAACTGCAAGAAAAACAGAAGGCATTGTTAAGCCTTATATATATACACACATACACATTGCCAACATAATTTTGTACGTAAATGTACTGAGAATTGTCATGAATATCACAAAGAAATTGCCTCGCAAGTCTATATGGTAGGAGAGAGTATTCTATAGTTGAGAAGTTAGCGTATTTCACACAGGGATAAGATTGTTATTCTAGGAGAGTCAAATCCATTTACCTTTTGCTTCATCATCCTTAACAGCAACACAGAAATCCTGTAGGGGGGAAGGATCAGATGCATAGGTAAATGAAACCAATGAGATTATAAGAACGGCAATTAGTAAGCGAACAGCCATTTTCAGTGCAACTGTTCTTTTGATTATGTTGTAGTTTGTAGATGTTTATTTTGTGAGAGAGGACTACCTATTTATAGTAGCGATTTCTTTCTGAGTTAGTCATCAACTTATCTTTTCAACACATAATTTTGCCAAGTCTTGGAAACATAATTAAATGTATATTTTCGAGAGCAGGTAAGTTTTAATTATCAAATTTTCTTTCTTCTGGAAGTGTGCTCATTTTTAGTATTAATCCTTGACCGAATATTCGTGGTTAATTAACCACTCTGAAAATTCATAATGAGCGGTTAATCTGTCATTCTCAGTACTCGCTAGAAAACAATATGAAAATGGGAAAATATGATTTCCATAATACCCACTGCACCATGCACAAACAGGAATATGATGGTTTATATTATCTTATAAGCTGATAGTACGTTTTCCACGATGGATTAAATTATGGAAATCATTGATAATTCATTACTTGGCTGGCTAATAAAAGTTGTCCACAATTTCATTAGAGCTAGTTTGTCAACTTCTCTTTTGAAAGGGAAAAAGGATATTTTCCATTTTCCAAGTCTTTAATGTCTTAACAATTTAAGAAGAAATTTTTCGCTCATCAACATTTGACACTGTCTATCAAAATTTTCTACGTGGAAATGGCAGTTTTATATATCTCAATTGTAGTTTTTGTGTTTTTTATATTGCAAGAGTACGATATCGTAGCAAATAATATAGTGAACATTTGAGTCTTAATTATCGTTCCCACACGGACTATACTTTAGTCTTAATTTACTTTTTCTAACTCCTATTTGATAAAAGACAAATAAAGAATGGTAATAGTTGTGAATAATTTTTCTTACTGGTGCACTAATGGAAAGTAATAGAGAATTGCAAACACCGATTTAATAAAGATTCGAATGAGTGATGAATATTAGAGCAAAATAAGTTCATCTAATGATCACTTTAATTCTTAACTTAAGATTATAACATAATGTAGTGTTCGATCGAATCTTTCTTTTGTATTCAATTTAGCCCCTCTCGAGTTCTCATTGAACATATTTAACTAATTCAATTTCATATTTCTATGTGAATTACACATAGTTAAATGAATTATAGTTCTAAGAATTCCTATAACGACCGCAATAACTAGTATATGTATCTCTACACGTTATACTACTTTACCATATTTTATTGTTCATTCTAAGCCTCAAACTCACCTCTTTCTTCGTAAGAAACTCAAGTAATCATCAAATTATTGTCTAGATAATTTAAAGCATTAATCTCATAATAAAATCAACACATAAATTAATATATGCTACAGAAATATTTGAATAAAAGAATCAAGGATCACAAAAAAAATAAAATAAAATAAAATAAAATAAACATCTTTGATTCAAATATTTGTTTAGAGTTTAGTTACACATAATGTAAAAGGAAAAACAAATAAACACCTTTGAATATATCACCGAATTAATGGACTAAAGATATGGAAAAGAATCAATTCTTGCACCAAGGTCTTCTTCCGCTTCCAATCTTTGCTTTAAACTTGAATCTCGTGATGAATTTCTTCTATTGATTCGACTCTTCGATCTCTCGTTGTATCTCTCTTTCTTCAATGTGTGGAACCCCTAATTCGTGCCTTCTTTTCTCTATTTATAGTTCCCACGCGTCCTTGGCCAAATTGAAGTTTTTCCTGGACTTCTCGCGGCCCAAACAGAAAAAAAAAGGGGTCGAATTGTGCGGCGCAGCGCTTAGGCGCCGTGAAAATTGTCTAGGTAGCGCTTGGGCGCTATCCTTGTTGAAAAACTTCAGCTTGCTGGGTAAAATGCAGCGCCTAGGAGCTGAGTTGCTGTCCACTTTGCGTCTGTTTTAGTATTTTTATCGTAACTTTTGCTTAGAATAGCCGATTAAGGTGATTCAAAATGTGTTCAAAAGATAACTCAAAGGATGACTTTTGTAGAAATAGCTCTATTGAATTCGAATGTTTATTGGGCAAAAATTGGATCTCAATCTCCAATTAAAAATTGGACACCCTTGTGTGGTTGAAAATTGATTTGTTTTCACTCCTTTTGATATTTAGTTATATTCATTTGACCCCTAGCATTCACGAATCTTCATTGTGAGCTTCGATAAACTTTTGAGCATTTGCACTTTAACCCCCAAACTTTAAATCTTGCCCTTGTTCCCCATTTTTCATTTCTTTTTTTAAATTTCACTTTCATTCATTGAGTTTCACCTATAAATTAGGCTATAATTCCATTAAAAGAATTACGAAATATCAATATTTTGGAACTCGAATAAGTGTATACTAGTATACTTTAATCTGGCCTTGTGATCAAGTATGGCAAACTTCATAAAGTTTTTAACGCTCGAAAATGTTATTAACATTTTACTTTGAATAATGTTTCATTTTTTGGATCGTGTAAATATTAATTGAGAAAGTGAAAACAAAATTTCACAGACGTAAGTGACGTAAATAATGAATTTATAAGATAATTGGACTAATCTTGCCTCTAGGCTATGGAACCCTAATTTTCTACACAATACAACTGGAAATTTGAAATAATAATTAAAATGCATTTAGACTCGATCAGCTGACTTACAATGTCGAAAATTACTTTTTGACGAATTCTAAAAGATGCAAATATATTCAGTTAGTTTCTAATAGGAATAAGAAAACTGAAAATGTATTAACTGTTGTAGAACATTTCTTCTCCCAAACACAGAAGACTTGGCAAGATCAAATTGTGTACTATAAAATATTTTACTTAAAAAATGGATCTCTAATAAAATTAATATTACTCATGTACGAATTAAGATACGTGGATTTTTAAATAAATTAATAGCAATTTTATAGAAATGTAGCTAGACGCCACGGTGCTTAATATATCATTTGTCATTTTGGACTTGGTCCGGTCTCCTTTGCTAATAGAATATAGTGAGCGCATTAGTACTTTTCTAAGGGAGAGTGACACATTAACAGCTTCATTTGACATAATATTCAAATCACTGCGCAGGGTTTGAACATCTGTATTGTCTTCAGAGTCTCTGGCTTGCGTTCCATATATATGAATTTGATGCAATTAATATTATGTCATATATCAAAATAGGATAGCATAAACGAACATGTGTATTGTATTATGTATGAGAGAGATTAATGCATCAAACTAAATTAAAAAATGAAGCATTAGTCAGAGTAAAATTTTAATTACATTCCGAGCATTAAAAACTTTCTGAAGTTTGCCATACTTGATCACAAGGCAAGATAAAAGTAAGAAGCGATCGAGATAAATAAAAAAAAGCCATTTCTGCCTAGAAAAATTGGATAGACAATATTAACAGTTGACGACGGCAATTCCTTGAAATTGTTAGACATTAAAGTCTTGGAAAATGGAAGTATCCTTATTCACTTGCAAAAATAAAATTTAACAGAGACAACTTTCGTTAGCCTGCCAACTAATGAATTATCAATAATTTCCATAAATTAATCCATCTTTGAAAACACACTATCAACATATAAGATAAGATACACCATCCTATTCCATTTTGTGCATGCATCGAGTATTATGGAAATTGTAGTTTCTTATTTGCATTTACATTTAATTTTCTCAAGTAATTTTTTTCCTAGTGACTACTGAGGATGACAGATTAACCACTTTGAACTTAAATCAAACCACACAAATGAATTTTTAGTGTGTTTAGTTAATCAGGATTTGATCAACGATTATTAATTAATAAATGAGAGAACACTTCCAGAAGAAAGAAAATTTGACCCAGTTAGTTGTTTAAAAATGAGCTGCTCTTGAAAATATATATTTAATTATGATTCCAAGACTTGGCTAAATTATGTGTTTGAAAAGATAAGTTGATGACTAATTCAGAACGAAAGCACTGCAATAAATAGGCAATCCTCTCTCACAAAATAAACATCTACAAACCGAAACATAAACAAAATATCAGTTGTACTGACAATGGTTGTTCACACACTAATTGCCGTTCTTGTTATCTCATTGGTTTCATTTACATTCGCATCTGATCCTGCCCCCCTACAAGATTTCTGTGTTGCTGTTAAGGATGATGAAGCAAAGGGTAAATGCATTTAAACTCCTAGAATAACAATCTTGCAGTGGGGGAATAATACGATTTTATTACATTCAGTTTCTTTGTGATTTTCGTGACAATTCTTAGTACATTTTATGTATAATTATGTTGGCATATATACACTTATATGGCTTAACAATGGCTTCTGTACTTTCTCGCAGTTTTTGTGAATGGGAAGATTTGCAAGGATCCAAACATGGTTAGTGCCGATGATTTCTTCTTTCCGGGTCTGAATATGCCTGGGAATACATCAAATCCCCTTGGATCAAGAGTCACACCTGTGAATGTCAACCAATTACCGGGACTCAACACTCTTGGCATCTCTTTAGTCCGCATCGACTATGCACCCTATGGCCTAAACCCACCACACACCCACCCCAGGGGCACTGAGGTTCTTGTTGTTGTGGAGGGCACTCTCTATGTAGGATTCGTGACATCGAACCCTGCTGACCCAAACATGAAGAACAAACTCTTTACCAAGACTTTGTATCCTGGAGACGTCTTTGTATTTCCAGAAGGTCTCATTCATTTCCAATTTAATGTGGGGAAGACTAATGCCATTGTATTTGCTGGTCTAAGCAGCCAAAATCCAGGAGTCATCACAATTGCAAATGCAGTTTTTGGATCAGACCCTCCCATTAACCTTGATGTTCTCACCAAAGCTTTTCAGGTTGACGCGAATGTAATTAAATATCTTCAAGGACAGTTCTGGTGGAACATAGACTAGAAAACAAAAATATCCATCATGAGTTCGGTGTCGTAGTCTTAACAGAAATAATGAGGAATAATTACTGAGAATTGAGAAATTTCTCTATTGTATGGTTTCTTGATTATAAAGATCTTCAAAGAATATATTATATATTCTTATGTAAACTATGTTCTCTTGAAGAGTATTATTATTAATAAATTTTCAATTAATTAATAGAGACCATTATTAATGGTTAGCCACCCCCCCTAAAGATTATTTAATGACTTCGC
This sequence comes from Fraxinus excelsior, assembly GCA_019097785.1. Lineage (NCBI taxonomy): Eukaryota > Viridiplantae > Streptophyta > Magnoliopsida > Lamiales > Oleaceae > Fraxinus > Fraxinus excelsior. Next base: position 6,509,395 of record CM032628.1, read on the forward strand.
AACGAGTTTAAACATTTTATGAATTTTTTAAAACTATCTATCCTATTAAGTTAGATGGTATCAAGCTAGAAATCCTGGATATCATATTTCAAACACCCTATATTAATAGCTTGTGCCAAGCCTAGCTTAAGTGATAAAGAAGTAATCCTTGTCAACCAATGTGATTGGATTCAAGTCCTTTTTGGGGAAGGGATGAAATCCTTTTAAGTGTTAAACCCAAGTCCAATCGATTTATGCTGTAAACGCTTTTAATATGATTAATGTATTTTATCATGGCAAATCTATTATTTAATTGAATTAATATTCTATTAATTTAAATAATAGAATCTTTAGATTCAACTCTCAATATTTTGTTAATTACAAGAAGTTGTGATTGTGAGATACAAATTATATATGATTGAATCTTAAATCATTCGTGATCGTAAGTAATAATGAGATACGAATATCGTTATTATGAATGGATCATCACGTGTGACATTTTTTACTTGTGAAGTAATTAGTAGCTGATATGACAAACTAAAGTATGGTGACACTTAAATGAACAAATGTATGTTTCATTAAGATAACAAAATATTGGAGACTCGCTAAACAAATTTCACATAAATAACTATCTGAATGTCAGTAGTTAATCTCTAACGTTTGATAGTGATATTGATCATTCGCTAAACAATTGCACATGCTGAATCAAGAATCCAATCCTCTTCCGATTTAGACTCAATGTCATAAATAGTTAAGAGTTCTCCATCACTGACAACGTTGTCCACAAGGTCTGCTTCGCCTGAAGTATCTGAATGTCTACTTGCAGCCGTTATTTCTTTATTCTGCAATTTGTAGCAATCCTTCTTCAAGTGTCCTTTCTTCTTGCAGTAATTACAAATTTGATTACTAAACTTAGTCTTCGATCTGCTCCTTCCAGAACAACCATGAGCAATCAGGCCTTCTCTATCTCTAACCTCAGAAACCAAATGCTTCATCTTCTCTTTTGAATATAAAGCATCATAAACGTTCTCTATGGTGAGAGTATCACAACTATACAAGATCGTGTCTCTAAAAGAAGAAAACGAAACGGGCAACGAACGCAATAGGATCAAGGTCAAATCTTCTTCATCACACTCTATTTCCAAAGTTTCCAAATCAGCGACGATCTCTTTAAATACAGCCAGATGATCTTCCAATGATCCTCCTTCTGTCATGCGATAAGAGTATAAACGCTGCTTGAGGTTCAACTTGCTTGTCACATTTTTAATCATGCACAATTGTTCTAACCTCAATCATAAAGCAGTTGCTAAATTCTTCTTCAAAACGTCCTGAAGAATAGTATTTGATAGATGAAGATGAATGTGAGAAATTGCCTTTTTATCCTTCCGTAATTTCTCCTCTACGGACAAAGTTGTGGGCATCTTGTCAATTCCCAGCAACGCATCATTCAAATCCAGTTGTGCGAGTACTGCACGCATCTTAACATATCATAGCGAAAATCTAGTGCTCCGATCCAAAAGCGAAATGTCATACTTCATGGAAGCCGTCACGAAACAAAAAATTTCGAACAAATCAAACCTTGCGCTCTATGGAAACGAACCTTGGCTCTGATACCACTTGTTAGGATTGATACCACTTATTGCGACACCAATCAATGAATTGAGATGTTGAAATTATATGACAAAATAATAAAGTATGTGATCAAGAACAAAAGAATAAAAGAAGACAAGAATATGACAGAGGAATTATGAGATTTTATTGCATCAAGAATAATGGAGAAGAGAGAAAAATATTACAATGATCCTAAAGACTAGTAATCATAAATCTCACACTATAAAATTGTATAGAAGAGCCTAGTATTTATAGGAAACATGTAGGGGACGTCCAAGACCTCTTAGTAGAGTTGTTGATGAAGTGAAATGCCAAAAACTAAGTCCAAAACGAAGTAGGAGAGAAAAACGGGAACAAGTACTATTTGAGGTAAATAATGGATTTATAAAAAATTTGGTATGACTCATCATAAGAGTTTTATATTTTACGATGTATCCTCAATACCTTACCTAATAATACTAGAAATCTTATAATAATAATAATAATAAATCTTGTTTTATCCCGATCCGTTGACTTACAATATTGTAAATTACCTTCTGAAAACTTCTAGGATGCAAATATATTAATTTACGTGGAATTAGATAACTAAACATATTAGCTGTTGAAGAACATTTCTTCTTCATAACACATAAGACTTGGTGATGAATTGCATAAAGAGTTAGAATTTATGATGAAGTGGGATCGCAAGGCAAAATAGTGATTTTATGACAACTTCAGGTTTGTCCATTTTTAGCGAATTGCTAATCTAATTCGGTTGGAAACGGGCCAAGACGTACGTCGGATTTCAGGCAGATTCCGTCGTTTAGGCCATCGATTAAGCGTTTTTGCCGTTAATGGTAATTTTTGTTTTAATAATATCTCATTCAATAAAATTCAAATTCAGATTCTGTTTGTTAAAGGACGATCCTGAATCTTAATAGTTTTTATTTAAGTTGTTATTTCGAATTTTTCCATTTATGGAAAAAATCATTTTTTTATTTTATTTTCCGAATTGTTTACTATTTAAATCATTGTAAGCCCTTTGAGATCATAGTTTTTGGAATTGAATAAAAAGTTTCTCGTGAGTTTTCTCATATTTGTGAGGTTGTTTACCTTTCCCATAATCTTCCGCTACGTCACTTGGCTATATCAATATGTGTAATAACCAGTCTATGAGTACTAGAAAAATGTACAGAAAATCAACAGAAAATACACTTGTCATGTTTTCCTTGAAAGAGAAAAAAGACAAACAAGCTAATAGAGTGCTGCCACGTCAGGACTTGTTTTTTTTTTTTTTTTGGCCAAGAATCTTGTACATGCAGCTTTTTTCAATGTACTAATATCATTGGACCAATTCAAGAACACTTTAAAAATAGTTTTCGACATGTGTATAAATCAAATAATTACGTAACCAAATGTTAAAATCTTTTCCATATACACAAGGTAGCATGGACAAACCCAGTACCTGACGAGGGCGTCCGCCGATGCTGGATCCGCCGGAGTCATCAATACCTCCGACGCTGCCATGGCACTGTTGTAGAGAGAACAGAGAAGCCGAAAGAAGAAGAAGACAGTTGGGTGGGCTGCTTTTTTTTTTATATAGTTTTGGCCCATTATTTTTGGTTGAGATACTTGGGCCTTTTCTTAAAAATTAGGCCCAATAAAATGAAATAATATCCAAACCCTTCCATTCTTCCTTCATTTCTCGCCTTCGTAGTTCTCCTTCTCCTTGCTTTGCTGTAGGGGTGGCAAAAAAGCTCGTGGACTCGCACGGCTCGGGCTCGGCTCGGCTCGAAAAAAGTCCGAGCTAAGCCCGGCTCGGGCTCGGTGTCACCGAGCCACATTTAGTGGCCTTAGCCCGAGCCCCTGTAGCTCGTCGAGCCACACGGGCCCAAATGGCCCGTTGAAAAAAAAAATTTTTTTTCAAAATTTTACCTGTTGTTGCAAGCAGAATTGCCGCCTAGCTGCCTAGCTGCCCGCTACAGGCAGATTTCTGCCTGTAGCAGTAGTAAACTTGCGTGCAAGCAAGAATTTTTTTTTTTTAATTTTAAAAATTGAATATATTTTTTTTTTGTCTATAAATACGAGAAATTTTTTATAATTTCATATCACTCTCCAATCGCTTAACTCTTTATGCAATATTCAATATTCTACTATCCAATTATTTAACTATTATTTTTAATTTACTCATTTTGCTATATTCTTTACTACAGTATTCTGTATTTTCCTTTCCTATATTTTTTTTTACACATTTGACTATATTCTTTACTACAATTTCTCTCTATTATAATATTTACACATGGATTTTACCAGTGATGAAATTAATCAGTTTAAAGGTAGTTCGAGTACTCCATCAGGGAACGATGCATCTCAAAATATTCCAATTAATTTGGAAGATATCGAAGAGGAGGAAGTAGGCGAGGTTAAAAGGTTGAAAAAAGAGTCTGCTGATTGTTGGCAACGTATGACTCGTAAAAAAGTTGGGGTTCAAAATGGAGTTGATATTTGGAAAGCATGTTGCAATTATTGTGGTAAAGAACTTAGTTGGAAGCCCAGTTCGAGCACATCGCATTTAAATAGACACATTTTACGAAATTGCAAAGCGAAACTAATCGGTCTTGACTCGAAACAGACCGAACTAACATTTACCGGTTCCGGTTCCACTCTATCCACTTTTGTATATTCACAGGAAAGATTTCGTGAAGGAATGGCCTCATACGTGGCTGCAACAAAGATGCCGCTAACGATGATCGAGTCGGAACACTTTACTCGTATTGTGCAGAATTATCTCCAGCCCAGGTATAATTCTTATGTAGAAATACTCTTCGTTCGGATGCTATAAAATTATATAACAGAAGAAAACAAACTACTATTGAAAGTCTAAAAACTTTTGATTGTGTTATATCATTTACTTTTGATTTATGGACCGTTGTTAATAAAAAAGGATATCTTGCTGCTATAGCTCATTACATTGATCACCTATGGATTATGCATAAAAAACTAATTGCATTCAGATGTGTAGAATATCCTCATAATGCGACTAATATATACATGGTTTTAAAAGATATTATACAAGAATATGGTATGCAAGAAATGGTTCGAAGTTTTACTTTTGATAATGCTAGTGTAAACAAAGTTGTTATTGAAAAATTTATTGATGATTTGAACCCTAAATTTGGAGGTTTATTTTTTCATCAACGTTGTGTATGTCACATTATTAATTTGATTGTAAAAGATGGATTGGAATATATAAAATCACATTTAGATAAAATTAGGCAATCAATTAATTTTATAACTATATCACCAGCAAGAAAGCAAGCATTTAACAGTTTATGTGTAGAGTATGACTTAGAAGAGAGATAATTTGTCACTGATGTATCACATAGATGGAATTCTACATATCTTATGTTACATTCGTGTGAAAATTATGATAACGTTATTTCACTGTATTGTAATGATAGACATACATATGGACCCGAACATAATTTAGAAGATTGGGAATGGTCTCTTGCATTTCAAGTGAAAAATTTCTTAAAACCTTTTTTCGATGCTACGAAAGAATGTAACGGTGTTTATTATCCTACATCTTCACTTGTTTTACAACATTTTTTCTATATTGCACAAGCATTTAAAAAACATAGGAGTTTGTCAATTTTTGTTAACGTAATTTATTCTATGGAGGCAAAATTTCGTAAATATTGAGAAAATATACCCTCTTTATTTTTATTAGCTTCAGTGATGGACCCTCGACTTAATTTAACTGGCACAAAAGCTACTATAAAGGGGATTTCAAATTTCATGAATGTAGAATTATCACATGTGCATATAGAATCTATGTTATGTGAAATGTATAACTATTACGCTGAAAAAAATGGTCAGTGTAGTTCTACTACCCAAAGTTCTTTTTCAAAAAATACATCAACAAATGCAGAAATTTTTTAGAGACCAATACTAGTGTTTCCTCATTTAATTCTAGTTCGTCAATATCTAGAGCAGTAGATGTCAGTGGTACAAATCTTGAAACTCCCTCTGAGTTAGCTAGGTATATGTGCATGGACGTTCGTAGTATGTTACAACCACAACAATTAGAGGAATTTAATCTTTTATCATGGTGGAGGTGTAACGAAAGGCAATATCCAATTGTATCAAAAATTGCTCGCGATCTACTAACACCTTCGGTGTCTACGGTAGCATCGGAGGCTGCATTTAGTTTAGGTGGTTGAGTTTTATGTGACGAACGATCAAGACTAAAAGAAAATATATTGAAGGCTTTAATATGTTTGAAGGATTGGGAATGTGCGGAATTACGCCTTCAAGAACAAGTTGACAGCATAATGACCGAATAGTTACAACAAATTCAAGCATCTATGATATTATAAGTTTTTAAATTGATTAGTTTAAAACAAATGTAATTTTTAATTTTTTTTTGTATCAAGAAAAATTGTACACGAAATATTTTATTCGTGTACGTTTTAACTCCGCCTACGATAATTGTAGCCGGTCCCAAACCCGGATAAAGGAGGAGGGTTTACAATGTAAACTTTACATTTTTAAAATTTATTTAATTTATAAACGTATAAAAAAAAAACCCGAGCTAGCTCGGCCCTAAAAAAGCTCGGGCTCGGTACGCGCTTTTTTTTTTTTGCTCGGGCTCGGCTCAGTTCGTTGCCACCCCTACTTTGCTGTCGGCGTTTTGCCAACGCCATTGCCTGCCGGTTGCTGACTTGATGTGCTGTCGACTGTCGCTGCTGCTTGCTACCGCCCACCAGTATGCCTTCCTGGAATTGTTTTTTTCTGCATCTTCTTTTAGTTGATAAAGAAATAGATGTATTATGTTGTAATAATGCAAAACAAGTTTTTGTAAGAATAGGTTCAAAGAGATTGAAGGGGTTATTTGAGGATTTTGAGATAGATATTTTGATTTCTTGTAAAAATTTTGTTGACAAAGATGAGGATTTAGGAATTACGAGAATGAGGGAAGTTGTGTGAAGTATTGAGTTTGAATGAAGAGTGTTGTCTCGTCTGTCTTCTTAGAAGAATAACGGGATTCCGCTTCAGTCAATCTTGACTTATTCCACATATTCCCCCTCGTGATTTCAATATCAAACCCAAGTACCCAACAAAAATCAATTATTTACTGCTGTATATTAGTAAGTTGAAGCTTGATTTCAAAGTGATTCATTAGATCTTGTGAACCAAGCGAGATTTTAGCATTAAATAAGTTAATAATGAAGAATTTGTTAATTGTCCTTCTAGAGACATTCCATTTTAACTGTAATTTGTTTTTTTCGTGTTTCTTTTTATTACTACTCACTTCAGGATTTGTATTTTGATGCTTTCTTCTTAGTAACAAAGAATTAGCTATCTTATCATCTTGATGAAGCTTATGAATTTGTTTTAATGAACTTATTTTTAGTAACTTTTTTACAAGCACTAGAATTAATGGTTCATATTGTACCTTTGTCGGGGAGGAAGTAGTTGATGAGCCTGTGCATTCTTCCTATACACTTGACAAAAAATAGATCTTTTCGATGTCTATGACTATAGTATAGTGGCTGTAAAGGTGTCATCTTTATACAAATTTGTTCTTAGATTTCTTTTTCATGCTTTAAATTTTTCGAAAAGTTCATCAGGCATCTTTATACAAATATGAGAGTGATGCGTTCTATGCTATGATATCAAAAAAAAGTTTCTGCTGCACCATCTGCTTCCAGTTATACAGATATATGAAGCTATTATCTCCTTGTTTTTAACAGATAAAGATGCTCCATTTTAAATAGTAATACATAATCTTAATACCACGCAGCAAAATCATCTTCAATGCATTGATCATCATCTCCAATACCCACAGGGACAAGTCTTTTCCCGCCTGGAATCAGAAAAAAAGGAAGGCGAGAGGATAAAAAAGACAATAACATGATATGTACATGCACACCCAACATGAAATTCATAATGCATAATGTTCAAATAAGATGTTTTTCTTTCTATCTCATTTTCAGATTAAGGAAAAATTCACCACATAGATGCATTCCAATTTATACTAAATATTTTAAAATGGATCAGCATCAATTCAATGATATCTCAAGAACCTATATTGGAGCATGATGATCAGCATTTGGAGCAAGTCCAGACATAGCAGTGATAAATTCCCTGGAAGGCCCTCATAGACATCTTTGATATGGTTGAGTTTTTAGGCATTTTTGTAATTACCCAGTTGGTTATTCTTGCTGAGTTGTAAACCCTATTCACTTTAAAGGTAATTGTCAAGATGAAAGTTCTTTTAAGAACATTAGGTTGTTCTCGTCAAGTAGGATATGTTTATATATAAACTCAAATTTATTACATTTTATTTTCCTTCCCTGGAAGAAGGGTACTCCATTTTATTTGACCTGCCTTTTAATGCTTACATAATAAAGCGAAATGTCTCTTTTAACAGTTTGTTTACTGACTCAGGTCTTGGGAGGCTTTGATTCAAAAAGTTACATTACTGAAAAGCAATGGGCTACTGCTCCGGATGGAACTCAGATACCCATATCAATTGTCTACAAAAAAGATCTTGTGAAATATTTAGAAGGGTGATGCAAGACTGTTCTGATTAAACTTTGGAAATATTTGTTCCACTAGTCAATAGATTAGGGATCTCTACTTGAAGTCCTTTGATGTATTACAATTTTATTTCATTTTGAAGTTCCTTTTTATTTAGGTGTTTTTGTATCATATTCTAATATTCAAGTGTATGGATTCAAAAGGTTGTAATGAAATTATCAATTTTTATGCAATTCAAAAACTTGTTCATAAGGACTCATTTTCAATTTTGCCAATCAATTTGCATAAATTATTGTTAAAAAAAAAAAAAATTTCTATGGCAATGTTTTTTAGACGTTGCCATAGGGGTCCTACTTTACGGCAACATCTTGATTTGCAACACACGTCCAAACGTTGCAAAATGTCTATTTTTGTTGTAGTGAAGCCGTTTTCTCGTCTTCTACCCATTGTTTCAGAACCATTTATAAACCTTAGTACGTGGGGAAGTCTCAACGTCCGCTCGAGTTGAACTTTTGTACTGGGTCCGTCAGCGACAAGGTAGATGGAGAAATTAGAAAACAAACTAAAATCAATGGATAAGATCGATGTCACATCCTACTTCCTTGGTTCAACTCCTAAGAAATTAATTAATCTTCATTTTCCATTTGCCTCATTAATATAAAATAGATTACGTTACAATAAATTAATATTATTCTTGAAATGTAGATTTTATGAAACAAATTGTAATAATAGCTGTTTAATATATCATTTGCCATTTTGGACTTTTCCATGCTTGCGTAGAAATATTGTTTCAAAATATCACCTATATGTGTAGCAAACATGTTTTCCAAGGGTGAGAATGACATGTTAATATATATTTTAATAATATATTTTAAGAAATTCACAACTTTTCGACCCCATATTTAATTAACTTTTATTGAAGTATACTAAAAATTTGTTATAAATTCCCACCAAACAGGAGCATAATACTCAAATCCCCGCACACGATTTGAACATTCTCATTCCTGTGTTGCTTTCATCACCCATGGCTTGTATGCATGGGTGGTAAAAGAGCCGAGTAGTTTGTCGGCTTGACTCGTCAAAGCTCGATCCATCACGAAGCGCTTGTGGGCTCATAAAAATGTAAAGAAAAAGTAATTTTTTTTTTTTAAAAAAAGAAAAACGAGCTCGTGGGCTCGGCTCGGTCTCATGGGTAGATGGGCAGGGACTTTGACGAGCCGAACTCATGGATAGATGGGCTGAGCCTTTGACGAGTGGGCCGAGCAGGCTCGAGTTTAGTAACTTTTGGAAGTAATTTGTTATACTTGATCACAAGGCAAAATCAATGGATGCAGCAAGTGAGATATGTAATATGGCCATTTCTAAGGGAAGATGTGTTTTAAGAAGAAGAAACGTTAATGCCCTGTTTGAGTAATCATATTTTCCATGGTTCCAAGTTCCAACTTTTATCTTGTTTAATAGTCAAATTTTTCTTGGCAAAACATTTTTCACCCCCCCTCCCCCTCCACCTCCACATGACCCTTTTTCCATGATTTCATTGAATTGTGTTTCCCACCATTTTGATGGAAAAATGGTTTTCCACCTTTTGTTAGCAATGAAAACAAATTCTATCCTCAATTCAATTTTTTTTCCATTTAATGGACAATTCGCATGGAAAATAAAGTCAAACGAACACCAAAAGATCTAAAATTTCAACATTTTCCAGGTGAACAATTATACCAATCAAACGCAATTAATTGACAATTTTCAGGAAAACAATTTTAGGCAATTCAATTCTATGAAATTTATTTTCTTTCCACCCAAATTCTACTCTTGCAATCAAACGGTCCCCAACGATAAGAAAAATATCCTTATTCACTTATAGAAGAGAAAAGTCAACAGACTAATTCAAATGAAGCTGTTGACAACTTACATTAGCTAGCAAACTAATGAATTATCAATAATTAATTTCCACAATTTAATCCATAGTTAAAGCACGCTATCTACATATAAGATAATTCTACATATAAGATAAGCTACATCATCCATTTCTAGTTTGTGCATAGTGCAATGGGTATATGTAAATTATAGGAAGTGCCTCATACCGTATGGAGATGAAACTTTGACTTTGTTCACACCTTTGTAAGTGTTTTCAAGAATTTTCCATGCTTGCCTTGCGGTAGTAGCATTCGATATCCTTTGGAAATTTATACCGTCAAATGCTCAATGAATCATGCTTAGAGCCTTTTGGTCCTTCTTCTCAGGGTCTATTCAATCTTCTTAATTATAAAAACTATTACTTGCTCCTCCAGTCTTTTCTATCATCAACTTGTTGAATTAATTGAAAGGGAATTGAAGAGTTAAATATCATCAGCTTCAAAAGGATGTTGATAAAAAAACCCAGCAAATGGAAGGTAACTTTCAACTTTGCAAGTCAAATCAATCAATCAATCCGGATTGGGGGTTCTTTTGCAAAAGGTAACCTATGGTAGCAGTTCGTGTATTATTTTGCACATTTCACATAAAAACTTGGTTAACTATTGTAACACTTAATGTTAAATTTTCTCCATTGATCATGACATAAGATTTTCTGTTAGTAGATTAAACAGAGTTTCACAAACTAAATTGTCAAGTAATATTGTTAACAACAAAGCCATTTATTGACTATCATAAATTGATTGCATGAAAATTAAGAAATATGCTTCAAGAGAACACAGGTTACATGTGAATACTATATTACGAGAAACCATACAAGAGAGGCATTTCTCAATATTTATTCAGTTATTATTCAGAAATCACAAAATGTCTTTAAAAGGACAAACTCATTGTAATATTTATTTTCAAGTCTAGTTCGACCAGAACCGTCCTTGAAGGTATTTAATCACATTCGCGTCAACCTGGAAAGCCTTGGTGAGAACATCAGGATTTATGGGTGGGTCAGAGCCAAAAACTGCACTTGCAATTGTATTGATTCCGGGATTTTGGCTACTTAGACCAACAAATGCAACTGCATGAGTGTTGTCCACATTAAACTGGAAATGAATGAGACCTTCTGGAAAAACAAAGACATCTCCAGGATACAAAGTCTTGGTAAAGAGTTTGTTCTTCATGTTTGCATCTGCAGGGTTTGATGTCACGAATCCTACATAGAGAGTGCCCTCCACAACAACAAGAACCTCAGTACCCCTGGGGTGGGTGTGTGGTGGGTTGAGGCCATAGGGTGCATAGTCAATACGGACTAAAGAGATGCCAAGAGTGTTGAGTCCCGGTAATTGGTTGACATTCACAGGTGTGACTTTTGATCCTTGGGCATTTGATGTATTCCCAGGCTTATTCAGACCCGGAAAGAAGAAATCATTGGCGCTAACCATGTTTGGATCCTTGCAAATCTTACCATTCACAAAAACTGCAAGAAAAACAGAAGGCATTGTTAAGCCTTATATATATACACACATACACAGTGCCAACATAATTTTGTACGTAAATGTACTGAGAATTGTCATGAATATCACAAAGAAATTGCCTCGCAAGTCTATATGGTAGGAGAGAGTATTCTATAGTTGAGAAGTTAGCGTATTTCACACAGGGATAAGATTGTTATTCTAGGAGAGTCAAATCCATTTACCTTTTGCTTCATCATCCTTAACAGCAACACAGAAATCCTGTAGGGGGGAAGGATCAGATGCATAGGTAAATGAAACCAATGAGATTATAAGAACGGCAATTAGTAAGCGAACAGCCATTGTCAGTGCAACTGTTCTTTTGATTATGTTGTAGTTTGTAGATGTTTATTTTGTGAGAGAGGACTACCTATTTATAGTAGCGATTTCTTTCTGAGTTAGTCATCAACTTATCTTTTCAACACATAATTTTGCAAAGTCTTGGAAACATAATTAAATGTATATTTTCGAGAGCAGGTAAGTTTTAAACATTGTCAAATTTTCTTTCTTCTGGAAGTGTGCTCATTTTTAGTATTAATCCTTGACCGAATATTCGTGGTTAATTAACCACTCTGAAAATTCATAATGAGCGGTTAATCTGTCATTCTCAGTACTCACTAGAAAACAATATGAAAATGGGAAAATATGATTTCCATAATACCCACTGCACCATGCACAAACAGGAATATGATGGTTTATATTATCTTATAAGCTGATAGTACGTTTTCCACGATGGATTAAATTATGGAAATCATTGATAATTCATTACTTGGCTGGCTAATAAAAGTTGTCCACAATTTCATTAGAGCTAGTTTGTCAACTTCTCTTTTGAAAGGGAAAAAGGATATTTTCCATTTTCCAAGTCTTTAATGTCTTAACAATTTAAGAAGAAATTTTTCGCTCATCAACATTTGACACTGTCTATCAAAATTTTCTACGTGGAAATGGCAGTTTTATATATCTCAATTGTAGTTTTTGTGTTTTTTATATTGCAAGAGTACGATATCGTAGCAAATAATATAGTGAACATTTGAGTCTTAATTATCGTTCCCACACGGACTATACTTTAGTCTTAATTTACTTTTTCTAACTCCTATTTGATAAAAGACAAATAAAGAATGGTAATAGTTGTGAATAATTTTTCTTACTGGTGCACTAATGGAAAGTAATAGAGAATTGCAAACACCGATTTAATAAAGATTCGAATGAGTGATGAATATTAGAGCAAAATAAGTTCATCTAATAATCACTTTAATTCTTAACTTAAGATTATAACATAATGTAGTGTTCGGTCGAATCTTTCTTTTGTATTCAATTTAGCCCCTCTCGAGTTCTCATTGAACATATTTAACTAATTTAATTTCATATTTCTATGTGAATTACACATAGTTAAATGAATTCCTATAACAACCGCAATAACTAGTATATGTATCTCTACACGTTATACTACTTTACCATATTTTATTGTTCATTCTAAGCCTCAAACTCACCTCTTTCTAAACTCAAGTAATCATCAAATTATTGTCTAGATAATTTAAAGCATTAATCTCATAATAAAATCAACACATAAATTAATATATGCTACAGAAATATTTGAATAAAAGAATCAAGGATCACAAAAAAAAAAAGAAAATAAATAAATAAATAAACATCTTTGATTCAAATATTTGTTTAGAGTTTAGTTACACATAATGTAAAAGCAAAAACAAATAAACACCTTTGAATATATCACCGAATTAATGGACTAAAGATATGGAAAAGAATCAATTCTTGCACCAAGGTCTTCTTCCGCTTCCAATCTTTGCTTTAAACTTGAATCTTGTGATGAATTTCTTCTATTGATTCGACTCTTCGATCTCTCGTTGTATCTCTCTTTCTTCAATGTGTGGAACCCCTAATTCGTGCCTTCTTTTCTCTATTTATAGTTCCCACGCGTCCTTGGCCAAATTGAAGTTTTTCCTGGACTTCTCGCGGCCCAAACAGAAAAAAAAAGGGGTCGAATTGTGCGGCGCAGCGCTTAGGCGCCGTGAAAATTGTCTAGGTAGCGCTTGGGCGCTATCCTTGTTGAAAAACTTCAGCTTGCTGGGTAAAATGCAGCGCCTAGGAGCTGAGTTGCTGTCCACTTTGCGTCTGTTTTAGTATTTTTATCATAACTTTTGCTTAGAATAGCCGATTAAGGTGATTCAAAATGTGTTCAAAAGATAACTCAAAGGATGACTTTTGTAGAAATAGCTCTATTGAATTCGAATGTTTATTGGGCAAAAATTGGATCTCAATCTCCAATTAAAAATTGGACACCCTTGTGTGGTTGAAAATTGATTTGTTTTCACTCCTTTTGATATTTAGTTATATTCATTTGACCCCTAGCATTCACGAATCTTCATCGTGAGCTTCGATAAACTTTTGAGCATTTGCACTTTAACCCCCAAACTTTAAATCTTGCCCTTGTTCCCCATTTTTCACTTCTTTTTTTAAATTTCACTTTCATTCATTGAGTTTCACCTATAAATTAGGCTATAATTCCATTAAAAGAATTACGAAATATCAATATTTTGGAACTCGAATAAGTGTATACTAGTATACTTTAATCTGGCCTTGTGATCAAGTATGGCAAACTTCATAAAGTTTTTAACGCTCGAAAATGTTATTAACATTTTACTTTGAATAATGTTTCATTTTTTGGATCGTGTAAATATTAATTGAGAAAGTGAAAACAAAATTTCACAGACGTAAGTGACGTAAATAATGAATTTATAAGATAATTGGACTAATCTTGCCTCTAGGCTATGGAACCCTAATTTTCTACACAATACAACTGGAAATTTGAAATAATAATTAAAATGCATTTAGACTCGATCAGCTGACTTACAATGTCGAAAATTACTTTTTGACGAATTCTAAAAGATGCAAATATATTCAGTTAGTTTCTAATAGGAATAAGAAAACTGAAAATGTATTAACTGTTGTAGAACATTTCTTCTCCCAAACACAGAAGACTTGGCAAGATCAAATTGTGTACTATAAAATATTTTACTTAAAAAATGGATCTCTAATAAAATTAATATTACTCATGTACGAATTAAGATACGTGGATTTTTAAATAAATTAATAGCAATTTTATAGAAATGTAGCTAGACGCCACGGTGCTTAATATATCATTTGTCATTTTGGACTTGGTCCGGTCTCCTTTGCTAATAGAATATAGTGAGCGCATTAGTACTTTTCTAAGGGAGAGTGACACATTAACAGCTTCATTTGACATAATATTCAAATCACTGCGCAGGGTTTGAACATCTGTATTGTCTTCAGAGTCTCTGGCTTACGTTCCATATATATGAATTTGATGCAATTAATATTATGTCATATATCAAAATAGGATAGCATAAACGAACATGTGTATTGTATTATGTATGAGAGAGATTAATGTATCAAACTAAATTAAAAAATGAAGCATTAGTCAGAGTAAAATTTTAATTACATTCCGAGCATTAAAAACTTTCTGAAGTTTGCCATACTTGATCACAAGGCAAGATAAAAGTAAGAAGCGATCGAGATAAATAAAAAAAGCCATTTCTGCCTAGAAAAATTGGATAGACAATATTAACAGTTGACGACGGCAATTCCTTGAAATTGTTAGACATTAAAGTCTTGGAAAATGGAAGTATTCACTTGCAAAATAAAATTTAACAGAGACAACTTTCATTAGCCTGCCAACTAATGAATTATCAATAATTTCCATAAATTAATCCATCTTTGAAAACACACTATCAACACATAAGATAAGATACTGAGGATTAATCCATCTTTGAAATTGTAGTTTCTTATTTGCATTTACATTTCATTTTCTCAAGTAAATTTTTTCCTAGTGACTACTGAGGTTGACAGATTAACCACTTTGAACTCAAATCAAACCACACATATGAATTTTCAGGGAGTTTAGTTAATCAGGATTTGATCAACGATTATTAATTAATAAATGAGAGAACACTTCCGGAAGAAAGAAAATTTGACACAGTTAGTTGTTTAAAAATGAGCTGCTCTTGAAAATATATATTTAATTATGATTCCAAGACTTGGCTAAATTATGTGTTTGAAAAGATAAGTTGATGACTAATTCACTGCAATAAATAGGCAATCCTCTCTCACAAAATAAACATCTACAAACCGAAACATAAACAAAATATCAGTTGTACTGACAATGGTTGTTCACACACTAATTGCCGTTCTTGTTATCTCATTGGTTTCATTTACATTCGCATCTGATCCTGCCCCCCTACAGGATTTCTGTGTTGCTGTTAAGGATGATGAAGGAAAGGTGATGCAGAATCAAAGAGAAAGCAAGAAAGAGGGGAAGGAGGGGGAAGAGAAGCCGAGAAGAATGAGGGAAGGGAAAATATGGCTAAGGCAAACTCAATTTTAATCAATCATTCAACTGTGTAAATTGTACTTTAAAACTGTTTAAATAGCGAAAACCTAATGGGTTTGGGCGTCCCACTAATACAAGCCCAATAATAATAAAATAGAAAGTAAACGACAAGGTTCAATAATTAATAAATTAAACCCTAACGACAATAAAATAAATTTCGGAAAGCCTCGTGATGTCCGCATCAACTCTCCCGGGGTGGAAGAGAACTTGACCCCGTCGAGTGAAGAGGTAGAGCACGGCTGCAGTCAATCGCCTAACCATAAACTTAGAGGTTGGGCGAGCTTCCTCCGGCGCCCATAAAAACGTGTCAGAGGTGATTGAATCTCGTGTCGTCACCAATGTCTCCTGGATGCATGGTAGAAGCACTAGGCAAATGAATATCATGCTAACTCCGATAGAGCTCCAATAAGTCCGGGTCAAGCTGCTGTAGCGTCTCTCTAGTGATCCATGTGCAATCAGATTCAGGTCGATCAACCCAACGAACAAGGAAACGCTGAACATCCCCATCTTTAGTCAACACCACCTTTTCATCTAAAATATCATCAATTTTATCTTTGTGTGCTGGGAAGTGTGGAATGGGATTAGAAGTAGCAAGAAAGTCCGTGTCCACATCCACAGAAGGAGGTAAGAAAGGATCATCGAATGAATTGAAATGACCTTTA
Source organism: Fraxinus excelsior (assembly GCA_019097785.1). Classification (NCBI taxonomy): domain Eukaryota; kingdom Viridiplantae; phylum Streptophyta; class Magnoliopsida; order Lamiales; family Oleaceae; genus Fraxinus; species Fraxinus excelsior. Next base: position 6,526,017 of record CM032628.1, read on the forward strand.
TAAGCAACTAAATCTTCAACATTAAAAGTATGATGGTAGCCAAGATGTGGCGGAAGATCAAGAACATAAGCATTTGGGCCAACTTGCTTTAAAATTTTAAAAGGACCAGCACTACGAGCTTGCAATTTAGAGGCGGGTCCATGTAGACGCCGCTCTGGTCGAATTCGGATCATGACATAATCTCCAATATTAAAATCAACATGTCTTTTATGTAAATCAGCTCTAAGTTTATATTATGTGTTACTAGCTTCAAGTTGTTTATTGATCTCAATATGCAAATCATGAAGATGTTGTGCAAATGCTTCAGCTGACATAGACATTCTAGCATGTGGAGACATCAGAATGAGATCTAAAGGCTTCTTAGGCTTAAAACCATGAACAACTTCAAATGGACTCATACCTAACGATCGATTCATAGAGCTGTTATAAGCAATTTGGGCTGTAGAAATAATTAGATCCAATTTCTAAGATTTTCTCGGACCAGACATCTTAATAAATTACCGAGACTACGATTAACCACTTCCGTTTGACCGTCGGTCTGCGGGTGATAGACAGTAGAGAATTTCAACTTTGTACCCATTTTGTGCCATAACGTTCTCCAAAAGTGACTAGTGAACCTAACATTCCTATCAGACACAATGATTTTTGGGAAACCATACAATTTAACAATCTCATTAAAGTACAAGGTGGCAACCCTGGACACATCTGAAGTTTTACTAGAAGGGATAAAATGAGCCATCTTGGAAAAATGATCCACTACCACAAAAATAGTCATGTTTCTTCGGGGTACGTGGAAGCCCTAACACAAAATCCATGCTCACATCTTGCCAAGGGCAATCTGGAACGGGAAAAGGCGTGTAGAGGCCATTGTTTTGCTTCTTTTGTTTGGCCAACTGATAGGTGTTACAAGTGCTAACTATCTTGGCCACATCTTTCTTCAAACTAGGCCAATAGAATTGACGTTCAATCTCTTCTATGGTCTTATCTCGACCAAAGTGACCGGATAAGCCACACGCATAAACTTCCCAAACTATGAAGTCTCGCACGGAAGTTCGAGGGATACACAATTTGTTAGCTCGAAAAAGATAACCCTCCTCAAGGCGAAAACCGTCCAATGTATTTGGCTGTCCTTTTTGCAAATCAAGAAAGATATCCTTAAAGTCATGACAAGTTTCGTACTCGTCCTTAAGCCGTTCAAAACCTATGACCTTAACGTTCATGATCGACAAAAGAGAGATACGACGACTTAAGGCATCAACTGCCTAGTTCTCAACCCCTTTCTTATGTTTCAAAACAAAAGAATAAGCCTGTAAATATTCAACCCAGCGATCGTGTCTAGAATTCAACCTTTTCTGGGTGGTGAGATGACGGAGGGCCTCATGATCTGAATAAAGAACAAATTCTTGGGGTAGCAAATAATGACGCCAATATCGCAAAGCCTGCACAACTACGTACAACTCCTTATCATAAGTCGAGTACCGTTGTCTGGCATCATTTAACTTCTCACTGAAATAAGCGACAGGGTGGCGCTCCTGACTAAGAACCCCCCCGATGCCGACCCCAGAAGCATCACACTCAACTTCAAAAACTTTGGCGAAGTCAGGAAGGCGCATGACAAGAGCTTCCGTCATTCGCTTCTTAACTAGTTTAAAAGCCTTAGTCGCTTCATGAGTCCAATGAAACTCTCATTTCTTCAAACACTCCGTAATTGGAGCCATGATTGTGCTAAACCCCTTGATGAAACGACGGTAAAAGGTAGCTAGGCCATGAAAACTCCTGACATCATGTACAGTCTTAGGCTTAGGCCAATCAACAATCGCCTGAATTTTAGCAGGATCGGCAGATACTCCCGTAGATGATACGATGAAGCCTAGGAAGACGACGCTATCGGTGAAGAGCGAACATTTCTTGACATTAGCATACAATTTTATTGCCCAAAGGACAGAACAAACTTGCTTGAGATTATCTCGATGTTGTTCCTTCGTCGTACTATAGACGAGAATGTAGTCAAAGTAGACAATAAGGAACTTACCCATGAAAGGACGAAGAGTTTGTGTTATTGCTCGTATAAAAGTGCTTGGAGCGTTAGTTAGGCCGAAAGGCATAACTAACCACTCATAAAGACCATCTTTTGTTTTAAAAGCGGTCTTCCACTCATCACTTGTGCGGATCCAAATCTGGTGATATCCACTCTTCAAATTAATTTTGGAAAATATTGTAGCACCAACCATCATATCTAACATGTCGTCAAGCCTAGGAATAGGAAAGCGATACTTTATCGTGATCCTATTGATGGCACGACTATCGATGCACATCCTCCAAGAGCCATTCTTTTTAGGCGTCAACAGCGCCGGAACAGCACAAGGACTTAAACTCTCACGAATGAATCCTTTGTGAAGGAGTTTATCCACTTGCCTCTTGAGTTCAGCGTGTTTAGTAGGATTCATCCTGTAATGGGGCAAATTAGGAAGCGACGCCCCTGAGACCAAATCTATAGAATGTTGGATGTCCCGTAAAGGAGGAAGTTCGTCAGGTAAGTCATTGGGGAACACATCCTGGAACTCTTGAAGGATCGCCTGGGCTTCAGGAGGGGCTATGGATGGGGAACCCGATGGGACCTCCAGGACAACCAAGGTAAACACAACCGAATCGCTCACAAGTGTGTGTTAGAATTCGGTAGGATTAATGATGTGTAATCCCTTTCGTTCCTCCCGATTCTTTGTTTCATATGAGCCAACAGGTTTTGGTGGAAGAGGGTTAAGGTGAATCTTCTTACCATTAAACACGAAAGAGCATGAATTGGATCGTCCATAAATGGTGACATCTAAATCGAACAACCAAGGCCGACCAAGGATGACGTGACCGACATTCATAGGAATAACATCATACCAAATATGATCCTTATACTCGAGAAACTGAATAGGCACCAGACAACGTTCCTTTACAGCTATCGAGGAAGTATCGACCCAAGATACGTTATACGGCTGAGGGTGAGGTACAGATTGCAACCTCAGATGGGTTACAGTAGCTGTCGACACCGCATTAATGCAACTACCACTATCCACAATAACCTTACAGCCTTTATTATTGATCTTGATGTAAGTGTGGAAAATGGCATGACGACGTCAATCGTCAGCATTTTTGGGCTGAGTCAGTATACAACATACAACACCCAATCTCGACGTGTTTGGGATAAGGGGCTTTGGCTCGAACTCCACCAGAAGGGTTCGAATACAACCTAAGAAGGTAGCTTCGTTATCATCCAAGTCCTCAAACTCTTCAAACTTAGGTTCATAAACTTGATCCTCCAACACACCATCCTCTCTACTCTCATGTTCTTCCAGAACTAGGGTTCGGCTAGGACAGTTAGAGGAGATGTGACCAAAACCCTTACAACTAAAACATTGCAAGCGGGATGACATCCTTGGAACTTCTGGACCATTACCTTTATTTTTCCCTACAAGAGGACCCTTAGATGGGGAGAGCCCTAGGATAGACTTTTGGGGCATAGTAGGTGCTGCTGAACTGGGTGCTGAAGAAACAGGGTTACGGTTGTCACCACGACTTCTAAATGGAGTCTTAGTAACTAACTCATAATCTTGGCCGAAGGCATAAGCATGATCAAGAGTAGTAATGCCTCGAAAGACAAGCTCACATTTAAGATCATCTCTGAGGCATTGTCGAAACCTACTTAAGGTCATGGCTTCACCCTCAATGACCTAACATCTCATTCTAAGTTCATCAAATTGAGTGACGTACTCAGTAACTGGTCGATTGCCTTGTGTGAGAGTATTCCATTGATCCAACAAATGACCCTTATACGATTGGGGTAGATACTTCTCTTGAAGGCGACGCTTCATTTCACCCCAACTCCCAACGGGAGGAGCACAACGACGCTCAAGGAGTTCCTCAACACTTTCCCAAAAGAGTTGAGCGGTGCCGGTTAACTTTAGGCTAGCAAATTGAACTCTCCGATCTTCTGAGACTCCGTACCAAGCAAAGAAATGGTCCATGTCTCGAACCCATTGAGTAAATACCCGAGGGTCTAAACAACCATCAAATGTTGGCGCATCCAATTTAATGTTTCTAAAGAAACGTTCGTCGTGGCGAGGAGGGGACTGAGTATCATGACGGTGATGCTCTCGCTCCCGTTCACGAACGTGATGTCCATCCCTACGGTTATGCCGAATGTGTGGTCGGCCACCTTGGGGTCGACGATAATGCGTGTTACTGGATGCTTCTGAGTTTTTCGCTTCAGTTGAGTGTGGGATTTGTTCAAAGGTGGACATCCTAGCAACTAAGTCTCTAGTTTCCTCTCTAGCAGTGGCAATCTCGGCTTGACTAGTGGCAATTTGCGTTTGTAACTATTGTTGACTAACAGCGATTTGCGTTTTTAACTATTGTTGACTAGCGGTCATTTGCATTTGTAACTGTTGTTGACTAGCGGCAAGTTGTGCTAGTTGACGAGTAAGGGCATCAAGTTGGGATGGGTCCATGGTCAGGTTATGTAAACTAGATGTGACAAGACGACCACTACGTAACTGCATGCAATGCACTACCGGCTAAATGAAATGTATAGAGAGATCAAATGACAACTATGTTTAAAGCCAAAATAAAACCTGATTGAATTTTTTTTTGGTATGTATTTTATTTTATTTTGGGATTATGTAGATCCAAATATGGCAAGCAAATAACACTAATCGATGTAAAATAGTAAAGCAGGTCAAATACAAAGCAGCAATCTAGTCACATGGAACAATGATAATAGAACATGATTATAACATAAAATAAGCACGATAAAAGGTGGGAACAACACAATTATGGAGTGAATGATGTGAATTTGTAGGGAAAATTGAGATCACAGCAACACAAAAAATTAATTGACACAATTTTATACTGAGACAGTAATGTGACTAAAGATAAGGAATAGGAACGTCCCTGTTGTTCGTCGAAACAAGCGAGCACCAAGTAATTGATCTCCAGAGACAAGAAATAGGAGCTCTGAGTTTTGGTTGCTGAAGTCAATGCGCTAATCAACTCATGAAAGAAATGTGTACCTACAAAATGTTAGAAAATCGCTCTCTTTTTTTTTTCTTTTTTTTTTCACACTTTTTTTTTCACTCTTTTTATTTCTTTGTTTTTTTTGTTTCAACTAAAATAAATTACACAGTATAAAAATTGAAATCCAGATCGAGGTCCGACGTATGAAAAGTAAAATAAATTAAACAAATACTTTAATAGAGACCCAAAGAGTACTAGCGATATATAATTTTTTTTTACTTTTTTTATTTTTAGAAAACTAAAAGTATATTACACTTGATAATAAAATGGATGCTCAAATGGAGGCCCAATTACCAAATCAAATTAACTAAATAAAAACTAAAGCAAAAGCCCAAACTAAGGCTCAATTCCAAAACAATTCCCAACAAGACACAGCCCAACACCAAATTAAATACCCAACAAAACACAACAAACGGAGCTCAAATTGGATCTCAGTAATTGTGTGTAGCAGGCGTGAACAGGAAACTGCGGACAAGTTGAATGTTGGGGGCAGTGCGCGAGAGAACGCTGGCGACTGGGTGTGGCTTTTGATTGTGGGCCTTCACGTGGCTGGTTGGCTACTGGAGGCGGCGGGTGACTATGTGGTGTTACGGTTGGCTCAATATTGGAGAGGGCGAAGGCGCCGACGACGAGATGGAGGATTGGGTGTTTGCGATTTGGGCAAAGGTGGGATTTGCGGGCTGTGGTGAACCGTCTAAGGTTTGGACGGACTGGTGTTGATTTGTGCGAGGTTGGAGATATGGTGGTTGACCTGGCCAGTCGTCTATGCGAGAAATAAACCGATGAGGAAGATGGATGAACTGTGTGGATGATTGTATGGTGGCGGAGCAAGAGAGAACGAGTTGCGGTTGCGGACGGTTGTGATTGCAAGTAGTGTCAGTACGTGTTCTCTGTGTGAGGGTATTGGACGGCCGTTATGAGATTTTGGTATGGTGGTTTGGTGTTTTGAAGTTTAGCTGGGGATGTAAGATGACAATGGAAATCAGGTTTTGCTCTGATACCAATTTGATGCAGAATCAAAGAGAAAGCAAGAAAGAGGGGAAGGAGGGGGAAGATAAGCCGAAAAGAATGAGAGAAGGGAAAATATGGCTAAGCCAAACTTAATTTTAATCAATCATTCAACTGTGTAAATTGTACTGTAAAACTGTTTAAATAGCGAAAACCTAATGGGTTTGGGCTTTCCCACTAATACAAGCCCAATAATAATAAAATAGAAAGTAAACGACTAGGTCCAATAATTAATAAAGTAAACCCTAACGACAATAAAATAAATCTCGGAAAGGCTCGTGATGTCCGCATCAAAAGGGTAAATGCATTTAAACTCCTAGAATAACAATCTTGCAGTGGGGGAATAATACGATTTTATTACATTCAGTTTCTTTGTGATTTTCATGACAATTCTCAGTACATTTTATGTATAATTATGTTGGCATATATACACTTATATGGCTTAACAATGGCTTATGTACTTCTCGTAGTTTTTGTGAATGGAGAGATTTGCAAGGATCCAAACATGGTTAGTGCCGATGATTTCTTCTTTCCGGGTCTGAATATGCCTGGGAATACATCAAATCCCCTTGGATCAAGAGTCACACCTGTGAATGTCAACCAATTACCGGGACTCAACACTCTTGGCATCTCTTTAGTCCGCATCGACTATGCACCCTATGGCCTAAACCCACCACATACCCACCCCAGGGGCACTGAGGTTGTTGTTGTTGTGGAGGGCACTCTCTATGTAGGATTCGTGACATCGAACCCTGCTGACCCAAACATGAAGAACAAACTCTTTACCAAGACTTTGTATCCTGGAGACGTCTTTGTATTTCCAGAAGGTCTCATTCATTTCCAATTTAATGTGGGGAAGACTAATGCCATTGTATTTGCTGGTCTAAGCAGCCAAAATCCAGGAGTCATCACAATTGCAAATGCAGTTTTTGGATCAGACCCTCCCATTAACCTTGATGTTCTCACCAAAGCTTTTCAGGTTGACTCGAATGTAATTAAATATCTTCAAGGATAGTTCTGGTGGAACATAGACTAGAAAACAAAAATATCCATCATGAGTTCGGTGTCGTAGTCTTAACAGAAATAATGAGGAATAATTACTGAGAATTGAGAAATTTCTCTATTGTATGGTTTCTTGATTATAAAGATCTTCAAAGAATATATTATATATTCTTATGTAAACTATGTTCTCTTGAAGAGTATTATTATTAATAAATTTTCAATTAATTAATAGAGACCATTATTAATGGTTAGCCACCCCCCCTAAAGATTATTTAATGACTTCGCAACGAGTTTAAACATTTTATGAATTTTTTAAAACTATCTATCCTATTAAGTTAGATGGTATCAAGCTAGAAATCCTGGATATCATATTTCAAACACCCTATATTAATAGCTTGTGCCAAGCCTAGCTTAAGTGATAAAGAAGTAATCCTTGTCAACCAATGTGATTGGATTCAAGTCCTTTTTGGGGAAGGGATGAAATCCTTGTAAGTGTTATACCCAAGTCCAATCGATTTATGTTGTAAACGCTTTTAATATGATTAATGTATTTTATCATGGCAAATCTATTATTTAATTGAATTAATATTCTATTAATTTAAATAATAGAATCTTTAGATTCAACTCTCAATATTTTGTTAATTACAAGAAGTTGTGATTGTGAGATACAAATTATATATGATTGAATCTTAAATCATTCGTCGACGTAAGTAATAATGAGATACGAATATCGTTATTATGGATAGATCATCACGTGTGAAATTTTTTACTTGTGAAGTAATTAGTAGCTGATATGACAAACTAAAGTATGGTGACCCTTAAATGAACAAATGTATGTTTCATTAAGAGAACAAAATATTGGAGACTTGCTAAACAAATTTCACATAAATAACTATCTGAGTGTCAGTATTTAATGTCTAACGTTTGATAGTGATACTCATCATTCTACTAGAGGTTATCATAGTGCCTTATATGAGTATGCTAATACTTTGGTTGTGTTGGAGGTTACTCGGTCAAGAGTCGCTAGTACAGTATGTCAAGAATCATGTGAAGGTTGAATATGATGAACAAATGATTCATCATTATTAGATAGTAAGAAATTATAATCTATATTTCATTCACTTAAGTTGATAACAAAATTATTGGCTAAGGTGTACTCATAAAAAGAGTTTTCAACTTACATTGACTTACTAGTTGGATGAAATATGTGATCAATAATCGAGATTTTAACATTTCATATCTTGTAATTCATTGGATCATATTGACGAATAGATTATAGTTTTATGACGTGACATTTCTTGTCACGTATGTTGCCCGACACATTGTTAGTGTCAATCTGAAATGACGAATGTGAATTGATGAATTCTGATTAGATCAAAATAATAGTTTACATTGTTGGATATCATGAACGAGAACCTAATGAGTCAGACACAAAAGGAGAATTGGAAGAATGATATTACTGATTAATTAATTGAAAGGAGTTGAACATTTGTACAGTCAATTAATTAGATTACTTAATAATGAGCCAAATTAATTAATCATATTAATTAATTAGATTAAATCAACATTGGATCGGATTAAGTTGAAGTATTGGACCAATCCCATTTGGACTTCTATTATTAAGCAGTTAGTGTTTGAGAAATCATAACAAGAAGATTCATTATTTTGCTAGCACAAGAAAAGAAAAATCTTAATTCTTTCATTCTTGTTTTATGTGTGAATTTCCATTGGAGACTGGGCAAATTCGACAGTTGTAAATTGCAAATCGTGATTGTTCGTGTTCGAATATTAGCAAAGGAGTTTGCGAAATTTGGCATATGTATTATTCTTATAACAATTTTTATGTAAACACAAAGCAGATCATTGATGTGAATTAAAATTATTTTTATTTTTCGTCATGCATGACTAAGTAAATTTCTAACGATCTTTTGATCACCTAAGAAAACAAATCCTAAAGATTTGATTGACGAGTAAGGGGGCATGGTTCCCTAGCTTCTAAGGGTTTTCACGGTTAAAAACATGGAAAAAGCCCCAAGTACAAAAATGTTTGACATATTTTTTATCGACGGTGACGTGGCGAAATGTGATTTGCTTGTTTTGTTTTTATTTTTTTCCATCTTTTAATGAATGCGCGCCAAGTGTTGTCTATAGATATTTCATGTCAAATTTGTATGTACTTATAACATGATTGTAAAAATGTTGTGTGTCCACCTCCATAAACAATTCAACTTAATATATAATGTAATAGACGAAAACACAAATACGAACATGAAAAAATATTCCTTTGTTATCTGAAATGTCCAGTTGTATTAGTTCAGTCTACAAAACAAAGTTTATTGACCAAATTATATTCTCACTTAAATTTAAGCGAACAATGTGAATGTGAAATCTTGCTTAATTCTTTTTTGAAGAGAATGATAAGTGTTAAATCCAAATTATAATTGGCAATTTCCTTAGTCAAAATCAAATTCTAGTTGAATTGTATTAGGAGTTTATTGAGTTGTAATCAAAGTCAAAATAGGAGTTATAGAATCCTAATTAAAGTAAAAAAGGATGGGTTGTTAGTATATTCCTTGAAGGAGTTTAAGATTATCCCATATAATCATTGGAGTGCATTTAGGACTCCAAAGAGTGTCAAAGAGCCGTATAAGTTATGCTCCAAATTCTTAGTCGCAATTTGGAACACACTAGTCTTTCACCCGTGCGATGCACGATGAGATGTACAAATTTATATTAAGTGATAAACAATGCTAATATGAGAAACATATGCTAATTGATTTTCCAATCCAACTAGATGCAAAACACTTCTATGAATGAGTAATTTTAAATAAAAATATATACACCACATAACTAATTATATGCAAATCAGATAAATGAAAGAAAATTCATGTGGGATGGTGCAAAAGTAAACTGTGGGTTTGGGGTGTTTTAAAAAAAAATAAAAAAAAATCCGTGTCTCCGTGCTAGACGGAGACACATGGAGACACGTGCCGTGTCTTCATCTAGCATGGTGTCTGCGTTGTAGAGTTTTGTTTTTTGTTTTTTTTTAAAGAGTGATATATAATAACAAATTAAGAATTTCAGAGGTATTATAATAGATTACCTTGGCAGAATTGGATGCAAAATTTAACTTTCATCTGACTTATAGTTGATTTTTGAAAAACAATTTTTGATGCATCAAAAAAGCAAAGATGAAATTTATCATTGTAACTCTTATTATTCCAAGAGTTATTATAAGAGGTATGTATATCTACTATAATATATTTGCCAACTTCAAGCACATCGATATATCATATATGCAAAAAAAAAAAAAAATCAATAAAATTTGAGAAAATGCGAATTAAGCACAATAGCACTATTTCCAGTTCAGTACATTTCTACAAATCCTGAAATGAATTATCAACCAACAACTTTTCAGTAAAAGAGTTCCAAAATTGATATGCAAAATTGAAACTTTTGGTACCAATAACAAAACATATCGTTCATTGCAAAATTGATCAAATTAACAAAACAAACTTTCGGTACCAATAACTGAAGACAACTTGTAAATGTTAATATGCAAGCAGGGCATACATAGAAACATAAGTCGTTGAATCATTTAGTCATTAAAAAGCAAAACGACAATTCAATACTGATTTCGACTTACAAAATTTGTCACTGACCACCAGTACAAATATAGTCCAAAAATCGTTGAATCATTCAACTGGAAAAGGGTCAAAAAGATGGGAAAAATTCAGCATTTCAAATTTCACTTCACATGGCATGTATAAAAATCATAACCAAACTTTTCATGAAAGTAATTAGCAACTTTATCACATGAACTCACCAATAATTATGGTAAAAATGCACCGTTCTGACTTCTGCGAATTAAAATCAAGAAATCAACAAGTAAAAACTTTACTAATAACAAACATAAAAAGGGGGAAAATTGGTGTAAACAAACATTTATTTTTTTAACCTGGGCTGGTGGGTTCTGATTCGATGGTGCAACGTCCATTTGAATAGAAGCCAGTGTTAAATAATATACTGAGAGTTCAATTGAAGAATCAAATTATTTGCAAAGTCTGAGAAGATTGAGAGCATGAATATATTCTTGTCTTGAACGTATACACAGAGAATATATTGTAGATTCCTTTCGGCTGACCCATACCTCCAGTCAATGAATCCATTCCTTGCACGAACAACTGTAGTCTTGGTCGGAGATTAAAAAATTGCAAATAAAAGCTAAATCACACCTACAAAATTGGGCAAAAAGGACAGATCTTGCAAACAAAGTCAGAATTTTGTAAAAAAATAAGACACAAAAAAAGCTCTACACACAGACGGAGAGAAAAGATGAGATAACATTGCGCTACAAAGTTTGGTCAGGAATTTTACTGTGTTAGTTTTGGGAGACAACCAATAAATGCATAATTTGAATTTTGAATTTGAAAAAAAAAAAACAAAAGAGGGAACACTATTGCAGCATATTGGGAGCTAGCTCCGTGCAGAACGGAGCTGGACAGTCCAGCTCCGTGCGTGCGGAGATGCCGTGTGCGTCACGAAATTATTATTATTATTATTTCCTTTTTTAAGCTATGTACCTCCTGGGCTGACACACACCGAACCTTTTTTTTAAAAAAAAAAACTTTTTTCTTATGTGTCTGCCTAAAACTTATTTTTTATTATTATTATTTTTTAAGCTTAAGGGCTGTTTGACAGCCCTATGGCCATAAATTTTTAATTTTTTTAAAACTTTTTCTTTGTGGGGGTTCGGGGCAACGCCACCGACGGGAATCAACCTGCCTGGTCATGTATGTATAGAATTGAATATTTTCTAACATTTTAAAATTAAATTATTAATAAGTGAAATTGTATTTATAGTTTGTGTGAAATATAAAAAAGTAGAATTATTAGAAAAAAATGAACGGAAGAAATTCTAGGTATATTATAAAAAAAAAATTAATGCAGAACCTCCGCGCACGGAGGTTTTTTTAAATTATCAAACGAACAATTTTTTGACTTAACATAAACAATTTTTTTTTTCAAGCGGACAATTAAAATGAATGCAATAAAAATGCGACTTAATGATAACAATATTGGTGTACATATCTTCATTATTATTCCACGATGGCTCGACAATTGGTTTAAAAATGCGAATTACTTTTGCAGTCTAGGTCCATCGACGTACAATATAATGGTTTGGTAACAACATAATAATAATAATAATAATAATAATAATAATAATAATAATAATAATAATAATAATAATGGTTTAGGCAGGATTCTTGGGCGGGATTTTGGGCGGAACACTGTTGCAGAACTATGCTTCTTTAATATAGTATTAGATTTTTCACATAAAAAATATTGAAATTTGGATAGAGCTATTTCTTCAATAATTGTATCCCTTTGAGTTATCTTTCCAACTCATTTTTAATCACTTCAATCAATTATCAAAAGGGAAAGTTATGATAAAAATACCGACGATTGCTTAGTTGCTGCTCGCCTATCGCTCGAGCGACAGATCGACGTTCAGAATTCTACTTCAAACACTTGGTTTTTCAATCTTTTTCATATATATATATATATATATATATATATATATATATATATATATATATATATATATATCTTTGAACGTCTAAAAGTGTGTTGAATCATATTTTCATAGAGATCACTCATTTGAAAATCCAAAACATATTAATTGATTCAAAGATTCAACCACCATATTATTTGAGCAATAATTTTATCCAAACTTTGATTTGTTGATTTAGCCATATTGTTTCATATTAAACCACAGATCATCAAAAACAAACCATTTAATCCACATGAGATAAATCGATACCAGAGATCGAGAGTTGTTGCAGAAGCACAAATTCAGGAGGACAAATGTGAGATACCAAGAATCCGGACTCGCTTCAGAAGCATGTAGTCCAAGAGTGCTAAGGTACAAACCAGGAGTCAGGATTTGTTTTGAAGGAGCATACCTCCAGTAGGATCAAAGGAGAATGCGGGAATTGAGGTCAGAAGTTATACGGGGTAGACATGTCTAAACCGTTCTGTAAGTTTGCTTCGATTTATAATGGATTACTGACTGGGGTTTCTCCGTGATCATCTTTGACGTTCTTTACTGCTTTAATTATTGACTGTGGTATTCAAATTTATGATAAATTGACTTGTTTGATCTAATTATCTAATAATAATTAAAAAGTGATTTGTTGCTTTTAATTGTGTGAATCCGCATGTGGGTCTAAATAATTTAAAAATTTCAATAAGAAAAGAAAAAGGAAAAATACAATCATATCCTTGCTTGGAAACATTGTCCGATTGTGTTTTCCAGTGGTCACAGGTCTTTTGATCAAACTTTTATTCGCACAACTTCACCCATAATGAAAATGACAAAAATGGAACAAAAATAAGTGCTGAAAAAAAATCTCCACACAATGAACGGAGTAGAAATGAAAAAGTAAAAGTAAATATACGCAATAATTTAACATTTTGACTCCGCAATGCAGCAATTTTATCCTTAAATAAAGTTTAATCTGCTTAACTTGTTATGAATATGAGTGACGTCTTCAAAATAAAATGCACTTGTATGCCATTCTCTTAGTTACAGACCCGTCTATAAGGCCCGCTCAGTATCGTGTTCTTTCATTTTTATTATTACATTTATGGTTATCGTGTAGGATAATTATTTACTTTTTGCATTATAAGTCATCGTATGGGATGACACTAAGATTGGGGTTACTGTGAAGAGGTAACCATTGACTGTTGTTAGACCTAAGAATTACTTGTTAGTCAATTTATTTATTCACCATTAGAATTGTACGTGACCTTAGAAAAGTCTGTATGATTATTCTATGTGAATTGTGTCTGTACTTTGCTTTGCATTTTGTATTTCGTGTATTTATTTATTTTTTTTGGTAAAATGACAATACATTTTGAGTTTTTTTTTAATAATGAGAAAATGTGATTTTCAATTTGACAAAACAGAATTTTTTTTTAAATATAAAATTGTTGATGACAAATATTGGTCTAAGGCAAGTGAAAAACAGATGTTTAACCGCAATATTTTTTAGATATGTTGAAAGAGAGACTATTCTAGGAAGGATAATAATAAAAAAAAAAAAAAAAAGATAAGGAGAAAGGTGAGACGAATGTTGCCAATGTTGCCATTGGGTCAAGTTATGACTTGTGTAAGGTTTATTGAAAGTAAACCTGATTACTGAATGTGCATTTGTGTGTAATCATTTCTGCATGTTTGATTGCTTAATTATGTTGCGTTGATATGTTACACTTTCAATTTGTTTGTGTAACTACATGAATTGATGTAATCTGAATATTGTGTATAATGTATTTGCGTGCATAGTAGGTTGAGATCTAGGCGTACTCCTTTTGCTCTATGAATGGTGTGAGAAGATGTGGTGGTTAGAAGAAAGAAGGACAATCGTTTTCTCCTTTATCTTTGTGAACTTATCCTCACTATGAGATTATGTGAGGCAGTTGTGTGAGAGTTATCTTCTTTCTCTTTGTGAGCCTCTTTTGGGAGTGTAGTAAGGTAACCAACTCTTTCTTATATTCTTTTTGTAAGCGTCACCTCTATACTTCCTTTTGTGGGATAAATGATATGATTTGAGATGGCCTGAAAGTTACATGGAATTTGATGATTGACGGAGAGTGGTTAATGGCAAGTTCGAGTCTTCAAAGGGTTAATAAAAGCCATACAAATGCATGCTCGGGAAATGAGGCATATGTGGTTGAAGAAAACATGTCAAAGTACAAGTTTCATGTTGGGTTCGGAAGAAGAAACCAAATGGATCAACTCGGTTCAAGTAGCAAATGAGCAGCGCGGATGAAAATGTGTATAACTTTCAGCTCGGGTGTCGGATTATCGCCCATGAGTACAATCCAAAATTGTCACAAAATTCTTTACAAGAAAAAAAGGGGTGTCAATTTTAACACTATGCGGTCACATAGTGTAAAATGAATGCGATCGCATACCTATCTTCCGAGACAAAATTAAAGGCTGAAGGATGAACTATGCGATTGCATTGAATGTACTATGCGACCGCATTGTACATTTTCAGGGTGAAATTTTCCTTTTCCACGAAAGTTTCCTAATTGCATTAAAATACTATTTTTTGATATCTTTGTAATCTTTTAGGAATTTGATTACGTTTTTACTAGGTTTCTAGCCATTAGTGTAAATAGGACTTCAATATTCAATGTATAGACCTTCTGACAATTTGAGACTTTATACAATTGAGAGACATTCTGATTTCAACCATTGTTCTTCATTGAATACTGTGAACTTATCAAGTTAATTCTTGTGGCGTTAAGCATCGAGTGCGGATCAATGTGTTGTGTAATCAAGAGGTCATTCAAATACTGTTTTTGTTTGGTTGCTTGATTCATTGATTCTTAGTTCAAACTTAAAACTGGGATTATTATTTGGGCTTTCTTGGGATCTTCAATCTCGTTGTGTGTTGCGTAGTGTTCGTTGCTATGTGGTTCTCATCAGTTGGTATTAGAGCAAGGCTCCGAAATATTCAGGTTATATTTTTTGTTTCTTGTTTGAGTCTTGTTTTTCTTTTCTTTTTTGTTCTTCACGTTCTTCGGGTCTATCTTATTTCTTAAGTTTTGATCCAGAAAATTACAAAAAAAAGTCAATGTTTTTTGTACTAATTACAAGTCCAAGTCAATTTTCGTTTGTTTTGCTGGATTTGTAATTGAATTCTTGAGGTAAAAAAAATATCATTGTTATTACCGAGAAATCTCCAACAATTTAAATTTCATCTTTGAGTAAAAAAAAAGGATCATTCAAAATTTATTCCATTTTTTTCATTCTTGAATAGTCTATTGAATTCGTTCTTCATCTTTTCACTTCTTTCGTGCCTTTGAGTCATTTTTCATTTTTTTTCTTTTCTTTCTTCTATCACAATTCGTTTTCCTTTCTTTCAATACTCGGTTGGATCCACATGAATACAATATTGGTTGAGTTCACCTTGTTCTTTGAAGTATTTGGGTGAAAGCACTGAGTGGTAAAAGGTATAGTGGTGAGATCAATAGAGGGTAAAATCCAAACTTTAGTGATACACGAGTGAACTTTGGTGAGACATAAATATTGTAGAATTTAGGATGTCAAATGGAGTGTTACAACGGTTTGAAAGGATGCTTGGGGATGTGAACAAAAAACTAAACAGGCAAGACACAAAGGTTACTAATCTTCATTGGGGACAAAGTGTAGAAGCATTCAATGTAAGAAGACAGTGTAGCAATCTTGGCGGAGAAAGTGTTGACCAAAATACGTGTAATAGTAAAACAATATTTCCTTCATTCAAATGAATGAGTAATCCAGAGGCATACTTAGCGTGAGAAGAAAAAATGGAGTTTATATTTGATTCTCATGGTTACTCTGAGGAGAGAAATGTAAAGTTAGCTATAACTCAATTTGTAGGTCATACTATAATTTGGTGATATCAGTCTACAACTTCTAGGCAGAGGAATTATGAGAGATCTATTGAAACTTGGGATGAGTTGAGAGCCATGATGAGGAAACGATATGCACGTCACTATTTTGGGTATCAGAGTGATAGGTGTGAAAGAGGCTTTCGAGAGGATCCTAGAAGGTGTGATGGAATTGAGAAGTCAATGTGGGGTGGGGAGGGGAGGGTAAAATACCTATTGAGAAGCATGTTAGTAATATTCCCAGTAAACCAACTAGTTTGGATTATAAACTAAAATTTTGGAATATTCGCGACATGATTAATTCTCAAAATGATCACACCAAGGAGCAAGTGAGAGAAAATAGAGAAAATAGTGAGGTGGCTAAGTGTGATGACAAAAGAGAAAACAAAAGATGAATAAGAGCCACAAGAGAGAGAAAGAGATGGAAGAAAAGTTAGAAGTGAGCTTGCAAGAAAATGAAAGTGAAGTTGAGAGGGTTTCAGTGAGAATTAACAATTCCCTTCATAGTTTGACTATTTCTATCATGCAAGTTTCTGAACATATTGGCGTCCATGAAAGCGAGCCTATTGGGATACTATCTAATCCAGGCATTGAGTATCAACTTGTGGATGAAATTAACCCGCCCTACCTCAGCTTGGATATCTCTCTAATATCGGAGGTTGACTTTGTGATTCTCGAGATGACGACGGAGTTTCAAAGGCATTGGAAGGAATGTATATACAGTGGGTTGAATTATTAAGGTAAAGTGATAGGAGAGATGAGTCCATTGGCAGTGCCATTGTTACAAACACTTAGGCGAGTAAGACATAGATGAAGTACAGTGACATGACAAAGGATATTATTTTTGGAGCATTACAAAGTAGCAAAATGAAGTCGTTGGGACGAGCACACTTTGATCTATGTGCTGGTTATTGGGTGTTCATACGAAAGGGGGGTACGAATTCAAAAGAGGTCCAAATTGCGTCCTAGAGGAGATGGACCATTTCAAGTTCTAGCTATGATTGGAAACAAGGGCTATAATCTGAGCATTGGAGGTACAGATTTGAGGACGAATCATTTTGAAGAAGGAGAGAGATGGCCTGAAAGATACATGAAATTTGATGATTGACGGAAGTTTGAGTCTTAATAAAAGCCATACAAATGCATGCTCGGGAAATGGAGCATATGGGGTTGAAGAAAATATGTTAAAGCACAAGTTTCATGTTGGGATCAAAAGAAGAAACCAAATGGATCAACTCAGTTCCAGCAGCAAATGAGCAGCGTGGATGAAAATGTGCATAACTTTCAGCTTGGATGTCGAATTTTCGCCCATGAGTATAATCCAAAATCGCCACGAAATTCAACAAAAGAAAAAAGAGGTGTCAATTTTAACACTACGTGGTCGCATAGTGTAAAATGAATGCTACCGCATACCTATCTCCCGAGACAAAATTGAAGACTGAAGGATGAACTATGCGACTGCATTTAAATGTACTATGTGATCGCTTAGTACATTTTCGGGGTAAAATTTTCCTTTTCGGTGAAAGTTTCCTAATTGTATTAAAACACTATTTTTTTGATATCTTTGTAATCTTTTAGGAATTTTATTATGTTTATACTATGTTTTCTAGCTATTAGTATAAATAGGACTTCATTATTCAATGTATGGACCTTTTGACAATTTGAGATTTTGTACAATTGAGAGGCATTGTGCTTATAACCATTGTTCTTCATTGAACACCGTGAACTTATCAAGTTAATTCATGTGGCGTTTAACATAGGGTGCGGATCAACGTGTTGTGTAATCAAGAGGTCATTCAAACACCATTTTTGTTTGGTTGCTTGATTCATTGATTCTTGATTCAAACTCAAAATCGAGATTATTCTTTGGACTTCCTTGGGATCTTCAATCTCGTTGTGGGTTGCATAGTGTTCGTTGCTACGTGGTTCTCATCAATAAATCCTTTGTGAAATTCTTGAGCATTGGGTTTGGAGTAAGTTTGTGGTGCGCGTGTCAATTTAAATTGAATCCTAACATTTGTTGTTGCCAAATGTGTCGATTTGCCAAAGAGAGTTTGAGATGCATTAGCAGCGAAGATGCCTATTGGTAATGTGGAATATAAATGCCTAGGGGTATAATGGTGGTATGTATTAGGGATATAGAGTATGCCATTTGGATCATGAATGGAGAGGTGAAAAACGTCATTCAACAAAGATAGATAACATCTTTTTATTTAATTTGCATGAAAATTCCATTTTTATTTATTCCATTAAATCAAATATACATATTATAGGTCTCTAGTACCTCTTTTTTTTACAAGAATATTCAAAACTCAAAACAAAACAGTTGCTTAGTAGCAAAAATAAAAATAAAAACACATTTATGGACCTTATTACTCGGGGGATGGGGTTACACATCTTCGATAAATAAGAAAATAAAAATTATATACATTATTTTTTGACTTGTGGATGTGAAAAATTAAAATATCCCAAAAAAGGAACTCTAAAAACATTGAAACTTTTCTCTAATGAGGTCGTGTCGAGATCCAGATCCACATTGTGATCGAAAAAATATTAGTTCTTTTACAAGTCAAACCTTTCTTTTTTCCTTATATAATTACAAGTAAATATTTTCAACCCTATTTCAACATAAAAATAAAAATAGAAAAAGAAATGCTTCAAAATTAATTGGATGGAATAAATTTACCTCCACTCGAAAAAAGTGAAAATAGAAATAGAAATGCTTAATAATTATTTTAAGTAATTATGATGTGATCCAAAGGGGGTGCCGATTATTCAAGAATTGAAGTATGTTGAAAGAAGAAATCGCATGGAAATCATCAAGGTAGAAGTTTTGAAATTTCGCGAGTTTCCTTATTCAGTTAGGATTCTATTTACAACATATCTTTTGAAATATTTTCAAGTTAATTTCATTTTAATTAGGATTTTATTATATCATTGTAATCTTTTAGAGTTATTTTCATGTTAAACTAGGTCTTAGGATTTTAGTATAAATATGCATTATTTCTTTCATTGTAAACTAAGAAAGACATTACGAAATTAAATTGAGAGGCATTTTGCTTTCTTTTTTGTTCTTCATGTGCAAATTTATCGAACTTATCAAAGATGAATAATCTTTGTGGCGTTCAACAATCTAAGTAAGGTTCGTAGATTTTGTCACGGGGTCGAAATATCTTATAATTGTCTTGGTTTCTTGATTCAATTATTTATTGGATCAGACTTTAAATTCCGGGTTAGAATTCTTAACTTGTGTAGCCAAAATGTCGTCATATCCATTTGTGATTGTGTCGGTTGTTTGGCTCACTGTTTTTTGGATCAAAATCCATAAACTTTATTTGTCTTGGGCTTTCTTGGGTCGGACTCAATCTCCTGTTGGTTCCGTAGTCACAGTCGCTACGCGGGTTCACATCATTTAGTATCAAAACTTGGACTCCAACAAATCAAGGCTATATCCTTTTCATTTTTTGTTTGAGTCTTTTGTTTTTCGTTCTTCGTGTTCTTCGTTTTAGAGTCTTTTGATCTGTAATTTTTCGTCAAAAAATTAAAAAAATTGTTTTTGTGACCAATTTGCGTCCAAATTAACTTCCATGTCTTTTGCCGGTATCGTAGTTGAATTCCGAGTCAAAAAAGAAAATGTCGAAAAAAATCCGATTTTTTTAAAAAAGGGTCCGAAAATTTTAAAAAATAAATAAATTATCTCGAAAAATTACCAGCATTCTACAATCCAAATTGTGTCGTCAAAAGGTCGTCATATCCATTTGTGATTGTGTCGGTTGTTTGGTTCATTGTTTTTGGATCAAAATCCATAAACCTTATTTGTCTTGGGCTTTCTTGGGTCGGATTCAATCTCCTGTAGGTTTCGTAGTCACCGTCGCTACGTGGGTTCATATCAAATTAAATAATAGTTTTTAAACATTACTTCAAATTATGATTGTACATGTTTGTATGTTTAGTTCTAGCCTTCGGGTGATACTTTAAAATTTACCAATTAGAAAATTCAGAGATATCAAGTTCCGTTTTGTTGTTTGAGTTTTTTGCTTTGCATATTCGCAAGATTAAAAGGCTTTGTCAAAAAGATCTAAAATGTCTAAGAAGAGCGCGAGATTTAAGCGGTTTGATTGTGACCCCCTCCTCAGCTGGAAGCCTTTGGTTGCACGTTATTCAAATTAATGAAACGAAAAACAATAATTCAAACCTTTTCAAATTCATGAATATTCTATTTTTTTAGGAAAAAAAGAGGGGGTATGTTTATAAACTTTAGGAGCTTAAAGATTTTTTTTTTTTTTTTTTCACTTAAATTTAGAGCTTTATTTTCTAGTCCCTCACTTGTGGTGGAGGAAAATCGTGATTACAACTACCGAAAACAAAAACAAGGTAAATTACAAATATCCAAATGAATGCAACCAATAGTGTAGACAAAGAAACTAGAGATTGATTCTAAGAAATCTGAACGACCTTGAGATTCAAGATGCGTTAAAGAATCTTCCTCCTAGTTTGCTTCTCAATAAATATGTGACATATTAATAGATACAACATGGGTAAGCTCCAAAATATCCTCCCAAATTAATCGAACATACCAAATTATGTTAACATGATGATGAAACCAATGAACCACCACTTTAGAATTTGTTTCTATAGCAGTCCTTTCTATGCCAAGGACATAGCATATTTGATGGCCTATCTTAAGAGCTAATATCTCAGCTAAAGTGTTAGTACCAACCTCAAAAGAATGATAGAACCCAAAAATTACATTCCCTTGCCAATCTCGAAGCAATCCACCACAACTAGCCGGGCCTGCATTTCCAGCACTTGCACCATCAATATTTAGTTTATAACAACCATATTGAGGAGGGTACCATTTTACAAAAAATGGAGCTTTTACTCGTATTGGAACAATAGGGATGTGCAACAGTTGTGAGAAATAGGAATACAATGTTATAAAGAATCCTTGACACGTGACGTTCACTGTTCGACACTCCAATCGATCCCAAGATACGAAATGAAATGTCATTCTTTTATCATGATTATAAGTTTTCTTGATTTATGTTATGATATATTGTAATTATGTCAATGATAAAGTATTTAGAACTTTTCATGTAGTTGAGGTAATTTCAAGGACGATATTTTTTAAGGAGGGGAGATGTAACGCCCCGAATAAGATTTATTTATTTTATATAGTATATTTTAATATTTAAAAAATGAGGACTCAAATGAAATAAATTTTATATTCCTATCTTATATGAGCCAAATAATTATGTATTGATAGATCGATAAGTGTTGATTTTGATAATGATAATATTTTTGTGATTTAGATAGAGTTTGATTGCAATCTTAATTTGATAAAGTTTAAAAGTAATCATAGTTCTATTATTTGAAACCAAATCTTATCCAATTTGATAGACACAATTTTCCATCAAAATTGTACCATGAGTCAACCACTATTGTTTTTACCATAAATAGTGTGCAATTGTCCACAATTCACCACCAAAGAATTTTACATTGCAGCTTTCATATAAAGCAACTGTAAATTGCTAGTATATATATTTTTCTCAAAAGCTAGTTTGATCAATCAAGGTAAGATATTTTTGTGCAGGTGGTTTGTTTCCTTATATTTTTATATTCAGTAATTTATGCATGAATTGTCAGTGAACCTTCATGTTCTTTATTAAGAGATATGAGATTCTACGAGAATTTAAAATGACCTAAGATGGGTATGTCGCTTGGTCACCGATATGCTCCATAAGAGAAGAGTGGTATGAAGTGTTTATTTTATTGTATATAATTGTGTATGGAAATTGTACTTATTTTACTGGGTATTTTTAAATACTCATACAAAATTTTACATATTAGTTCAGGTCGATTGTAACAGTGGCGGGATAGTGATGCGACTGCCAAAATGAATCAAAGAGATAAAACATTAAGTTTATTTTGGGGCGTTACATCATCTAATATTGAACTATTACTACACTTTTTGACTCACGTTATTACTGCAAGACGAAGAATATGATAGTTGGACGGGAAAGTGCATTTCGTGGTGTGAAGATGATGTATATTCTTTACGATTTGTCGACTCACATAAGCTAAATCATGTAGAAACCTTGTACTATTGCATCCGCCTGCACAATATATGAAATATCAATTGCACGATATTATCCCTACCTCTATCGTAGATGATACGAGTTGTCCAATAATATAAACATTTCTGCAAAATGGACAACTTAGACTTTTTGCACACTATTTTGAATATTTCCCTTTAAATTTAAGAAAAGTAAACATTTTTCATTTTCTACCCACCACAAATAATTTTCGTGAACTTCCCCTCAAATTAAATTAAATATATACATTTATGAATTATTAAGGCGTGCATTTAAGGCATGATGTAAATAGTCTATTTTTACGGCATGCCGTATATGCACGCCGTAAACGTGTACCGTAAAAAGTAACATTTGTTGTAGTGATTTTTCCTCGCTCGTGCCATGCCAGTGAATAATCCATACAAACTCCATTGAATTCGTCTATTTTGGCCTATTTACATATGCTTGAAACTTTCCATTAAAGAAATTAGGAAATAACAAATAAGGTTAAATAATTAATTGAGTGTAAGACCAAGCATAAGATAGGATAAGAAAATACTGACTTCTTCCGAAGAAAAAGAAGCAGTGTAATTAAGAATGGTTCATTCTTGAATAAAAAAATTGCTTAACTACCTGCTTTAACAGTATTAACTTGATGACAAATTCAAAGATACTAAACTATATATATGCTTCTTTTCCCAATCAAAACCTTCAGTTTCTAATCAAAGTAATAATCCCACATACAAAATTAGTCATCAATTTCATCAAGATTCCACTTTTTTTTGAATATTTCTTTATCCAAATTAAGTGATGAGGTATTCCATTTGCTTCCTTTTGGCCGTTGCCCTTGTGGGTTTGGCTTCTTCATTAGTCTATGCCTCTGATCCAAGCCCTCTTCAGGATTTCTGTGTTGCAGTCAATGATTCCAATGCTGCTGGTAAATACCTATTTCAATCTTCTTTAATTTCTAATTTTTTACAATATTCATATAACACATATAATATATGACTACGTTTTATGCAGTTTTTGTAAATGGAAAGATTTGCAAGGACCCGAAGATGGTCACAGCCAACGATTTCTACTTCTCGGGCCTCAACAATCCTGGAAATACATCAAATTCTGTCGGATCAAGAGTGACTCAAGTGACTGTCAACCAACTAGCAGGCCTCAATACGCTTGGCATTTCTTTAGTCCGCATAGACTATGCACCGCAAGGCCTTAACCCACCCCACACACACCCTCGTGCAACTGAGGTTCTAGTCGTAATCGAAGGCACTCTCTATGTCGGCTTCGTGACTTCCAATCCTGCAAATCCAAACATGAAGAACAAGCTCTTTACCAAAATACTGCATCCAGGAGATGTTTTTGTCTTCCCTGAAGGCCTCATTCATTTCCAGTTTAACGTCGGGAAGAAGAAGGCAGTTGCCTTCGCGGGCCTAAGCAGTCAAAATCCTGGAGTCATAACCATTGCAAATGCTGTTTTTGGATCAGATCCACCCATTTCTCGTGATGTTCTTACAAAGGCATTCCAGGTTGACAACAATGTGATCAAATATCTTCAATCACAGTTCTAGAAAGGGAAAACTCGGCTTCCATTTTTAGTTGTAACCAAAGCATATTTATTTGCGGTCCTGATGGAATAAAGTGCATGTATGCTCTAACAATCTTTATTAAGAATAAATGGTGATATAGTATTTATGTAGTATCTTCATGATTCTCTGTCTGTCTACATAAATTTCATGGATAAAAGATATATTTATGAAATGCTGTCCTGTTGTTATAATTAATAGTTGTGAGCTAACTTGGAATAAAATGATGAGGGCCGTGATACAATTAGAAAAAAATTTGCACGATAACATTTTATTGGCCAAAAGTTAAATATTTTTCAATCTCTTTTTCTTTATCTTTTCGGTTTTTTTTTTTTTTTATGGAAATTGACACAAATGGCAACAAATCCGACATTCACATAATTTATTATTTGTATATTTTCATTCTATAGGTACATTTTCTAAAGGACCCCCCGGTAAATATACGAGTATAAACCTTTCAATTGACGTGAAAAGACATTTGAATATGAAGTTAACATAAAGGCCTTGAGAAATAGATCGTTACACGGTGCTCAACTTGAATTAGAGGATGGAAATGAAATAAGACTAAGGGTCCGTTTTATTATAAATGTGGAAAATAGGTAGAAAGAAAATAAATTTAAGGGAATTGAATTACCTAAAAATTGTTTTACTCGGAATTGTAATTAATCGTGATTGATTGTATAATTTTCCACCTATAAAATGTTGAAAGTTTGGTGTGCGTTTGACTTTATTTTTCATGAAAATTGTTCATTAAAGTATAATTTTTTTTTTACCATTGGATCTAGAATTTGTTTCACTTGCCAAAAAAATTTAATTTTTTTTTAAAAAATTACCATGTCGAATATCATCCGTTTGACTTTGTTTTGTATGAAAATTGTTAATAAAAGTGATAAATTTTTTTGCCATTGTATCTAGAATATTTTCTAATTTGCTTTAAACAAAAAAAGATGAATGGTGGGAATTGATTTTCCACAAAACCAAGGAATTGATAAGCATGTGAGCCTAAAGTGGAAATTTTTTTCATGGAAAATAAAGTGTATCAAACAAGGTAAAAGTGGAAGTTGAAATTTGTATTCTATTTTCCATGGAAGATAATGCCCTATCAAACAGGGCCTAACCATAATATTATACAGACAGTGTGAAATTAGTATCCTTTAACTATTTATTATATCATGAGCTAAGTTCTTTTATGGAGGATTTGGCCTTTTGCAACGGTGTATATACGTTGCCGTATCTTTTTACTCTATGACAATACTAAAACCCACAACATACGCATAAACGTTGCGAAAGGTCTTTTGTAACTTTTTTTTAAATGTTGCGAATGACAAATTTTGTTGTAATGTAAGTTGTTGATAAGAGTTTGGGAGAAACATCGTTCGACAATGATAGAGAATGTCTTTTTATTTAATTTGCATGAAAATTCCTTTATATTTATTCCAAAAAAAAAAAACAAATATACATATTATAGGTCTCCAAGACTTGTTTTTGATACAAGAATATTCAAAACTCAAAAGAAAATAGTTGCTTAGTAACAAAAATAAAAATAAAGACACATTTATGAACCTTATTTTCTTTTAATCGGTTAAGTGGCTAACCTGATTGGGGAGGAAGTTAACCTTGCTCGAGATATCTTGACTTTTACTACTAGTCGCGAGTTTACAACACCTAGGTCTTGTGTGTCCCAGTGCACTACAATGGTGAAAGGTGGGAATAAATCTAGGCTCAAACCTACTCGGAGGTTGTTGTCGATTTATAGGACGATTGATCCTACGTTGTCTAGTAGGCATCGATTCTAAAACATTCTTGCCATTAGGGGTTCAAGATTAGCATTATTCCTAACTTTGTTGGTGGTTGGGACGAACATGATCTCGGAAGTACTAGCAGTAGTATTACCATTTTGAACGTATCCTAGACCGTGCCTATTTCCAGAGGGCTTTTTCATCCCTAAATTATTGAGTTTTCAAGTACCACTCATGAATGAATGAAGTTGAGTATTAGATTTTTCTAGATTACTTGTTAAGGATTTAAGTTTAGCTTCTAGATTCTCATTAACAAGATCCAACTCATCCATATTTTAGTAGAATCCTGAAAATCACCTAAGAGTTTCTCTCTCTCTTTCAAGTTTATTAACCTTTTAGTACGGCTTTATTGACCTTCTTGATTTTAAGACTCCTCAAACAATTGTCGATAAGATTCATGAATATCGGTCTCATCCTCAGAGTAATCCTCAGAATTCTCACTTTGTTCATCATTCTCCACCGTTTCACTCTCCTTATCAAATTCAATCTTAGCTATAGACGTGAAAGCCATAAGATTTTATTCGTCTTCACCGTATGAGGTATCACTATAAACATTCGAATTTGATTCATCATCACTCAAAGTCAATGCTAATGCCTTATCCCTTCCTTTATTCAATTTCTTCTTCTAATTAAGACATTCGTTCTTATAGTAACCAAAATCTTGACACTCATGGCATCTAACTGACTGAGTTTCTTACTAGAAGTCCTAGGGTTGTTCTTCTCACACTTATCTTTCGAAAATTTACTAGGGATATCATTTTTCCTATCGTGAGGTTTTCTCCTATTCATCATTGCCTTCTGAAATTTCTTAACGAAAGAAGCTCTTTCGTCGTCCCTAAAGGTCTCAGTGTTAGTAGACTCACTCTCTTCTTCCCTAATGGTGTTCATGACTATGAAATTAACCTTCTTTGGTTGAGAAATGGTGGATTCATAGGTTTGGAGAGATCCTACGAGTTCCTCTATTTTAACTTCATCTAAGTCCTTACTTTCTTCAATAGCGGTGATCTTAGGTCTAAACCTTTTGGGTAGGGATCTAAGGACTTTTCAAACTATCTTAGACTCAGGATCTTCTCACCTATGTCGAAACTCTAGTTTACTATATCATTAAGCTTCACATAGAATTCATCGTCCTTCATTCTAATTTCTTCAAACCAAGAGGTTAACATCTACAGTTTTAAGTACTTAACAGTTTTGGTACCCTCGTGTGTGGTTTCTAAGATATCCAAAACATCTTTAACAGTTTCACACATTGACGCTCTCCTAAACTCCTCTGCAGACACAATCATAAATAGAGCATGAATCCCTTTACTATTACAGTTGCAATCAACTAATTGATCTTTGACCCAAAGAGAAATGTCAGTGGGTATAACAACACCAACAACAGTGGATGAAGGTGCAGTCCAATCGTTTTGTACACTGATCCAAATACACTCATCCAATGTTTTAAGGAATGCTCTCATTTGATTCTTGGACTCTAGACCTAATATAACTCAATTACTAGTATTTGAAACTTACTTCTTGACTTTTGCAACACATTAATTCTAGTCATTTTTGTTCACAAATTTTCCAATTACATTAAAAATCGAACATTATCTTATACGTTGATAGTACGTTTTCCACAATGCGTTAAATTATGGAAATCATTGATAATTCATTACTTTGCTGGCTAATGAAAGGTGTCCACAATTTCATTAGAACTAGTTTCTCAACTTCTCTTTTGAAAGGGAAAAATGATAATTTCCATTTTCCAAGCCTTCAATGTCCAACAATTTAAGAAGCTCATCAACATTTAACACTATCTATCAAAATTTTCTACGTCGAAATGGCAGTTTTATATATCACTTTTAGTATATATTTAATCTGGCCTTGTGATCAAGTACGGCAAGCTTCAGAAAGTTTTTAACGCTCGAAAATGTTATTAACATTTTACTTTGAATAATGTTTCATTTCTTGGATCGTGTAAATATTAATTGAGAAAGTGCAAACAAAATTTCACGGAAGTGCGTGATGTAAATAATGAATTTATAAGATAACTGGACTAATCTTGCCTCTAGGCTATGGAACCTTAATTTTCTACATAATACAACTGGAAATTTGAAATAATAATTAAAATGCATTTAGACTCGATCAGTTGACTTAAAATGTCGAAAATTACTTTTTGACGAATTCAAAAACATGCAAATATATTCAGTTAGTTTTTAATAGGAATAAGACAACTGAAAATCTATTTGAAAATACGAAGTTTACTAACTAAGTTTGACCTTAAGTGCGAAATTATACAATTAAAAAGCAATAAATCACTTTTAATTATTTCTAGATAGTTAAACAAACAACTCAATTATCCTAAGTTGAATTGCCACCGTGGACCCGAAACGTGACGTGCGCCGATAGTAGATGCTAACTAGATACCAGATCTACCATCAAAGCTGACTATGAGTTACTACAAATTATGCGCAAGAATCAAATGTTTATGAAAAATATAGTGCGATGGGCCCAACATAAATATTTAATGCTCTACCAAAATGCATCATATCGTGTTGCTATAACTCTGAAATCATCAGGCTCCTCAAACTATCCTCAAACTATCAAGAACCAATACTATCTATAAGAAAAATTGTGAAAAAATATATGAGCTAATAGCTCAGTGAATGGAGAAGTTCAAAAATAATTATACCTTTCCATTTACACATTTTTATCAACATCAAATTTACATAATTTAACACTCCACAAGTCCACAGTATCACAACATATAATAATAATAATAATAATCAAAAGTGAGACATCTCATAACACAGAAAAATATCATCTAATATTCATGACATAATCATCAACTCAAATTCATATCATGATCTCATCCCATCACATGTAATCAACAAAAAATGTACCCTCTGATTGAAATCGATAATTCGTCCATCGGGCTAAATACCTTCGTCACGGCCTGTCCGTAGGCCTCTCTGTGATTGAAAGTGGGTCTCAAAGACCTTTCATAATCAATACTAGAACACGGTCAAGACCACTCAGTTAACTATATGTACGCGGTCAGACATCTTCATCCGCAGTCAAGACCCCTCAGTGTAGTATAGAACATGGCCTGGCCACTCCGTGAACTAGAATAAGTATATAATCATGGGTACTTTTTTGGTCGATCTCAATATCACATATGTCTCATATTCCAATTCACAAATAATCCATACAATCTTTAAAATTCTTCGCAAATCATAATGAAGGAATATTTCCAAATTATTCATGTAATTAGACAAATAGTTCACATAATTGCATAAAATGTATAATAGTATAATTAATTTAACAATACTCAAAAAATATTTAGGTTTTTTCCACTCTCCATTTAAACTTTTCCCTCACTAGCTATGAATTGGATGGGGATTATCTTGATTGATAAGCTATTCCAATCTCCTCATTATTTCCTGAGAAGTGAGGCACTTGTTCAATTACAAGCCAATTCGTTCAATTCCTTAATGAATAAATAACAGGCCCAAAATCTCAACTATTGCTCACTGTTTTATATTTTCCGAATTGGCTGATGGAAGATAATCACAACTTTTCCTTCCCATATCAAAATATTGGCTTGAAATCATACCCTTTCCCTCAATCTGAAAATTAAACCAACTACTTAGAACCCTAGAAAATCCAACATAAATTATTTCTTATCTCTTGAAGAAAATAGAAAAATTGAACACATGCTTCAAGAAATCAACACTAACTTCATCATCTTCTTCTTACCTTTTCCCCTCTTTTTCTTCTTTTTATTTCTTCTCCTTCTCCTTCTTTTTCCTCTCTTTTTTTCGGACTTCAGCTTCGGTTCCCAGCTTCTGTTTATCCATTTGCGTGTGTATATAAATATGAAAATGAAAAACAAAAAAAAATGGGTTCAACTGCTTCTTGTATTCCACTAACCACTTTTGCAAGTCAAGACCTTCAACCTTTACATAAAACCCCATTAAATCCTTACATTGTAATACTTGAAAAGTGGACTCCCAACTTAAAATTGTATCCATTTTAAACCCTCATATATTTTTTAATTGTAAAATAAACCCCAAGAAAATAATTTCCTCAATTTCAAGTCCTTTTTAGACTTTGACTTTGACAACTCAAATTTTTGATTTTGACTAAATGGAATGGGTTATAACAGTAATTAGGTTGAATGGGCACGAAAAATATATTTAAAAACACAAATTAGGGTTTTTCGGATAGACCTGTCGCTCAAGCGAAGAGCTAGCGACACCCTTTCGCTCGAGCGAGAGCCGGACGACAGACGAGCGACGGGGATTCTGTTTTTGTCACTCGAGTAGTGTCCAAATGATAGGCTAGCGAAAATGCGGAATCATGTTTCTCCTCTTTTTATTCTCGAACCCTAGACCTCATAACCCAACTTATAAAAATTGCACCATAGGTCCTTGACTTTTACAACATGTTACAAATCAGTCATTTTGTCGACTGAATTGCCAACACTAAAAATCTAACGAACTCCTACTTTGACATTTTGTGACAAAACTATACAATAAGTCAAGGAAAATAAAAAACACAATCTAACATGCTCAAGCTACACCAAATCGATGTCTCTTGCATTCCTTGTTAAACATGTTTCCTGAAGTAGACAACTCAGATACTAAATAATAAAATCATTAACACAAATAAACATACTAATTTGAGACGTAACATTAATATCAATCAAAACATCAACTGAAATATTAACATCACAAAATATCAAAACCCAAACAGCTATGCATATAATATGCAATGCACATTCTTCCCTCTTACTGCAAACTCTCAATGTTTTTATGCAGTAGGCAAAATGTATCTATGTCTTTCCCCCAACAACCCATAGAGATAAAATGCAAATGTCAATGCATTCAATTTCAAACACTCTCTCTCCCCCTTTTTGTCACAAATGACGAATGAATAAATTTCTTTTTAACAAGAACATAAAATCACTTAAAAATGTAGTCGTTAGCATGTATAAATATAATCAATGTGCAGTAAACCTACCAACATACTTAGGTCAAATTAACATGGAGTAAATTGTATAAGTGACTAATGTATGTAAAGTGTAAGTAATTATTTGTATGTAGGACTTCAAATCTTAATTTTGTGATAAATGACATGATAAACTTCACTGCCAATAAGTGTATTCCTCTACTTATGAAAGTCAAACAATTTAAAGCACATTAGGATTTTTAAATAAAAGCTCATTTTATATTGATATTTTCTTTTCTCCCTGACTTTGCATATGTATATTTTTTTATATTTTTCAATATTTTAAGCTCATTATTTTTTCACATCTTAAGTTCAGGCTCCTCTTCATTAAAATGGCCAATGTAGCGAGCTTTAGGCCGGTTAACCCAAATCAGTTGACCATAGGCACCACGTTATGAGAAATACTGCATGCTTAATTGTTTGAGTCAAATAGGCTCCAAAAAAGAACACAAGATATTGATCTTTTTATTACCGGGAATAAATTTGAGCTTAGGTCTAATACATAATCTCAATTCATGTTCAAAGTCACCTTACTAACATGTGACTGCCATTACAAATCTCACACAAGCGGTAGAGTCTCACTAATAATATCATAGTGTGTGCAGTGCAGATGGTACACGAAGACACATATATTAAATACTCCATAAATAACATATGTCAGCAATGGAAACTATGTTACAGCTCATCGATTAAACTCATGCATGATCACAACACAAGTTCAAGAATGTTGTATGCCATGCTGTAGTAAAATTTCCATCATTTTTTATTTTTGAATTTTCCATTTTTTTTATTTTAAAGCATGAATATACCAAGCACACTAAATAAAACGTCAAACACAAAAAAAAAACTAAAAATTAAATTAAAAAAAATATGCATGAGTTTTCTACCTAGAAATTAAATAAACAAATATGATGAATGCATAAATCAAGGTCACACAATGATAAAATACTAACATACACAAAAAAAAAAAAAATTTAATGAGTTAGGTATGCAAATGCTCTTACCTTTAAGAGTACCGTGATCTATTTCACAATTTTTTAGATCACTTTTATTCACCCAAACTTGCCTAGTGATAGGAATATTCATATTCGTCTATGTCATTAATTTTATCAATTGACTCACTTGATTAGTAAGAAAGTCAATTTGACCAACAGACTCCTGATTCTTATTTCTATTTAAGTTTCGATTTCTCTTTTTGTTCAGAAATGACGATACCTAGGCTTTATATGTCCGACTCACCACATCGAAAATATGTATGATAAATCTAAGACCAAAGTTATGTGATCGTTGATATCTATTCCTAGGTTGGTGAGTCATATGCTGTCTAGTAGGTATCTATCCTACATATCTCTGATTCTTAAGATTAGGGCTTGGCACATGTTTGGACTGGTCAGTGGCAGAGACAAATGTGGTCTTAGAAGTACTCAAAATGTTTTCTTTAAAACCTAGACCTCCCGTATTTCCATTCGGCTTGTCCGTTCCTAAAATGTTGTCTAACTTTCTAGAACCACTACAGAAGGCAAGCAGTTGAGACTTAGAATATTCTAGATCATTCAGACGGTTCTTAACCTGGATTTCTAAGGTATTTTTCTAAGGTATTTTTCTCAGTGGTCAACTCACTGACTCTTCCAGAGGACTTATTAAGCTCATTGGTAAGGTTCTTAACTTGAGTCTTTAAAGTTTCATTCATGGATTTTACTTCACTCGTGATTGAGGAAGATTCCTTAATGTGCGCTGCTAACTTCTCATTTTCCAATTCAATTTCCTTATTCTCTGCACTCAATGCTTTGTTTTAGTATGAATCTTAAGACTGTCATCATACATCTTATCATAAGCCTCTTGGATATCTTCCTCAGTCATAGACCCTTCATCCGAATCCTCATCCTCGTCACCATCTAAGTCTTTTTCTCTTTCACTCCCCTTATTAGATCATTCTTAATTCTCGTAATAAAGGTAATATATTTTTCACTTTCCTCATGAGTTGGTTTCTCACTTTGATTTTTGAGTTAGACTCGTCATCAGTAAGAGTAGCATTCATAACCTTATCCTAATTTCTTCTACTGTTAGGGCACTGACTCCTAACATGGCAAAAACCTCGACAATTATGGCAGTTCACATATTTAGATTTTCTCCTAAATTCACTCTGGCCACCTTTGTATCTCTCTTGAGGGTTATTTTTCTTCTTAATCATTTTTCGGAGTCTTTTAGCTAGGTAAGCTAACTCCTCATCAACCGGTGAATCAGAATCAGAAGATTCGGTCCAGGTGTGTCTCACGAATTTCAAAGCCATAGATTTATTTTTAACAGTTTTATCTAAGGTTAGCTCATACATTTGAAGGGATCCAACTAACTCCCCTACCTTAATGGAATCTACCTTCTTCATCGTCATGATTTTAAACCTGAAATGTTCGGCTAAGAATCTAAGAATTTTACGCACTATCTTAGGCTCGAGAATTTTCTCTTATAGGTTGAAACTAGAGTTGACTATGTTATTTAGGCTCGCGTAGAAGACATCAAACGTCCCATCTTCTCTCATTCTAATCTTTTCAAACCTAACAGTCAACATTTGCAACTTAGAGTTTTTAACAGTCTAAGTCCCCTCATGTGTGGTCTGTAGAATATCCCAAACTTCTTTAGCAACCTCACACATAGATACTCTACTAAATTCTTCAGGGACATTGCCATAAATAGAGCATGTAATGCTTTACTATTTCAATTACATTCATCCAAGTTTGCCCTAGTCAATTAGCAATGAGAGTGAGGGTCACTACGTTGTCTACAATTGTACTAGGGGCACTCTAACCATTCATCACACTCCACCAAATTCGTTCATCCATAGATTTTAAGAACGCTCTCATCCTAACTTTTCAATAGGCATAGTTAGTGCCATCAAAGTATGGCGGGACGAAAAATAGTTCAATTATCCTAAGTTGAATTGCCATAGTTTGTAATATGGAAAGTAATAAATAACACCAATATTAAGGATGGAGAACCCACTGGGTAAAAACTCTAGAACTAAGCCAGTTATCTCCACTATAGACAATGAATGTTACAGTTCAATTCCAAACTAGTTTCACTACCTGCTGTAAACTTTGCAACTCCAAGATCTGCTGCTCGTTCCAAACTCACGATCTGCTACCGTAGATACTATCAGCCAACCTACTAGATCTCCCGATCTACCTCCTGTAGCTTCCAAGATCTGCTGTCTCAATCTCACGATCTTCTGTACACGTTTCTTCCAAATGGATACCCAGGAATCACATATTCATGTTCTTCTTCCTGCGCTTGTAGTCCTACCTCTCTCAACCTCCAGAAAGTTCTGAAGACCAACTGAGAAAGTACATTCTTAAGGATGTTTATGAAGTAAGTGTTTGGATTCTTCAATATGATGTTTTCCCAAACAGGTGGTTATATGATCTCAAGAATAAAGGATGAATC
Source organism: Fraxinus excelsior (assembly GCA_019097785.1). Taxonomy (NCBI): domain Eukaryota; kingdom Viridiplantae; phylum Streptophyta; class Magnoliopsida; order Lamiales; family Oleaceae; genus Fraxinus; species Fraxinus excelsior. The sequence continues at coordinate 6,560,430 of CM032628.1, forward strand.
ATAATGAAAGAATATATTCTTGGATCTTTAGAGAATAAGATGAAGCAATGAAAATAATAAAACCACCTTGGAATTTAGTCCAATGTCTTGGATATCTATAGGAGAGAGTAATTGTGTTGAATGGGTCTGAAAAGTTTGTTTCAAAATGCGAATTAGGGTTTTTCGGATCGACCTGTCGCTCGAGCGAAGAGCTAATGACAGTCAAGCGAGGGCCTCTCGCTCGAGGGAGAGTGAGATGATAGGTGAGCGACGGGGATTCTGTTTTTGTTGCTTGAGCAGTGTCTAGGCGATAGGCTAGCGAAATGCGGTGCCGTATTTCTCCTCTTTTAATACTCGAACCTTAGACCTCATAACTCAAGTTATACAAATTGCACCCTAGGTCCTTAACTTTTACAACATGTTACAAATCAGTCATTTTGCCCACAAAATTGCCAACATTAAAAACCTACCAGTATTAACTGTAGACACAAAAGACTTGGCAAGATCAAATTGTGGACTATAAGATATTTTACATTAAAAATAGATCTCTCATAAAATTATTATTATTCATATACGATATGTGGGTCTTTAAATAAAATAATAGCAATTTTATAGAATGTAGCTAGACGTCACGATGCTTAATATATCATTTGTCATTTTGGACTTGGTCCAGTTTCCTTTACTTAAAGTAAGCACATTAGTAGTTTTCTTAGGGAGAGTGACACATTAATAGCTTCATTTGACATAATATTCAAATCCTGCACAGGTTGAAACAGAAATAGCTTGGGTCACATATATATGAATTTGATGCAATTAATATTATGTCATATATCAAAATAGGATAGCATAAACGAACATGTGTAATGTATTATGTACGAGAGAGATTAATGTATCAAACTAAAGCAAAAAATGAAGCATTAGTCAGAGTAAAATTTTAGTAACATTCCGAGTGTTAAAAACTTTCTGAAGTTTGCCATACTTGATCACAAGGCAAGATAAAAGTAAGAAGCAAGCGAGATATATATATAAATAAATAAAAAATCCATTTCTACCTAGAAAAATTGTATAGACAGTACGGTTGATGACAACCATTCCTTCTTGAAATTGTTAGACATTAAAGACTTGGAAAATGGAAGTTTCCTTATTCACTTGCAAAATAAAATTTAACAGAGACAACTTTCATTAGCCAACCAACTAATGAATTATCAATAATTTCCATAATTTAATCCATCTTTGAAAACACACTATCAACATATAAGATAAGATACACCATCCTATTCCATTTTGACGTGCATGCATCAGGTATCATGCAAATTATAGTTTCTTATTTGCATTTACATTTAATTTTCTCAAGTAATTTTTTTCCTAGTGACTACTGAGGAAGACAGATTAACCACTTTGAACTCAAATCAAACCACACATATGAATTTTTAGTGTGTTTAGTTAATCAGGATTTGATCAACGATTATTAACTAATAAATGAGAGAACACTTCCAGAAGAAAGAAAATTTGACCCAGTTAGTTGTTTAAAAATGATCTGCTCTTGAAAATATATATTTAATTATGATTCCAAGACTTGGCTAAATTATGTGTTTGAAAAGATAAGTTGATGACTAATTCAGAACGAAAGCACTGCAATAAATAGGCCATCCTCTCTCACAAAATAAACATCTACAAACCGAAACATAAACAAAATATCAGTTGTACTGACAATGGTTGTTCACACACTAATTGCCGTTCTTGTTATCTCATTGGTTTCATTTACATTCGCATCTGATCCTGCCCCCCTACAGGACTTCTGTGTTGCTGTTAAGGATGATGAAGCAAAGGGTAAATGCATTTTACACTCCTAGAATAACAATCTTGCAGTGGGGGATTAATACGATTTTATTACATTCAGTTTCTTTGTGATTTTCGTGACAATTCTCAGTACATTTTATGTATAATTATGTTGGTATATATACACTTATATGGCTTAACAATGGATTCTGTACTTCTCGCAGTATTTGTGAATGGAAAGATTTGTGAGGATCCAAACATGGTTAGTGCCGATGATTTCTTCTTTCCGGGTCTGAATATGCCTGGGAATACATCAAATCCCCTTGGATCAAGAGTCACACCTGTGAATGTCAACCAATTACCGGGACTCAACACTCTGGGCATCTCTTTAGTCCGCATCGACTATGCACCCTATGGCCTAAACCCACCACACACCCACCCCAGGGGCACTGAGGTTCTTGTTGTCGTGGAGGGCACTCTCTATGTAGGATTCGTGACATCGAACCCTGCTGACCCAAACATGAAGAACAAACTCTTTACCAAGACTTTGTATCCTGGAGACGTCTTTGTATTTCCAGAAGGTCTCATTCATTTCCAGTTTAATGTGGGGAAGACTAATGCCATTGTATTTGCTGGTCTAAGCAGCCAAAATCCAGGAGTCATCACAATTGCAAATGCAGTTTTTGGATCAGACCCTCCCATTAACCTTGATGTTCTCACCAAAGCTTTTCAGGTTGACGCGAATGTAATTAAATATCTTCAAGGACAATTCTGGTGGAACATAGACTAGAAAACAAAAATATCCATCATGAGTTCGGTGTCGTAGTCTTAACAGAAATGATGAGGAATAATTACTGAGAATTGAGAAATTTCTCTATTGTATGGTTTCTTGATTATAAAGATCTTCAAAGAATATATTATTGTAATACCCCGACCAAGAAAGCTTAAGAGATTTGATAGGTACTACTCATACCAACAAGGTGCACCTTCTTTTCCGGAAGTCCATCATTAGAAACTCCACAATTAAGCGAGCTTGGCCTGGAGAAATTCTATGATGGGTGACCTCCTGGGAAGTTTTCTCGGGGAGCGTGCGAGTGAGGACAAAGTATGCTGAAAAGACCCATGTTGGTACAGTGGGGACAGTACGCCGTCGATCTAACGACCGGGACAGCCCGTTAAGTGGGACCCGGGTCGTTACAAGTGGTATCAGAGCATGATTTGGACAGTTCTCATAGTTCGTTCATTAGTATTTCTTGCATATTCAATATGTATTGTCACATGTCGTGGTGGCTGAAATCACAGGCTCTGAAACTCTTGCTATTCGAATGTTGGGAACTTAAAATGATGGGAAGAATTTTTTTAATAGATTCAGAAATGACTATTATGTATGTATGTCAGTTGCAATGATCTAGTTGACAATGTTATAAGTTGTCGGATTGGTACAGGGTTGTATGTAACTTAATACCTGTTAAGAGTGCTTTGAAGGAATGGAGTACATAGTGACCTAAGTACGAATTATATGTGAGAGGATATGATTAGCTAACCTATATACAAGAAAAATTTTTGGTTATAGTTTGCACGATAAATGAAAGGGAATGATAATATCTTTGTAATTGGTGACAATAAGTGAGGAATTTCCACTATCTTGGGAAGCCAAATGATCATTAGTGTTATCGAAATTTTTGGAGATTTGTGACCACATATATGGGAAGATGATAAAGATCATGATGATGTATACTTATGCTAGATGATAAGAAATGGTGGAAGACAAAATGATTACTCATTGTGGGGATAATTTGTTTCTTTAAGAAATATGATTGAATGGATGTTTGCATTCAGATATGGTTATGTGAAAAGGGAGTGGAGAATACTAGAGTGGGAATTTATTGAGACTGGGAGATTAACATATGAAATGTTGGTGGTATATTGGTGTGTGAAAAGTTTACGTGATAATATGAGGGATGTTATTTTGTGAAGTCATAAGAAAAATGGATACTATTAAATGCTTAGGGTCATTCGATATGACGATAAATGACAAGGTGATCACAACATGATATGGTAAATAGCAAGTAAACGATTGTTATGGTTGTCTTATAACGATGTAAGATGATGATATATTTGGGTTATTAAGTTAATAAATTTTTCCATGGCCATCGTTGGATTATTCTTTTATTTTACATACAATTGGGAGGTTTGAGCCAAAGTTTGAAGTTAAGGTGAGTTTCATGAATTTCTTTTATGGAGGTAATTTTTGGATTATATTTGATTGTATTTTTGGATCTCATGAATAAAATGTTCCACTCTTATGGAGATTTATTCCCTATGAATATATTGATGACACGTTGGATAGTCTAAAGTCTAAGACGATTGTTAAATGTAAATTCTACTCAATTGTGGAATGGTATCCTTAAGTTACGTTATCGTAATTAAAGGTCTTTATGCAGTATACAAGAAGGCTTATGCATTGGCAATAGGTCAATGATCTCTTTATGGAATAAGAGTGTGGAATTATTGAGAATTAAATGTTATTATTGCCTTTTAATAGAAAGAAAGAACATCAAAATTGTATGGGTTTAGAAAGGTATAAGTTTTACTAGCAGATTAAATTTTGAGGAAATATTTATTCTTGCATCTTAAAGTGGATGAGGGTTGATTTGTGATAATGGATTATGTTAAAGTTTATAAAGTGTTTTGAAGTAAATGATGAATTGTGGATTATACGGTAGATTTTTGTAGAGACATGATTAAAATATGATGTAGAGTGGGTTATATTGGGGTTGAATTTAGGAATTGTGGTGTTATCACATTGCAAGAGATATCGATACTTATCGAACCCCAAAGTTTAAGGTATATTTTTATGATAAAGGTTAAAAGATTCTTTTCAAATGATATAGTCAATTCATGAGATGGGTTTATAAAATTATATAGATAAGTTTGTTATTTATATGGTGGAGGTTGAATATATCGTGATAAGGAGTTGTAGAACTAAATTTCATGGGTTCAGTTAGTGTTAATAGAATGCTAGAGACTATGAAGACGAGTTGGTAGATAAGTTATCAATAAATAGGTTGATATTTAAAGGGGTTGAGATATTATTGAAGTAAAGTTGGGAAAAAAAAATTTATTAAGGTGGGTTGGAGAAATCATTCAAGAAGAGGCATTATGGAAGATTAAATTTGTGCATTATATCTTTTAGTTGTTCGAATCCTAGTTGAGTGAATTTCGAGGATGAAATTCTTTGAAGGGGGTAAGATTGTTACACCTCACCCCTTTCATAGTCAAAGTCAATGTCAAATTAGAATTAAATTGAATAAAATATTTCTTGCGGGGTCTAATTGGTAATTACTAAAATTTGAAGGACTAGAGATAATATATGTAGAAAACTAGGAAGTTGGTTTACCTCATTATTAAATGGAAGGACTAAAAATGATTGGGGTATGAAAATTGGGACTTGACTTTGCAATTTCCTTTATAATTATCCAATTCCTTTGACTTTATCTTTCCCATTTCCTTTTCTTTTGGACGTGAGAGACAGAGAAGAAACCGGGCAAGAGAGAAAAAAAAAAAAAAAAAAAAAAAAGAGAGAAAGGAAAGGGAAAAAAGAGGGAAAAAGAGAGAAAAAAAGGAAGAAATTGGGCTATCACCTCCAAATTCTTTATCAATTCTTGAAGGTAAGCCTAAATTTTATTTATTTCCTAATGATTTTAGATTTTAGGGTTTATAGAAAGTGTTCCTAAATTCGAAATTGAGCCAAAAATGAGAAGATATTGATGTTTATTTGAAGTTTTAAATTGGGAGGTAACAAAGAAAATGTTTAATTGCATATTGTAGTTTAAGAAAGTAGCAACTTGGAAGTGGGTTTGTGAAATTATAGCATATTCTTTGATTTTCTTTTGAGTATATGATGTTAAATACTTAAATTAGGGATTTGAGGTTGGAATTTTCCATTTTTTGGCAATTTTTGGACAAAATCATGAGCAAATGCTATTTTTAAAATTATTTCCAGAAAGTGCTATTCGTGTCCATAGTTTGCAGGAATTTTCAGCATATTAAACATGTGACAGATTTCTAAATTTTAGAATTTTAGTGCTGTTTTTGTCAAACTTGGTTTTTCTCAAATTTTACAAGTTAAATGAAACTAAATGATAAACATAAAAGTTAAGTATTGAATTAAATTATATATGGGGGTTATACATGTGGTGAATAATGAATTTAAGATATTTGGTAATTGGTAGGTAAATTGGCATAGGGAAGTGAAATTGTCATCTTATTATTCTTATTAAGATTGTAAGTGAAGTTTTGACCGAATAAATGTATTATTCTATCAGGAGGTAGCGCAGAGATCGAGACAGCCTACCAACCAAACAAATCGTCCAGTAAATAGTTTGTGAGTGGAAAAACTAAAGTATTTTCCAAGTATTGCTAATTAATTATATTATTATTCATTTGTGCAAGTAAGTGAAATAATTGTACAATTACATGATTGATTTGGAAATATTCCTTCATTATGGTTTGTATGGATTTTAAAGATTGTGTATGGATTATTTGTGACTTGAAACGTGACACGTGATATTGAGATCAACCAGAAAAGTACCCATGATTGTCTATTTATTCTAGTTCACGGAGTAGCCTTGGCCGTGTTCTATACTACACTGAGGGGTATTGACCGTGGATGAAGGGGTCTGATCGTATATCTATAGTTCACTGAGTGGCCTTGTGCGTGTTCTAGTATTGATTATAAGAGGTCTTTGAGACCCACTTTCGATCACGGAGGGGCCTACGGGTCGTGACGAAAGTAATTAGCCCGAGGGGCGGATTATTGATTTCAGTCAGATGGTACATTTTTGGTTGATTACATGTGATGAGATGATATGGATTTGAGTTGATGATTATATCATGATTATAAGATGACATTTTTCAGCGTTATGAGATATCTCACCTTTTTGTTATTATTATTATTATATGTTGTTATGTTGTGGATTGTTAAATTATATAAGCTTGAGGTTGATAAAAATGTATAAATGGAAATGTATAATTATTTTTGAACTTCTCCACTCACTGAGCTATTAGCTCATATATATTTTCTACCATTTTCCTTACAGGTAGTATTGGGTCTCAATAGATTGAGGAGCCTGATGATTTCAGAGTTATAGCCACACGACATGGTGCATTTCTGGGAGAGCATAAAATATTTATTTTGGGCCCATTACACTATTTTTCATAAACATGTGATATTTGATATTTTGTAGCAACTCATAGTCAGCCTTGGTGGTGGATCTGACATCTAGTCAGCATCTACCATCGGCGCACGTCACGTTTCGGGTCCACTAGGGTGATTCGGGACGGGTCGTGTACCCCGACCAAGAAAGCTTAAGAGATTTGATAGGTACTACTCATACCAACAAGGTGCACCTTCTTTTCCGGAAGTCCATCATTAGAAACTCCACAATTAAGCGAGCTTGGCCTGGAGAAATTCTATGATGGGTGACCTCCTGGGAAGTTTTCTCGGGGAGCGTGCGAGTGAGGACAAAGTATGCTGAAAAGACCCATGTTGGTACAGTGGGGACAGTACGCCGTCGATCTAACGACCGGGACAGCCCGTTAAGTGGGACCCGGGTCGTTACAATTATATATTCTTATGTAAACTATGTTCTCTTGAATATTATTATTATTAATAAATTTTCAATTAATTAATAGAGTCCATCCCCCCAAAGATTACTGAATGACTTTGCGACGAGTTTAAACATTTTATGAATATCTTAAACTACCTACCTTATTAAGTTAGATGGGATCAAGCTAGAAATCCTGGATATCATATTTCAAAACACCCTATATTAATAGCTTGTGCCAAGCCTAGCTTAAGTGATAAAGAAGTAATCCTTGTCAACCAATGTGATTTGATTTTGGATTCAAGACCTTTTTGGAGAGGGGATGAAATCTTTGTAAGTGTTATACCCAAGTCCAGTCGATTTATGTAAACGCTTTTAATATAATTAATTCATTTTATCATGGCTAGGACTAGGCAAAACTCGTGAACTGAGCGGTTCTTTATAAGTTAAATACCCGAACGAGTATCTGAATTGAGAATCGATGGGGTTTGGCCGGTTCTCGGTTCTAGACCAAGAACCAAATAAGAACCGAATCTAAATAATTTTTTTTATTTTTTATATTGAATTAATAAAATTATTTAAATTTTTTCTAAACAAATTAACAAATTAATTAAACAAACCAATCAGTCCAGTCAAATTAATTTTTTGTTAGCCCAACATTTGGGCCTTATCATTTTCCTTTCCATTCTAATTTCATTTGGTAAGCAGCAGTATGCCCACTCCCATATATACCAAAATCATTTGATAATTTTAAAACTTACATCCTCATTCCCAAATCGATTTTGAAGCTCCTTCATTTCACCAGCGGTGGTAGATACTGATTTTGGTACTTTTTTTCCATTTCTATTTGAGTTAAGACTCATATATTCTTATCATTTTGATCAGCTACTTGGTTATACTGATATTTCTTTTGGGGATTTCAACTTCTATTCTCTTTTAATTTCACTTTGAATTTGGTATTGAATGTTTATTTGGGTTCTTGTTGCATTGCAGTTGGTCACTGATTGATTCGGTTGTATTTATGTAGTGTTGATGTAAATGTTAAAAAATTTAATTATGGTACGGAACCGAACCGAACTCGAACGGTTCCATAATTATATTTGGACCCAACTGTTCCATTTATTAAATACCCAAAATTTTTGGGTCGGTTTGGTTCTAAGAATCGAATCGAACCAACCTATGTCCAGCCCTCATCATGGCAAATATATTATTTAATTGAATTAATATTCTATTAATTTAAATAATAGAATCTTTAGATTCAACTCTTAGTATTTTATTAATTACAAGAAATTGTGATTGTGAAATACAAATTATATGTGATTGAATCTTAAATCATTCGTGGTCGTAAGTAATAATGAGATTGATACGGATATCGTTATTATGGATAGATCATCACGTGTGATAATTTTTATTTGTGAAGTAAGTAGCTGATATGACAAGCTAAAGTATGGTGCCACTTAAATGAACAAATGTATGTTTCATTAAGAGAACAAAATCTTGGAGACCCGCTAAACAAATTTCACAAAGATAACTATCTGTGTGTCTGTAGTTAATTTCTAACGTTTGGTAGTGATATTGATCATTCGACTAGATGTCATCACAGTACCTTATATAAGGACGCTAACACTTTGGTGGTGTTGGATGTTACTCTGTCAAGAGTCGCTAATATAGTATGGTTCAAGTATGTCAAGAATAATGTGAAGGTTGGAAATAATCAACAAATGATTCATCATTATTAGATAGTAAGTGATAATAACACATTTGTTACATTTTTAACCCATTAATGTTTGCGTTTTTATGATTATTTGATGCCTAAATGTACTAAGTAGGGTGAAAACGGTGAAAAATGGAAGAAACAAGTGAAAAATAATCAAAATGGAAGAAAGTAAAAGTTTAGGGACAGAAGAGAAAATACTCTAAATTTGTTTCCAACCTTGTGATGAAGATTCAAGAGTTTTAGAGGTCAATTGGATGAAGAAATGAGTCAAAGGGATGAAATATGGCCAAAACATTATCACATATCAACTTTCAAGCCGAAAAACTTGCACTAGTTTTCAGTCACATATTGAGATCGGTTTTTGTCATCGAAAAAATCGAATTGGAAGATAATATCTTAAGCAAAGTGGTAGCCCTTTGAGTAAGCTTTCCAACACATCTTGAATTATCTCAATCGGACATCGATGTTTGAAGTTATGACCAAAATACTAAAAACTGTTCAGCTATATACTAGGCGTTCGCCCGAAACTGAATTTCAAATATAGAAAGCAATTTTTTTGCCATTTTCTACTCGGCACCCTCCCAGGCCAAATTAGGGAAAAAATCAAAGTTTCCTTCTACGAGTAAAACCTTTATGATAACTTATTTTGACACAATTTCTTAACCCTAAAAGACCTTAAAACGTTCCAGAACGCCTTATTCTTCATTATTTATTATTCTTTCATTGATTTTGGTTTAAGAAACTCATGAAGAACTAAAATCTTGGTGAAGATAAGGATGAACTCTTTCGAAATTGGTGATTTCACATCTATTATTCACCTATTTTGGTATTCTCTTGTTGAACAGCTCTAAAATTTATAGTTTCTTTCCATAAATTTGTAATGAGATTGATTTAGTTTTTATTAAATTAATCATAGATTCAGTCACGCTTTTTTTATCGATGAATTCAAATATTTGTTGAATTATAACCACACGAATTAATGTTATTGGTGGATCGTTTACTACTTTATGTTAGATGTATAAAGCCGCTCTTATGATATTATTCCAATACAAATATGTGCAATTGTATTATATGGAAACTAGATTCTAGAGTTACAATTGAAATTAAATTGATTTAATGGTTTATTCTTCTCATCTTGAATTAATTTTGAGATTGGCTTAGTATTTATTATATTGATCATAGAATTAGTCATGCCCTCTCTATGGATTGATTGAAATAATTACCTAGGTTTTAATCTCAATTGTTTAAGTTTATTGATGTGATTCTCTACTGCTTTAGTATAGTCGATTTTGAATCTGATTTCGATAAACCAAGTGTAAACATTGTAATAGGAAGATTGACTATTCGGATCACGTTAGAATTAAACTTGGTTTAAACAATATATCTTCCGATTAGATGACCGAGTTGAATCCCTCTAATTGTATTATAAAACTGGAATAATTGATGTGATTGATCCGTTCCAATTGAGGGAATTATAATGCTTCACTGCCTCAAAATATTGATTTTAATTTCACATTTCAAACACTAAATTTCACTACACATTGAAGAGAATAATTCAAACCTTTTATCCTTTGAGCATTTTTTCTCTGTGGATATGACATCTCCAAACTGCACTACAACTACCATGTTACTCTTTGGGCATAATCAAATTTTGGTGCCGTTACAAGGGAAACGGTACAAAATACGCAAGGATCGATTGAAAATGGTGACACCATTCCTTTACTTTCGTTTTTAGTTAGTTTAATTTTCGTTATTGTATTTTTCTTATTTTTACTTTTTTTTCTTGTGTTTCATGAGCAGGTATCGAGGAGAGCGAGGAAGATCTACCGACGACCTGATTTATCAAACGTAAGAGAAGAGTAGTATGAAGTGTTTATTTTATTATATATAATTGTGTATGGAAATTACACGTAGGGTATTTTTAAATATTCACTCTTACAAAATTTTACATGTTAGTTCGGGTCGATTAGAACGGTGATGGGATGGTGCGACTGCCAAGAGGAATCGAAGAGATAAAACATTAAATTTATTTTTGGGTGTTACAGTTTAGTATCAGAGCAAAGGTTTTGCTTTCCTGTAGACTTTGTAGAAAAAAATTAGATTTTTCACTACAACAAAATTGTGATTTAGCGACAAGATTTTTCGTGACATACAAAAAGTTGTTACAATAAGTGACTTAACGCGACATATTTTTTGAGTTTGTCGCGAAGTTTGTGATGAGAAAAATAAGTACCAAAAAACCTTTGACAACATAAAAAGTTGTCGTGAAATTTGAGAAGTTGCGACAAATAATAAAGAATGTCGCAAAAAATATGAGGGAAGCAAGGCGTCAAAATATTTTTGGTGGGAAACTTAGGGCGACAAACCTATAATTCTTGCAACAAAATGCTTGTGATGCAATAGGGTCTACTTTTCGCGATAAAAAATATTTGTTGCTAAAAATTCGAATTGTGATTTCGCGATAAGATTTTTCGCAACATACAAAAAGTTGTTGCAATAAGTGACTTAACGCGACACATTTTTTTAGTTTGTCGCGAAGTTTGTGATGAGAAAAATAAGTACCAAAAAACCTTTGGCGACATAAAAAGTTGTCGTGAAATGTGAAAAGTTGCGACAAATAATAAAGAATGTCGTAAAAAATATGAGGGAAGCAAGGCGTCAAAATATTTTTGGTGGGAAACTTAGGGCGACGAACCTTTATTTCTTGCAACAAAATGCTTGTGATGCAATAAGGGTCTAGTTTTCGCGATAAAAAATATTTGTTGCTAAAAAATGTAATCGTGAATTTCGCGATAAGATTTTTCGCGACAATATTGTCGCAATCAATAAAGCGATACATTTTTAGAGTGTGTCGCGAAGATTGTGATGAAAAAAATAAGTACCAAAAAATAGAAGGCGACATAAAACGTTGTCGTGAAATGTGAGAATGTGCGACAAATAATAAAGAATGTCGCCAAAATATTTTTGGTGGGAAACTTATGGCGACAAACATTTATTTCTTGCAACAAGATGCTTGTGATGCAATAGGGTCTAGTTTTCGCGATAAAAAATATTTGTTGCTAAAAAATGTAATCGTGATTTCGCGATAAGATTTTTCGCGACATACAAAATGTTGTCGCAATAAGTGACTTAACGCGAACATTTTTAGAGTGGGTGCGAAGATTGAAGACATTGTTGTCATGAAAAGAACATAAGAATAAAAATATGAGGGAAGCAAAAATATTTTTGGTGGGAAACTTATGGCGACAAACTTATTGCAACAAGATGCTTGTGATGCAATAAGTCTAGTTTTCGCGATAATAAATATTTGTTGTTAAAAATTCTAATCGTGATTTCGCGATAAGATTTTTCGCGGCATACAAAACGTTGTCGCAATAAGTGAGTTAACGCGACACATTTTTAGAGTGTGTCGCGAAGATTGTGATGAAAAAAATAAGTACCAAAAATAGAAGGCGACATAAAACGTTGTCGTGAAATGTGAGAATGTGCGAGTCGCCAAAAATATGAGGGAAGCCAAAATATTTTTGGTGGGAAACTTATGGCGACAAACATTTATTTCTTGCAACAAGATGCTTGTGATGCAATAGGGTCTAGTTTTCGCGGTAATAAATATTTGTTGCTAAAAATTCTAATCGTGATTTCGCGATAAGATTTTTCTCGACATACAAAACGTTGTCGCAATAAGTGACTTAACGCGACACATTTTTAGAGTGGGGTCGCGAAGATTGTGATGAAAAAAATAAGTACCAAAAAATAGAAGGCGACATAAAACGTTGTCGTGAAATGTGAGAATGTGCGACAAATAATAAAGAAATGTCGCCAAAAATATGAGGGAAGCCAAAAATTTTTTGGTGGGAAACTTATGGCGACAAACATTTATTTCTTGCAACAAGATGCTTATGATGCAATAGGGTCTAGTTTTCGCGATAAAAAATATTTATTGCTAAAAAATGTAATCGTGATTTCGCGATAAGATTTTTCGCGACATACAAAATGTTGTCGCAATAAGTGAGTTAACGCGACGCGACACATTTTTAGAATGTGTCGCGAAGATTGTGATGAAAAAAATAAGTACCAAAAATAGAAGGCGACATAAAACGTTGTCGTGAAATGTGAGAATGTGCGACAAATAATAAAGAATGTCGCCAAAAATATGAGGGAAGCCAAAATATTTTTGGTGGGAAACTTTTGACGACAAACATTTATTTCTTGCAACAATATGCTTGTGATGCAATAGGGTCTAGTTTTCGTGGTAATAAATATTTGTTGCTAAAAATTCTAATCGTGATTTCGCGATAAGATTTTTCTCGACATACAAAACGTTGTCGTAATAAGTGACTTAACGCGACACATTTTTAGAGTGGGGTCGCGAAGATTGTGATGAAAAAAATAAGTACCAAAAAATAGTACTTGTAAAATTTGATATCTTAAAATTTTATCGCCAAGTGTTAGGTAGTTAATACCTGAAATTATACTCTTTTGTGTGCATAAATACATAGATTAGGCGAGTGAGTTTTGTAAGTAGAAAGGACTACTCAGTCAAACCAAAATATTTAAGAACAATTCATTATACGATTAAACTTTCCATCACATAATATGATAACATGCAAAAAAAAGGACTACTCGGTCAAACAAATCCATAAAGGAAAATAATTGTCTCACAATTAAAGCAAATAATTAAAGAAATCATAATTCATATATTATCAATAGGACATGCTAAACTATTGATGCTGGTTCAGATTGTTGTGGAGACGTGCCACCTTGACTCGATACGAACTTATGCATTAGTGTCCCAAATTGAGAAAGCTTAGCACGCATATCCAATAATTCATGCTCCTGCTTTTGCATTTGCTCTCAAAGGGCTATTGATTCAGTATCAACCAATGTCAAATGAACAGAGTGGTTTGAGGCAGGTTTTGGACCATGTCCGAGTCCTCTAATGTAACCTCTAGATTTTCCTAAAACTTGTTGCATAATCTCAAGTTCAGTGGGGGCATCAGATCCATCTGGAACAGGTTGCTCTTTAATCTGAAGCATCATCTCCTATATATAAGTAAAGAGAGAGAAGAAGAGATATATGTTAATAACTGAATACATATAAAATCTCAATAACGATGAATAAATTGTTAATATACTTACATATCTTGTTCGCGCTTCATCGTTTACCCAGCCTTTCTTCTCATTATAATGAGTCTCATAATAAAGTTCTATTTCTCCTTGTGCGTTGTCTTTAGTTATTGATCTCTGTTTGAAGTAATATGTATCGTGTTACATAAATATATTTTTATCCATAAATTCGAAAGAAAATATTACCTTTTCTTCAAGACGTGCAACAAATGATTTTGATCCGCCACGATGATTATATTTAATGCAGTTGTGGCTTGCTACATTACGCGTAGATAGTGCCTGCATTTAATTCATATATGAAATAAATAATTAACTCATTATTATAATTTATTATATTTCATTATATTAATTATTTTAACATGGCGGATAAATTATGTGATTATTCATATTACAAGTGTAAATATTTTTTTAAAAAAAAATTACCTGAAATTCAGGGATAGACCAATAGTGACATAGCCATTCCCAATCAACTTGAGTTACAAAATGTGAGCAATTCTTTATTGCCTCATCCAATGTTTATTCATTGAAATATTTCTCTTTCAGTCTACATCTATAATCACGATATCTTCTCGCTAAAGTATCGTTCACACATTTATGGACATGCTCAACTGTCAAATCAAGCTTGAACTTTGCCTACCAAAAAAAGAAAAAGTGTATATATAAATAAATTATTTATTAAACTATGGGAAACTAATAACTATTCAACAAAATTTTGTAAAACGTTAATTTGTTTATGACATACCAAAACTCGATCATGTAATTTATTTTTCTCTTCATTGGGTATGTCGATCCATCTTTTGTAACGGAGTGGAGCAAATGATCGAACGACATAGCCACACTCACTAGCTAAACGTGCTTGCTGATTTCCAATCGCTCTTCCCATTGTTTTAGAAATCTCCAATGATATTTTTCCAGCTGCACTGACGATATCATCAGTGCCCTTGCCTCTTGTAAGACCACGCCCCTTCCTCTTCAAAGAATGAGAATCTATAGACATTAGGATGATTTTATATCAATTGAATGTATAAACAAAAAATGAGATTTCTATCAATTAAATGTATATGTTAGGATGATTTTATATCATAAACATTAAGATAAATGATTACCGTTGGAATAGAGAATGGTCTCATGGGTCAATGTGGTTGCTTGTGATGAATTAAGTTGAGGCTAAGGCTGAGCTTGAGGTTGAGATAATGGGGCAGGAACCTGAAGAGGTTCAGTTAATGGAGTAGGAACTTGGACATTACTTGTCTGAGACAATGGATCCTTGCATGATGCCTTCGACAAGAAAACGTCTGAAGGTGGGTTGTATAATGTACTAAGCACTCTATTTTTCCTGCCAATTCTTGTTCGAGAAGCCATTATCTATCAAGAAAAAAAAAGGATCTGGACCTTTAAGTATTCAGACTTATCAAAAATACAAAATTAGTAGGAAATCAAAGCAACAGAGTTCAAAATTTTACTTCCGACATACAATCTCCCTCCCAAGTATTCAGGCAGGTGTTGCAGAAAAGTCGTATCCACAAATAATGATGAGACTTCAGTTAGATTGAATTGAATTTAAGGATTCCAGTAATTGAAGTTGTCGAAGTCTGAGGCATCATCCAGATACTGTGCATTACAGTATATTATGTAGTAATGCATCATCCAAACTTCTGTTAGATCATTTCTTCTATTTCTACCTTTATACTGAAATTATACTTTGGACATTATTATTCATTCCTATATATTGGTTTTAAGCATTTTTTAGGAGACTTTAGTGTTTCCAATATATTGGAGGTAGAGTTGAAGGAATGTGTTTTTCTTGAATTAACTTCTCTGGCATAATTGTTTATGCACTAGACATGCACCCCATCTCGTACATTTTGTGTCTAAATATGACTTTTATTGTGAGATCTTGGCTTGTGTATTGAGTGTAATTTAAATAATCAATGCAAATCATGTAATGGCCAAATCGATCAAATCGTTAATTAAAACTTTTTAGGCATTATAGGTTTTGTAGATGATATGACTGCGGATTGACTTCTTTCTTAGACTTCACTCAGGGGTTAGGTCCATTGCTTTCTGCCAGAGGGCAAGGCATTATGTCATGGATAGCAGATGATAAATTCAAGTTGGAAGACAAATCGACACCAATGAGGTAATCTTTATTCTCCATTATATAAAAAATGAAGTTCTACTTGTATATTATTCTTTTCTAGCTACACGCAGAGTTTGTTAGAAAGAGAGAACTACAGTGCTAAAATTTCAATCAGCTCAAGGCCTGGGAGGAGTCTAATTTTCTATCAGCAACAGGCTCTAAAAGGCTGATCAGGTTTTAAAAAAAAACTAACAAGAGTTTGAGGTCACTGTTAAACTATAGGATAATCGTTAGAACTAACGGGAGCAAACACATTACACCCATTTTCATTAGTTCAAAGTAGGACTATAGGACCAGAAATTTTCCTTAACAGAACCCAAATCTTGCAACCTCTGAATCACAGCAAATAAAAACAACACGTTATAAACGTAACAGCATGTAATTTACAGTAACTATAAAACCAGACACATTTACAGCAAAGAAAAACATTTACAGCAAAGAAAAAAATCTTGAGCAACAGACACAACATGTTATTCATAATTTCTAAATGTTTGATTCTTCAAAAAAAAACAGGTTATAAACGTCAAAAAGCAACAGATTATTCGTCAAAAAGCAACAGGTTATAAACGTCATGCAACTAGGATGAATTTATTGGTAGAAATCTATTCATCATCAGATGGGAAAACGGATCTGTTCACCTACTTGGATCGTGAATTCTTGTATGAACGACCTTTGATTAACGACCAAGAGAATCAACATGAAACAAAGATATGAAAATAAATTAGATGAAGAAACCGAAAATAAAATAGATCAAGAAGAAACCGAAAATACAAAATAGATCAAGAAGAAACTGAAAATACAAAATATAAAATTGAATCATAGTCTCGAGAACTTACAAAATGAAGCTGAAAACGTGCAGGAAAAAATGAAAAACTCCCTAGTAATACTTATAGATAGAGATGATGAAAATAAAGAGGGAAGCAAAAATTTTCCCTCCAGATTAATGGACCATTGGTGTTACCCCTTTATTTATGGATTTATTTAAAAAGGGAAAAAAAAAGGTTTAAAAGTATTGGTATACCCTCCTTTTATGGATTTATTTAAAAGGAAAAACGTTTTTGGTTTGCACTTTAGAGGAGGGAAAATAAACCTATAACAATCCCATTTTTTCGAGTAGGAGTATGTAATGATATAAGACTTCGATTTTATTTTATAAAAATTTAATTTTATAATTCAAAAACATTATTAATTTTTGTGATTCATATAGTGACATACAGTTGATCATGTTAGATGTAGGACGATTGGGGTTAGAGTTTGAAGGATAATTGAACAAGAGAATGGGAAAAAGGGGGCAAGAAAACAGGTGTTAACTTCAAACGGGCATAACTTTTAGCTCAAACGTCAGAATTTCTATTATAATATGTTTTCGGAAACGGGAAGCGGAGCCCCATGCCGTGGCAACCCGGCAAAGCCCGGTTGAGGTCGTTTTCAACCTCAAAATCGCAGTTAAAGTTTGGTCGGCAGTCAATCAAAATTTTTCCAATTGAATTAACATCATTCCATTTTGAACTAAAATTGTTCTTCTTGGTGGATTCCAATTTTCGTCCTATGCTGGTAAATCTTATACTTCCGTTATGCGTCAAGGTTACTATTGAAGATCAAAGCAACATATTTGGAATGCTCGGGTGGTCGGCGTTCGGAGAAAATAGCGTAACTTTTGCATACGGTGTCTATTTTGGGCCATAACCCCATTCCGAAAAGCTAGCAACGATTCAGAATGATGGATTTAAAACGTTTGAAGTCATTCGCTAGTCAAAACGTTACTTAAAGTTTCTTAGTTCAATATTTTCACTATTTATTTATTTTACTTTGTTATCCATCATGTTCGCATTGAAGAGCCTAAAAGGTATTGTAGGATTGTTCATGAAATAAGAAAAACGTTTGTTTTCTTAAGTTCAATTATTTATTACAAGTGCATTTCAATTACACTCACTATTCTCCGACATACTCCCAAACCTAGTAAAAAGATACTGATATAGTGAATTTATAGGAATCAAAGGCGAACACTAGACAGACAATTCGTCGTTTCTCACTATGCTAAGAATTGTTACCTTTATTGTCTTACTAATTTGGATATTATTGCCTGGCCATCGACCCTCCATAACATTATCAGTGAATAAGTTGTGGATTGCTTAACACTTGCCAAGACACGACCAACCGTTATGAAAAATAACCCAGGATTAGAGCTAATATTGACCTGTAAGGTTGAATTTCAATTGAACTTATAGTTTTCAGATTAAATTAGTGATCTCCGAGAAGTATCCCTCCTCAACATGTTGCCTTGTCCACTGCTAGTTACATGAGACAATTCAAAAAGCGTTTACTGTAGTAAATTATCTTTAGTATAAATTCATGCAAGTAAACAGAATTCCATACTCGATCTCAAAGATACATATAGAATTCCATACTCGATCTCAAATATTTTGGTTACTTTGTTTTAAAAATATTTTGGTTTAAAAATATTTTTGTTTTAAAAATATTTTTATTATATTTTTGTTATATTTTTTTTTAAATATTTTTGTTTTAAAAATATTTTTGTTATATTTTTGTTTTTTTTTAAATATTTTTGTTTTAAAAATATTTTGGTTACTTTGTTTTAAAAATATTTTGGTTACTTTGTTTTAAAAATATTTTGGTTGACGCCACACGGTTTGAGTGGAAACCGATTTTTACATCCTTGTTCTAGACATTCCAAAACGCCATTCACAATTGAGTGGAAACCCAACGGCCATTTTCTCTCATTTCAGTGGAAACCCAACAGCCATTATCTCTCATTTTCGATTTCACTACCATCTCTCTCTCATTTTCGATTTCGATTTCACTCTCATTACACTCTCAGAACAGATTCCAGCATTTTAAAAATCTGCATTTGAACCCGTTTGAACCAATTGAACAGATTCCAGCTTCATTCAGTATTTCATTCCAGATTCCAGGATTTCAGAACAAATTCCAGGAATGCTAAACAGATTTCAGTAGGCATTTTGAAAATCTGGATTATCAGTTCATGCCACACGGTTTGAACCCGTTTCAGTAGGCATTTTGAAAATTTGGATTATCAGTTGACGCCACCACGCCACACGGTTTGAACCCATTTGAACCCATCTGAACCAAACAGGGCTAAGTTTCATGATGTCTCCAATTTATGGCTCCGACTCATTCTTCATTTTTCCTCACCGTTTTTTTTGTGGGTACAGGTACAGCAGACGAAACACAATGAATTCTTACGCATAAGTAGTTTGATTCTCACTTTGTAAGTGCTTCTTTTTCATTTTTCCAATGCTTGCATATAAATGATTTTATGAAGTTGATTTCTCGGATTTTCATTTGGTTATCGATGAAGTTTCAACTCAATTGGGATAAAGAAGTGCCCATGTTTGAAAAATTCTCTTGAATTTGGTTAGATAAGAAGCGATTTTTTGTATTTGTAAATTAAATGAAGAAATTGGTTTTGAAATTTCGTTGTTGTTCAAATTTTAATTTTGTTTGGGAAGAGCTTAGTGGGCTACTGTTTAATTGTTTATTTTTATTTTTATTTTTAGCAAGGCAGTTTCAGGCATTGAATCAGGGCCTTTTTGAACTTGTGCTCTTGGAAATCGTATCTGGTGCTCTTGATCCAATTTATTTAATATAGCTGAGTGATCCTAAATGGAGAATTGGAACGTTTTCATCAACGGATCATTTCATGTTTGTTTAGATTTGGCAAGTAAATGTTACAAGTCGAGATTCAAGGGTTGATTGCTTACATAAGCTTCGAGATATTCTTAGTTTATGATTGGGTTATTTGTACGTCTAACTTCGAGCACTCTCAATATCTGAATGTTGAAGGGAAGACAAAAGATACGGATAAGGCTAGATTGGATTTGCAAGATATGAATATTAGAAAAGAATTGCATTTAAAACCACATGGTAATGGATTTATGAAACCTCATGCTTCTTACATATTAACGTTGCAGGAAAAAAAAATATTTTGCAAGTTCTTGAAATCTGTGAAGTTTCCTGATGGATATGCATCAAATATTTCTAAATGTGTACGTGAAAATGAAGGCAAAATATCAGGTTTGAAAACTCATGATTGTCATGTGCTGTTACAACAACTTCTTCCCATTGTTATTCGAAAATTTTTGCGAAAGGAAGTGTGTACTGCAATTGTAGAGCTCTGTTGTTTTTTTAAACAATTATGTTCAAGAACATTGAATATAAATGATTTAGAGAAATTGGAAGAAGGAATTGTTATAACTTTATGTAACTAGAACGAATTTTCCCACCAGCATTTTTTGATGTAATGGTTCATTTAGTTGTTCACCTACCTGAAGAAGCAAAACTTGAAGGTCCCGTTGCATTTAGATGGATGTATCCAATTGAAAGGTAATTGCTAATATTGCATATATATATATATATACACTTATACTTGTTCGTTGGCTTATTATTTTCAAAAACTTTTCATGTAAATTTTGATGACAGAATATTAGGTCGATATAAGAGTTATGTTAAGAATAAAGCTCGACCCGAAGGATCAATTGCTGAAGCATATATTGTTAATGAGTCTTTAACTTTTTTCTCGATGTATCTCAACGACATTGAAACAAGATTTAATCGACTTGAGCGCAATGACGATGGTGGGACTCCATCTGCAAGCTTGTCTGTTTTCTCTCAAAATACTAGACTATTAGGTCATGCAGAACCAAAGTTACTTTCGAAACAGGAAATTGATAAAGCCCATTGGTATGTCCTAAATAATTGTGATGAAGTTCGGCAATATTTAGAGTGAGTTCTTAATCAACTTTTAAATTTTTTTGCTATTAATTACTAATGTATTGTAGTATTTAATTGAATGTTCCTTTTGTAGTGAACATATGGAGCTATTGCAACAACAAAATCATAACAATTTGGAACAAAAACAAGAAGAATTGTTTCTTGGATGGTTTGCTTCACGTGTAAGTTATAATGCATGTATTATTTATTTATTAATGCAACGTATCATTCCTGGATGGTTGAAGGTATATTGATTAATATTTTTTGTTAGCACAGATAACGAGATTATATAATCAAAAAGATTCAGTTGTGAGCAAAGAATTGTATGCATTAGCATGTAAACCGGATTTTAGAATATTTTCCTATTCGGGTTGTATTGCTAATGGGGTACGATTCCTTGTTAAAGATCGAGATGATTGTCTTACAACACAAAATAGTGGGGTGATGGCGCCGGGAGATGACTACCGCGTCACTTTGTTCCAGTGTAATTGGTATGATAATAATCCAAAACAAAAAAGAACAGTTGTAGATTACCATCTTACTTCTATCAATGTGAATCGCAAATGGTACATGGATGATTCCTACATACTTGGCATCCAAGCACAACAGGTATTTAATATGGATGATCTAGTGTTGGGTCCACAATGGAAGGTAGTGGAAAAGGTACAACATAGAGGCATATGGGACATTCCTGAAAAAAAAAATGAGGGTAGTGAGCAAGTAATATTTCAGGAAAATGAATCATCAGATATTGTCTTGGAAATACAACAGGAAGATCTTGGTACTCAAGTATGCCATAAAGAAGATGTAGATCCAGATATTATTTAAAATGAAGCACTAAATAAAAATATGAATAATGTTATATATGATAATTCGGAAGAGGAAGATGATACATTGAATGAATATTACAGTGAAGATGAGAAATCTCTAGATAGTGAAGATGATAATGCTGATAGTGATATTGGTAAGTATAATGAATCGTGCTCTTTTTTTTGCATAATGTTTTTCTATTATATTTTATAATGACTATCTACATTTTTCCTTTCCTACGTAGATTCGAGTACTGACGATGCATCTATCGAGAGTTGATAAGATTTCTTTATTGACATTTAAGGTTAGAGCAACTGACTATTGAGATATATTTGATTGCTTATTATGATGATTGTTGATCTTGTCGTATAGCAATTACTCAAATATTATTGTGGAGTTTGGGTGTCCCGTGAGGTTTTTGTTATTTCTTCCATATTTATAGTTCTATTTTCTATTTTTCAAGTTTGGTGAACTATTCTAAGTATTTGTTTTGATCTTGGAGGTAATCAAGTTGTGTAGTGGATTTTCTTTTTCCTTTTTATGTTGTCTTAGATTGTAATTGAAAGATTTGAGCTCTAGAAGCAATTGGTTTTAAATTGCAACTTTTATAAAGCTTAGTCTTACTTTGGATCAACTGAACAATTAATTGTTTATAATTATGTAATTGGTGGCACATTTTCTGTATTATTAGGATATTCGTTTTATTTGTTGTGTATACAATGCAAGTTTCCATTTTGTTTTTTATAAAATTGAATTGCAGATTGTAGATTGTGTTAAATTTTGGATTGTGAACTGTGCAAAATTTAGCCTTCGATCCGTGATGGTTATGATTGATCTGTGATTTATCTTTGTAATGTTTATTGGTAAGTAGTAGGAAACTTGTTTAGCTAATGATTGAGACATTTCTTAGGTGATTTGTTTCTGTCTGGATGGTCTTTAGTTGTTAGTATTTGGAAGGAGTTCTAAGGAACTTTCGGGTTGCTTATGGTTCGAAGGTCCGAATTGCATACCAGGTAGATGATATTTTTGTTATTCTAAAAAGACTTGCCTAGTTTTTTTGTAACAATTTGTTAATAATTTATTTGTTTGCCCTACATTAGGGGGTTCCAGGTACTTATTATGAGGCTGTTGCAGTAAAATTTTATCCGAAGTGCGAAAATGTCCCATGTCATTAGTTTGAGACTGCATTCGTGTAATAATTTTTCACAAATGCCCATTTAGATTTTCTCAATCATCTTAACTACGATTTGCTGCTCCGTCATAAATTGATCTATATTTATTTCGTTAATAGTAATATGATTTTTTTTTTCATTTCATAAAGTCGCGAGTTATTTCTAATAAGGTAAGTTACATTTTCATATAAATGTGCACCACAGTAATGATTCCATTGCGACTAAATAAATCTAAAATTATGTGTTTAGAATAAAATTTTTTGTTCAAAATTATGTGTGTAAATTGAATCAATTAGGCGATAATTGTACATCGTTGAAGCGATAAACACTGTGTTGCGGAATAAATTTAACTACGAGCAAAGCTTGACACAAAAATAAATGTTTATTGTCACAAAATACTTTGCGTAGTAATTTTATATGTTGTAAAATAAAATATGTGACGTATATAAATAATCACGAAATAAATTAGGCACGATAGACTCTTTGTGTTAATTCATATTTTCTGCGGCAAATAAATAGTGTTGTTATGTTGTTAATGCGATGAATAGTTGAAAGTTATCACAAAATACGTTCGGCGACTCAACATTCGAAACAAACATATTTGTCGTAAAAACTTTATTGGAACATTAGTTGCGACAACCCTTTAAATTTTTCACGACATATATACATTGCGACGACATTATAGCTACAGTTATTGTGTTGCCATTTCATATTTTCCGCGTCAAACAAATAGTGTCGCAATTTTGTTACTGCGATGAATGGTCGAAAGTTGTCGCAAAATACTTTCGGTGACTCAACATTCGAAACAAACACATTTGTCGCCCTTTAATTTTTTCGCGACATATATACATGGCGACGACATTATGGCTACAAATATTGTGTTGCCATTTCATATTTTTCACGTCAAACAAATAGTGTCGCGATTTTGTTACTGCAATGAATGGTCGAAAGTTGTCGCAAAATACGTTCGGTGACTCAACATTCGAAACAAACACATTTGTCGCCTTTTAATTTTTTCGCGACATATATACATTGCGACGACATTAGTGTTGCTATGTTATTAATGCGACGAATGGTCGAAAGTTATCACAAAACACGTTCGGCGACTCAACATTCAAAACAAACACACTTGCATCCGAATCCGAAACCCCGATAATATGGGCAAAATTTTAAAAAAATTTTTAATTTTTTCGACAATAAACATTGCGACGACTTATGGCTCCAAATATTGTGTTGCCATTTCAATTTTCGCGTCAAACAAATAGTGTCGCTATTTTGTTACTGCGATAACTGGTCGAAAGTACTCGCAAAATACTTTCGGCGACTCAACATTCGAAACAAACACTCTTGTCGCCCTTTAATTTTGGATGCTGTAGATTATCTGTCTCCTAAGTACCTGAACACAACTATTCCAGATTTAGCAAGAGTGTCAAGTACCGATCTTGTCATTTTTACTGGTAAGAAGTCTGTATTCTGATGAATACAATTATGTCCCCTTTACCTTAAAAGAGAGGATGCTGATTTTACTGTTCATCTCGTGACTCTCTTTCACACTCGAACTGGTTTTGTACTGTTCGTTCAATAGATTTTGTTGACCAAGACAATCAATACGGCCGACTTCATTTTATTTTATTTAATGTAAATATCAATTGGATTTATCCTTTTTTTATGTTGTCATTTTGCACCAGTTAGTTTACTGTTCATCTGATCGATTTTGTTGACTGTTCAACACCAATCAATACGGGCCCACTGCATTGAATGTAAATATATCAATTGGCTATCATTTTTTCCCCTTTCACTTTAAAAAATAGGATCCTAAGTTTACTGTTCATGCGCCCTCTCACACATGAACCGATTATGTCCAATTTGATAGATTTCACACATGAACTATTATATAATTATTACCTTTTTATATATTAACACACCGATTATGTAATGTATAAAGTAAATTTGTTTTTTATTTTAAATAAAAACGAAAGATTTAAATATTGAGAATATATATCTTTAAAAAATATGCTAAAGCAATTATCGTACGTGACAATTTTTTTTTTTTGGTAATTGCAAATGAAGCATAAAATAGGGAAAATATGTACTATTAAAATTAAAATTGTCTGGCATATTAATTTTGCTACAATGATTTTTAATATTTTCATTAATTGAATTGATTTGATTTTCCAAAAAAAAAATATATATATTAATAAAGTTTTGGATATTACTCCCCGTGCTTCCACGGGGAGTTTCGTTCTCCCCGTGCGCGCCCGGGGAAACCCAAACTCCCCGTGCACGCACGGGGAGTCACATATATTCCAAAAAAAATTTCTTTCCTTTTTGTAATACGAGTCAGACTTATTTATTAATATAACACGTAAATACATTACACAAATTTTACATGTATATTTATTTAGCACATAGTATATAAATTTCACAAATCATTTTAACAAGATTGCTAGACAGTTTTCATTAACTTCATTAGCGTAGAATTTTTTATAATGTAATAAAGTAAATTTGTTTTTAATTTTAAATAAAAACGAAATATTTAAATATTGAGAATATATAGGTTTAAAAATATACTAAATAATATATACTTAGCAATTATTATACTGGACAATATATATATATATATTTTTGGTAATTATAAATGAAGCATAAAATAAAAAAAATATGTACTATTTAAATTAAAATTGTCTGGCATATTAATTTTGCTACAATAATTTTTAATATTTTCATTCATTGATTTGGTTTGATTTTCCAAAAAAAAAAAAAAATTAATAAATTTTTGGATATTACTCCCCGTGCGCGCACGGGGAGAACCAAATTCCCCATTCTTGACGTTAATTTATTATATCCCCTTTACTTTAAAAGATAGGATGTTAAATTTACTATTCATCTCGTGTACTCGTTTTCACACTATCCTACCCTACTTCCGGTTCTTCTACAGTACACTCATTACGGGCCCTCTGCAATTAATGTAAATATCAATTGGCTGTCATTTTTTTTATTTGTCATTTGACACCAATTAGTTTACTGTTCATCTCATATCCTTCATTTGAATTTAGCACACTCGTTTTCACACGCGAACTGATTGGGAATTGGTTTTGTACTGTTCATGTATGTATGTATAGTCAATAAAAAACACAGAAAATCCAAAAAAAAAAAAAAAAAACTTTGCCGACTTCCTATGAAAACAAATCTGCAAACCGACTGCACAATGCACTAAATGCATTTCAATGACACAGTTTCTTCTTTCTCGATTAGTCAATAAAAAACACAGAAAAAAAAATGCGAACTTCATATGAAAAAAATATCTGCAAACTAAATATCTTCACAATCACAATTATGCCGACGTAGTTATTAAACCGAATTGCCACTTATATACATGCAAATATATTCAAACCAATTGCAATAACACAGTATTTCGATTTCATTTCAAGCATCAAATAAATTATTAGCTTTATCAACTCACAAGAAAAGAAGCAGAATTTGAAATTGAAGGACGCAAGTTCGTTAGACAAAAGTGTTTCTGTTGATATTTGAAATTTCTCAATTGATATTTGGAATTTTGCTTTATGATATTTAGTTATTTCTATTGTGATTTTATTTAATTGAAATAAGAAAGTCTTGTAATTGCATGAATGTTTCGTTGAAATTTTTTTTTTTTTTTAATCATAGGATATTGAAGTAAAATTTTGTATTAGGAAAATGTTTATTTGCAAATATGTTTTTGTATTACGAAATTGTTTGTTTGATGATAAATAATCTATTCTAAAAATGGAAAAGAAATAGTATTTTAATCTTTAATGAAAACGGAAACATTGTTTGTAGTATTTTTTTAATCATATTCATGTAAAATTTTGTATTAGAATGTTTGTTTGCAAGTAAAATTTTGTATTAGAAGAACGTTTGTTTGATGATAAATAATCTAATATAAAAATGGGAAAAATTAGATTTTTCATCCTAAGCTAGAAATTAAAAAATAAAAAAATTCATACTCCCCGTGCGCGCACGGGGAAATCGCATCTCCCCGTGCGCACACGGGGAGTTTATAACTCCCGTGCGCGCACGGGGAGATGGCAACTCCGTTCATCGCAGGGGAAATCCATCTCCCCGTGCGCACACGGGGAGTTTAAGTGTTTTTGTTTTTTTTTTTTTCTTTTTTTTTCCTCAATACAATTGTCAATTGTGTGGAATGGACCTAGGCGATGACTTCTTCCACCACCACGACGGTGCCCTAGACTCTTTCACCACTGACCCAATTTTCTCTTCTTTCCTCTCCCCGAATTTCAATCCCGCCCAAATCTCCTCCGCTGTTCTATCCGCCGGCTCTGCTGCCTCTCGTATCGAAAAGCTCCAGGAAGGCCTACACCTCCTCGACAACCAGCTCTGCCACGAGTTCCTCTCCCACCACCAGGACCTTGTCAACCATCTCTCCTCCCTCAAGGCCTCTGAATCTTTCCTCTCCTCTCTCCGCTCCTCGCTATCATCTCTCAAGTCGGGGATTGATAAGCTCAATGGCGATATCATACCCCATGTTTACGGCTCCATCCCATTCGTCGGCTCCTGGGTCTCCTCAAAAGCCGTGAGTTTGTATCGTCTTTCCCAATTTTCAAGTTCAATTACTTCAGCAGTTAAATTTATTTGAAAGGTTATCCGATTAGAGAACTGTTGTTTTTCAGTTTCGGATATTATTATGCATTTTGTTGATAAGTGTTTCTGGGCTTAAAATTACAAACACTTTGCTGGCTTAACTTCTATTTTATTCCAAAATTAATCACAGGACTTTTAGTTGTGTTTTTGAAAGTAAAAGTAATAGAATTGCTTGCTTATACGATATTCTAAAAGAATCGTGCTATGTAAATAATGCATTAGTCTTGCGAAAAAAATAAGCATTTCTGCAAATTTGGATGATGTCATCAATGCAAAAACGGGGGGTATAAGTCACCTAAGTCAGCAATTTCATTAATTTCAAAAGAACAGAGGTAGACAGAGTGCCTGAGCTGAAAAAAGAATGAAAGTTAATTGACTAATTTGAAAAAAAAAATAAAAAAATTCAGTGATTAATTATGTTTTCAACTCAATGTTGCTGAGTCGGGTGTTTTTGTAATTTTCATTGGTTGAAATTTGTTAGTGATTCTCCTTCTTTTAGTTGCTAATATATTTTTGCAAAAATCAGCTGCGAATACACCTTTATGTGGGTATTATGTTTCGTTATTACTCCTAACCACGGTAATTACACCCAACATATAAGCAGGATAATTTTCTCCATTTTAGTATTCTTGTAAAATTGAAGATTTAATTATCATTTGCTTTTGTACAGAGACTTTGGATTTTAAATTTCTGTTGAAGCCGAAATATAGTAGCTCTCAATGAGGTCTTTATATAGAATGTGGGGTTTTTTAGGTATCAAATGTTTTTATGATTCTTTCTCCTTGTAAGATTTATTTCGAGTTCCTCCCTGTGCGCGCACGGGAAGTTAATTGCTCCCCATGCGTGCACGGGAAGTTTTTTTGTTTTTGTTTTGTCTTCTTCTTTCCATTTAAGGCGGTGGGTGGAGAAAATTATAGAAATATTATTCAAGGTAGAGAAGAGAAGTGAGTGTTATTATTAATATTATTATATGATTATTATTGTTTTTATTTTTAATTGGTAAGATTATGTGTAGGATGTTCAGTTATAAAATAAGTTTGTTTTTATTTTTAAATTAAAATAGTGAGTTTTATATTATTAAGGAATAGTTTTTTCCACAATTGTGTAAACAAATAAAAAAAAAATTCTCCCCGAGCGTGTACAGAAAGAAGCAATTCCCCGTTCGCGCACGGGGAGAAACAATTCCCCCATTCGCTCACGGGGAGAATCAAACTCCCCGTGCGCGCACGGGAACCTTTTTTATTTATCGTAAAGCACAGCCTCCCCCCCCCCCACCCCCACCCCTTCTCTCTCTGTCTCTCTCTCTCCATAGTCATTCCACCGTGTAACTTTCTCAAAACCCTTTCCTTTACCTTTCCCTTTTCATTTCTCTCCAAGAGCATCTAAAAACTGTTGATTATTCAGTTTTATAAACACAGCCATAACCTTTCTTGTAATATGTTCGAAGAAGCCAAGAGTTGAACCGTCTGGTGGCCCCTTCACACGTGAGTTCCTCTGTTTGTCTTCTTTCTTCATAAAATTATAGTAATTGTTGCTGGTTAATTACTACCGAAGGCCATCACCCACTGGAAAGCGACAATCAAGTTCGGCGGTGGCTAGGCGAATTTCGATGTCCCCTGGCCGATGGTTGTCGAGTAGGATGAAACTCACACCAACAGTGGACTTTCCTGGGAAGAAGAAGATGGCTATTATTGCAGCTGTGACAAAGTTTTAGAGGCCCTTGTGGGGCCTGCAAAACTGGGCGGGAAGAGCTGGGATAAAGGACCAGCTCTGGCTGGCGGAGGTTCTTATAAGCAGAAAGAAAAGGCTTTAACAAAGAATAGACCGGATTTTAAGCCTATTTTGAGAACTCAGGTTAGTTCCTCTTTCGAATTTCTGTAAATTTATACCAATTTCTTTATGTCAATACATAACAATGCATAAGCGAGATCATAATTCTGGTTAGTTGATGAATCCATGTTTGATTTGTTGAATTTTACTCTTACCAGAGGATAATTATTGTGATTAGAACGAGTTAAAAATATTTAGGGTGCCAGATGAATAATCATATATTAGCTTAAGTATTAATTTTAAGAAAGCACCACAACATCCTCAAAATGTAAGTATATAATTATTTTTCTCAATTTTTTCTCCTTTAAATTGTAGCTGTTGTTCACTAATAAAAAAATTCCTTCAAGAATTTGCCTAATTTATTCTTATTTTTCAAAAAATTAATTTTTTTTCTTGGTAGTTGTACTTATGAATTGATACATCTGAATCTTGGAAGGGAAAGAAGATGAAATTGCAGGGAACCAAATTACAAACAATAGAGAAAGCCACAACAAGAGAAACAAATGGACCTTACTACAAGATGTACTCAAATTCTCCAATTTTTATAAAATTAAGCTTAACTTTCATGTTTTAATTTTTTTCTTTTTCTTGAATTGGCAGGTTGATGAGCTGAAGAAGAAACAAAGCATCGAGTATTGTGTAGCAAGTATTTCCTATTAGTTTAATTCCGCATTACTTTAGATCTGTCTCTATGCCTTTTCTACTACCACATTGGATTTCATTAGTTCTCGTTTGGCATAGGCAAAAGGACTAATGGCATAATTGGTAATGATTGTTAAGTAAATTGGAAATTGGGGGCTAATGATAGGTTCATCATACTTCATTGTAACCAATCTTATGAACCTATGATTGTGTGTGTGATCTGTGATGTTGTAGACTTTAGAACTTCTAGCTGAATTAGTTGTTTTGGAAGAGGAGGTTGTTTGACTTGAGGAACAAGTTGTGTATTTTAGACAAGGTCTCTTTCAAGAAGTTGTTTCCATAGCCTCTCGGACGAATTCAGAGGATTCGATCGGTTCATTTAGTGATTCGTTGATTACTACTACAAGAAAAAGTCACTCAAGATCTTATCTCAAATAGAAGTTAATCCGGGTTCATCCTTGGCAATGCCTTCACAATCTTTAACTAGATGTGCTTCCAGTCGAAGGTTATTATCATCTGATGGTGTTTTCAATGGCACGAGGAATTGCACATAGAGGCCAGCAAATGGAAAGCAATAATAGGTGTATATGTTAAGAAAGCAAAAATTGATTACGAGTATGACGATATCATTGCAGTGTAGAACTGTAGAACAGGCAAAAGGAAGTTCTTCTGGTTCTCCATAGGACAAAATGTTTGATGTTGAAAAGGAGACAAATAAAAGTAAACTTACATTAGTTTTTAAAAAAAATTAGGTGGAGTTTTTCTACGGTGTAGTTTTTTTACCCCTCCTGATAGTGTTTTTTTAATCATATTCAAGTAAAATTTTGTATTAGAGTTTTTGTTTGCAAGTAAAATTTTGTATTAGAAGAATGTTTATTTGATGATAAATAATCTAATCTAAAAATGAAAAAAATTAGTTTTTTCGTCTTACGCTAGAAATTTAAAAAAAAATTAATTTCAAACTCCCTATGTGTGCACGGGGAGATCGAATCTCCCCGTGCTGGCACGGGGGGTTTAAGTGTTTTATTGTTTTTTTTTTTTAATTTTCATTTCATCCCCTATCCTTTAAATATCTTCCTTGAAAGGTTATTTTCCTCTCCAGGTCGCCTCTCCTCTTGCAGTCGCCTCTTCGAAGAACACATACCCTTACAGTCTATCTTCATTTGATTCGTTTTGGAGGGGGAACAACGAACTTCGGTAAGTCATTTGATTTCATCTATTTTGCCGGCAAACTCCCCTACCTTCGCTTCCAATCTTCTTCCCTTTCTCCATAATCATACAAAACCAAACCCTAGGACGGAGAAGATGGCAAAATCTTAGAAGCAAGATCCGGCCCATGCCGTGGCTTCGGGAAATTTTCCAGACGAACACTTGTATCCGCTTTCCAACGCCTCATCAACACACTTAGTACCTCCAAAGCACCAGACCAAACCAAGATTACAGAAGTATGTTTTCTGGAAATGTTTTGCGATTTGTGTACTTCTTTTGAAACTATTTTTGTCGTTTGGTGAAAAATAGGATCGGTTCGAAATTGATTTTTGAATTTCGTTTGTAGTTGCTTTATTTTTGTCTGTTTGCTATATGCAAGTTAAAAAAATTTCTTTCAGGAAACAAATTTGTTGAACATTTTAATATTTTTCTTGAAGTTTTTTTATTTTTCTGCCATCTAATTTCTTAAGAAACATCATAAAACTAGCTCAATTCTTGCTAGGGCGTTGTGAAAGAGTTTGGCAATCCTTGGAGATGAAACTCTAGCCAGACTGCTTTGCTTCCTTCCTGGCACTTCGGAAATGGAATGTTTGCTTTGGTTCTGTAGTAATTGTTTTTTGTGATTTTTTGAATTTGAATTTTGTAGAGAATGGATCCATCTGAAGTGGGCTATCATCGAAGAAGAGCATCAGCTGGTTCTTAAAAATGTCTGCAGGCTGATTGTAATCTAGCAAGCAACAATTCTCTTCATACTTGCTTAATAGAGGTATGGCAAATGCTATTTTCCTTCGTATTTATCCAATATTTTGCTATTAAATGTTAAAAAGTTAATTGTAATACCTATTTTTTTGCCTTCAATACAAGACGATATCAATTATTTCTGGCAAGTTGTACAAATTAGACTGGTGAAGAAAGCAAACATTATTGGCAATGGTTTTTCTTGTATTGTCAAGTGAATTCTGGCAGATTCATTGCAGTTAAAGTACTCCAAATCCTTCCCTAAATTCATGCTCTTTAAGTGATGTATAATAGTGGGGTAATAGCCTTTGGAGCCACCCGTTGGCCTACTAAGAAATGATTTCTCGTATTGGACAAATTCATTGGTTAACATGGTTTAATTTTCCTGTGGGTGCCACCAAAGCCAACATGTCGAATATTTATTATTTTAACATTTATCGACTTTTATTGTTCACACTTTCGTGTCTCGACCATGTCTCTTGTTTATATTGCTTTCATTGTCAACTGTTTAGTTTGAAGACGTGCACATAGTGTCCCGTTTCTAATTTATTCTTAACACGATCTTGATAATGAACAGAAAAAGAGGTTTCATTACTTATGGCCGTGGCACTTTTTCAAGCTGCCTCTATTGGTCCTCTGATTAAATTGGCTATTAATTTTGACCCAAGGTATGTACCGTCGACAAGTCTGTATGGTTTCTGAGTTTCATTCTGCATCAGTTATTACTTCAATAATCCACTTACTTGTGTCTAAATTTCTGTGGATACCGTATTACTTCGGAATTTAATCAGTTGTATTTAAGTTCTTCTGTCTTTGGAAAAAAAAAATCCTTGAAATGTTTTGAGCAATAATTTTCATGGAAGGAGAAATAGGATAACCATTAGAGAGCATGAAAATACTTGGTGTTGAAAAGGAATATGTTACAATTTTTTTAGTACAAGTACTGTGATTATAATGGCTACATAACACTTTTGCAGAATTTCTTGATGATATTTTACAGTTGGATAGATAAATAGATAGTGTTTTGATGTATACGTGTGTCATTCCCTTGGTTGCTAACTTAATCAAACTTTATTGTTTCACATGGCGGAGATATTGTTGTCGGAAGTGTGCTTTAGAAACTTTCCAATTGGACCCTGCAAAATGTGGAGGTAAACAGTTTCCCTGGTAGATTTAATGCTATTTAGTATTTAGTGTATTTTTGACACACTGACAAATTGAGAACTCCCTTTATTTTTTATTATCACTCCTCTATTAAAAAAGAGAGAACCTTGATATTTGTCCTATTTGAAGATAATAGGCAATGTTGAATGTAGATGAGATCAATTTACCTTTGTTATTGCTTAATGCACCATACTTTACTTGGTAAAATAATGTTTCAACATTTCAAATTTTTGCCACTTAGCATTTTTTAGTTGTCTAATATATATTTTTTACAATTTTATTAATGTTACAAAAACCAATGTGTTTAAACCCGATCCAGTCAATTGTGAGGTATAAACAATATATTAAAACAACCACTTGGGTGGCTCAACTGATTTTCCCCTCTCTTCCCCTTTCCTTTTTTCTTTGATTTCTCTCTATATACTGCTTAATTTCCACAAATGTTCCATCCCAAAATTTTTAAACCTTTTGTTTTTGTTTTTTCTTTTGAAGAGGCTTGAGGTTTTCATCTTCGGGAACGAGATTATGATCCAGAGAATGATTTAAAAAAGATTTTTTGGTGAGTAAATAGAAACTTTTCCTACGAATCAAAGGTTTAGCGGTTGGATTTTAGTGTTTGCAAACACCGGCACTGATCGTATACACCTTCTGCACATCTTTTGGATTTAAGCAATTAGATCAAATAGAGAAACTGATTACTGCAACTGCTTACGAATATGGTGAGTGATTTTTCCTTTACTTGGTACTGTAGACATTTGGATTTTCAGAGTACTGCGGAAGCCGACGGGCTACTTGGGGATTCAGGTTAGGACCACAGATTCGAAAAAGGATCGTCAACCCGTTTCTCCAAGTACTTCGGAGGTAATTTTCGTTTAGGTTTATGAATGCAATTTTAAAGATTAGTAATTTTTTTTTAGTGGAAATGACGTTTGGTTGATTTTAGTTTACTGAATTATTTCATAAATTACTTGTTTTCATTAACAAATTGATCAGGGATGGAGCCTAAGCAATAGGCATTTTCAAAGGCTTTAAGGATTACCTTAGGCTTCTTCCCCATCGGTGGTATGTTAACGTTTCATTCATGTTAAAAACTAATTCTATTCAGATTCGATTGAGCTTTCAAGTTATGTTTCTTTTAATACATTGCCAATTAATTTCTCTGTTTTTACAAGCACAGATGGAAAATGGAAGCTTATTGAGTTCATTATCGCTGTAACTCAGTTGCTCAGTAGCTCATTTGACTCTGATAAAATTACTTCTCTAAAAATAGCATTTACTTTGTAAACTCAGTGGGAATAGCTAACTGTATCCGTAGTATAAGCAGCTACATTTTCTAGCACATAGTAAAGAATAGAGATGTAAAAAATGCTAATTTTAGTTGTGTAATATCAAGTTTTGACTTCCCAAATTTAGAGAGTCGAACTTACCCTCTAAAACTGAATGTTACTAGCAGATAGTCCTTGCTTGATTGAGATGCTTACCTATAAAGGGCAATCTTATTGAAGAAAAAGTTGTTCATGAGCAGCTTTGCTAAATTGCCAAGAGGTAGGTCTCATATTAGGTCTGTCACGGAAATTCTGGGTCCTGCCAATCAATAGCTCCCCAAAATTGTTGTTATATTTGCTGAGGTCAGCTCTCACTATATTACCAGTTAATAACTTTGTTAGCCTATACTTGACTAGGGGATCTTTGGACATTAATATACGTGAATACGCTCCAAAAAGTGTGATCATTTTATTTTTGGTCTTGTGTGTAGAGAATTGTCCAGTCTTTGAACATTTGCCCCAAAAGAAATTATGTATTGTTTATAGGGACTACAATCTTACGATCAACTTTTTCTTGTGCTACTGGTTCTGTATTTTGTTACATTTTCATCAAATTTATTGTTAAATGGGATTTCTTTTCCTCTGTCATTTTGAGGTTTTCTTCATGTTTCCAAAAGAATGAGAAAATCGGCACTGAAATAGACGACCGGCAACCTCAAGTGTGTCAACTTCATAGTGGTTTCATTTTTGGCTTATTTGTTTCTTCAGTTTAGGTTTGTTTCTTTTTCGGAAATGTCTTCTTTGCTTTGCTTTGCTTTTCTATTTTTTTTTTGGTAGGGTTTCTACATATTTTATTTTTAGAATTATTCCCCTTGTACATTGGAATAAATTTTCAGATTGCTACTTCCATATCTCCATTACTGAAAAATGCAAAATGCTTCTCGGTTTTTAGATTTTTCTTTATTGAGTTCCATTGTTAGATTCCCCCTGGATATATTTGGAATCCTGTTTTCTATGGTCTTACAAGTGATTGCTATAAGAATTATTATGTGCCTGTTTCTTGTACCTTCAATTTTTTCGTGTGTCTTGTGAATTTTTGTGAAAACATTCCAAAAAAGTACAACATTCGCATAAGAATCGGATTTTCTTGGCTCTCTTGAAAAGATCCATTTTCTTTTCACAGTGTGACATGCGCCTTAATAATTTGAGCCAACATACATAAACAGTTATGGAGTCTCTCCATATTTTGACTCACAACTTCCTGTTCTCAAAGATCTAGAGCAATCTAAAAACAATGAATTTAATCAACTGGCTGCTGCTAAAGGAACTTCTTCATCTGGCTTCCAAGATGTAGTATCAGCAGATGCTGCACAATCATGTTCTACGTCAACTGAAAATGTCCTTAAAAAAGCTTCATCACCCAGCTTAGATACATCGTTTCTTGTCCCTGTAATGAAAGTCATTTTCGGTAGAGCTTTATTTATTTATTGGTGCACAAGTGATTAATATGCCTAAAAATTAAACAACATAAATATATAAGCCATATATATACAGTAAGGAATTGTCTGTCTCTAAATTTTTATTTAAATCTTGTGTTGTTAGTATCCATATTTTGCCTTCAAAGATCAATTTTTGAATTTGTTAGCAATTTGCTTTTGATAGAGAACATTTTCACTTCACTTGTATGGCTTTGTTTCACCATATTGTCCATTATAAATATAAAGCTTGTTATTTGACGAGTTTCAGTGTTTTGTGCACTCATTGATTTCATTATATTTTTCGGTGAATGCGACTATATATCAATTTGACTGCAAAATTATTCATGCAGTCAAACCCATTATGTAATCACGATGGGTTGGAATATATTATGTCTTCTTCCTTATCTTGAATTTGGGCAAGGCACTCCAGGTGTTTGAGATTGGTGACATCCACCTCCACCATAACTCTCTTCTTCATTACCAAGTCCAACACGCCATTGTTGTCACTACTACTGTTGTACACGTTGTTAGGCCCTTCCATTTGCCTCAGATTTGGTGTCAACCCACCTCCAAAATCATAACCATTGAAGCTGCTATTGTTTGCACACCAAATGTTTGAAGTTTGTTTCCAATTGGATCCTTGTTTCATACTTTTTATTAATATTCAATTTGTTCTTATAAATATGACGTTTGACCTTCGGTACTTTCTTAACAGGGTTTTGTTGACATCAACATTAGAGGTTTATGCCTTTATGGAGATCCTCTCATGCATCCTCAAGATGAAACCTATTGGGGCAATGTCAACCCTATAGGTATTGTTATACCTCTGAGAATGTCATAGCTAAATATTCTATGTGATTAAAGGAAATCCCAACGAATTAAAACTAGGTATAACTAGGCTCGGTAGTAAATTGGTTGGGTGACCCTTTTCCAACTTATCTCACACTGAATTCGATTATTCATGTATCAATGTTGCTAAATTGTAAAATTCCATAAAACTTTGTCATGAATTTTTTAATATTAACGAAAGAGAAGGAAAAATTCCATATGCAACAGTCCCTCAACCACAACTCATCTGGACTGAAAATCCTTTAACTAAAAGAATAAAAAAGAAAAAAAGAAACCTAGATTTGCTTAAGTAGTTGGAAAATGTATACTGTGCTTCCCTTCAAACATTTATCAGTAGTTTAAACTTATGAACCATATTATTTTATCAAACTTTTGCAGTTTCTGTTTTTTTTGTTTTCAAGTTTCAACTTTGGGTTGGCATGAGCATAGAATGATAATAAATTGGGGACTAATGGGTTTGGATAATATTTCCACTTCAATCTCGTATCATGTGGAGAAAGTAATAAACTGGCATGCTATCAATATTTGACGGCCGTTTTTCTATCAATACTCTGATTACAAGTTCAGTTAAGTAATGAGTTAGATTTCCTTAGCTCACTGTATTGAATACTAATACTCCACAATGGTTATATTTCAATTGAAACTCTTTCAAGCCAGCATTACTACTACTATTACCACCAGAATCGATACCCTTGAATTTTTATTCAACTTCTTGGCATCTCTGAAATGTTGGCAACGGTTGTTAAACCTTTTTTAACTTCACCATACTTCAAATTATCTGGTCAGCTGTTTTCTGCAAAAGCATGATAATCAAATGCATCATTTTGTTACAAAATGTGTGATGTGTTGTTTAAAGCAATAGATGAGAAGCATATGAATGAAGTAAATAGCATTTTCATTGCATTGCAGGAGTGATGAGCTGTTATGCTGAGGGAAAAAGAGTTGCTGAAACTTTGATGTTTGATTATCATAGGCAGCACGGAATTGGTAAAAATCCCTTTCTTTTGCGGCAAATCATGTTCTACTACTGTTCATTATCAGGTTATTTCTCTGTTCATATAATGGAAACGACACCGTATTCATAAACAAGTAAAATATCTGCTTTCAAAAACCATCCAGCTGCTTCTACTCTCATTTGCTTCTGTGTTCAAACGTATATTCTTGTTTTCCACTGCCTTCTCTTCCTATTTTTCAACATTCTGCTCTTCATGTAGCTCGATCTAGCTGAGAAACTTCAGTTCTTGCTAGATTCTTACTTCTTTTAGATTTTTTTTTTTTTTTTTACTTCTTTGTAGTTTTACTTGAGGTTTTTCCCCTCTCCTTGTCTGAGATGTAAAAAGTTGTTGGGTCACACTTCATTTAATTCGATCTACTTCAAAAGCTACAAAGCTTGCTCGATGTGTTTTTTTTTTCCCGATTTCTGCCGTCTTCGACTATATTCCGGTTATGGCTATCGTTTGTACTGTAGTTTTTATCCAGCTGGTTTTTGCTCAGTCTAGCTTGATCTGGCTGGAAAACTTCAGTTTTTTGCTACATTTTTGCTTCTGTGTGGATTTGTTTGTTACTTTTACTTTTATTTAACCTAATTTTGCTTCTCCATGTATGATATGTTGAATCATTTCATTGTTATCCCAATGATCTTCGTTTCATTGTTTCATTCGTTCTTGTGAGAGAGTTTCATGACTAACATCTAATGTTGAATCCCCAAGATGCAGTAACTAAACAGAAAATAGGTGAATCCATTTCCTGTTTTTAAAATTTATTGTTCTTGGTGAATACATACAACAGAAGTTAAGAACTACCTAGAATCATTATCCTCTGGGAAGGTGAAGATAAAGTTAAAATCCTTAATTTGTTTGATTTCTTTTGTTTGCAGGACTGAATATCTAAATGAATCAAGTTATCCAGGGTAACGACTCTGGTGCCCCTTCAGTCCTCCTCGCAAAGTGGGGACGTGGTCGGCCTCGGAAAGAAACAAACCTAAAGTTAAAACTGAACGTGGACCTCCTGGTTTTGAAGAAATGAAAGGAAAGCGTCCCCATAAAGTGGGTATGGATGGAAATAACAATATGGTGGGCCACGCAGTGACTGGGGTTGTTGGGACCACTTTTGGTGTTGGCTATGTGCTGAATGTTAGAATTGGCAACTTCAATACAAATCTAAGGGGTGCTGGCTCTTCTCACAAAGAAACATAGTTTCCATATTAAATCTCAATTTTAATGGAGGTTATATTTTCAAAATAATTAATTAATTTATTGTCTGATACAGTACTTTGGAAAATATGTGGCTTAATATGAACTGTCATCTTTTCCATGACATTGAGGCATGAGTGTGCAGTCTTTTGCTTTGATTCAATTTCTCTTATTTGGATGTGAAATCAAATTACTGATTTGGTAAATTCAAAAATGATGAATTTGTGATTCGACTGCACTAGAAGACTTCGGGAATGAAAATTAAGAATTATATCTGACCTAGAGATGAAATCCACCTACCCAAATGTTACTTCCATTGAGATTTTAAGAATGAAATTGCCTAAGTAATAGTTGATAAAAGATTTTTATGGATACAATAGTTTACATAACACCATAAACAATATAGAACTAGAAGACATGTATGCTTACAAGGAAACTTTACGAATACATGTATGCTTACAAGGAAACTTAATAACCACATTCTTATGAGCAGGATGGTACATTTTTGTCTAGCCGTCTACATCGTCAAGTTTTCCTATTTAGTTTTTGTATTTTTACTTGGAACAAAAATTAAAACAACAGAAAAAGACAAATGAAAGTTATCTTTAAAACAATCATAGCTAACATAAAATGCTAACATCACCTTCGAAATAACACAACCCGTGCAAATGCACGGGTAAAAACTAGTATTCATATAAGAGGTTATCTTAACCTTTCATTATTTCATATAGGTTATCGAGGTATTTCGAGAGCTAAAGTACCAGAACTGTCCAAGTTTGGATGCCCGGTAAGTTGATATTGCATAATGGATTTCATTCTGTTAGATGTCTAATTTTAGCACCTAATCATGGAATTCTTGAAATATATTCTAGATAAATAGACAATTACGAAGTGGGTAGTTTTCTATGAACAAAAACTGGGAAATATGCCCAAATATTTTCATTCTCCTCATAACTTTCTTATGCATATTGTAGATGTTTAAAAATCACAAATTATGTTAACGTATGTAAATGTAAATTCAGATTATGAATCCAAACACTTGGACACCTAGTTGACGATCATATCCTAATCTATGTAAAAACAATTAAATGAAACGATTCATTCTTGTACGTTGTAGTCAGAACTTGTTTTTGTGGTTTAAACAAAATTTATCAAGATTACTAAGATTATTATAGTGGAATAATTTTATTGAAGGGGAAGTAACGTTAAAATTCTGAAGATGTCAATCGACCCTCGTCAGGATGTGAATCTTGTAAGTGTTTCTATAACTTCATAACGATGAAATGATTTGAGCAAAAAATGACCATATGACTGCTTCATGTGTCCAGGCAAAAATGAGGAGCTCGTCTTGGTGGGGAAAGTTTTTCGCCCAGACAGGCTTAGATGAGAATGAAGCTGCAAGGAAAAAGTTGGAGCAATCTACAACCAAGAGTTCATACTCTCCGAGGTGCCAAATTTTTCACCTCAAATCATACGACTAATGTATGATTCAACATATAATCTCCGAGCTACGGGATGATTTTGTTTGTTCTTAGGCAGAAGAGAGAACAGTACATTTTTTAGTCAGTATTAAGTACCAAATTTCAAGGGGAATAACTCTAATCCTTTTGCATTTGCACACAATGATCAATACAAAATTTCCCATCCATGCTTTGTGGCGTCAACAACAATTGATTACTTTATTGTAATCTGAATGCTCAAAACCGAGCTAGAAAAGTGTTTGAATTATTTGTTTCCCACAATGATTTCAATGATGGAAGGCCATGAATATACCAAGAAGTTATATATCCTTTTAAAGCTAAGGTAGACACTACACAGCAATAACCTCAAACATTACATATCAAGTGTCTGGTGACTAATATATCTAAACCTATGTACTAGCAGGGCAAGTAGAGATGATCTATTGCAAACTGCTCTTGTCACTCGTAGTTTTGTCAGCATTCTTTGCATGATCTAGCTTTCCTTAAGACCTTAGCGCTAGGAACATATGTATCACCAAATTCTCAGTAAGAACACTGCCCAATTTTGAAGTGAAATCATTGGCAGCCTTTAACTGTAATGACAATTATAGGGTCAGTGTCTTTAGTCGATAGTGGCCCCAATGCAACTGCCAGCTTCTCACTATGATGCACCAACATCAATATTATCTCTTTTTTCTTCTTCCATTAATCTATCATCTCTAACTGCAGCCCTCCTCTTCCCAAAATTCGTAAATTTTCTTTGTCATTGGGTAAGAAATATGATGCGAACCCGCGTAGCAATAGTAGCTACCGAACCCACGATAAATTAGGACAAACCTAAGAAAGTAAAAAATCAATGGTTGATAAGCTCGACCCAATAAAATATTGAACCAAATAATCAAAACAATCGCTAATAATATCTTGACCCCATGATCACAAAATTTATGAACCTTACTTATATTGTAGGACGTCACAAGAATTTAATTCTTGATAAGTTTAAAATTAATTCAATGAAGAATGAGAAGACAACAATATGTCTCGCAATATTATCTCGCAAATTGTGTGTTCTGACAATGAATGGAATGAGTCATACTTATAAGGAACCTATAAAACATACATAAAAATGGAATTGAGTCTCAAAAAATATACCATACAAGAGTTTTAACAAAAACCGAAGATTATGTGAAATTTGAAAAATTCGTTGTCTCATAGATCAACTTAAACCCTCCAGTGGGGTTTCAGTAAAGGGGTGCGACCGCATAGTTGTTCTTTTTGTCTCCTCTGTCCATTGCTTGAATCAAGTTGTTTCACTTCGTTTCAAATCCCATGCCCAACATGAAATTTATCCGTTTGCTTTCCATTATCAATGTTTCGTCCATCGTAGTTTGAGCAAGTAGTCCCATTACTTATTTGACCTGCTTTGCTCCCGATCTAGTCATATGCCCTTCCCCAACAATCAATGGATCCTTCCTTGGACTTGCCCCCGTATCATGGATCACATCATCTCCCCCCTCTTCGAAAGGATTCTACCTTGAATCTGTACATGCATCAAAGAGAGAAAGATAAGAAACAAAAAATGCAAATTATTATAAACTTACCTTGAAAATCCAAATTGTAGCCATTTGTTTCGATCCTTGCAATGACGTGGAATAATCCATCTCCTCTAAGATGTAATATTGACCTTTTTTTGCATTCAAACAAGCCATTTTTGCCTAAACATCCAAACCCAATCATTTGGTTCGAACACTTTATGCATCTTCTTTTTGCTACCCTGATATGCATATGATTCAATCTCATGCTTTCCATCTAAATTATCACTCACATAATATATTGTTAAATGAATTAAACCGAACAAAGTTAATGGATTTAAACTGTGAATCATATCAAATCGTGTAGTACAAGTAGTAGAGGATACTAAA